>OZ017793.1:5839085-5980643 GCA_963969325.1 Lycopodina hypogea | reverse complement strand
ACAGAATTTGTAACATGTGGCAACCATGTGGTATATTCATGTACTAGTCGATTTTACTGCATAGGAAAAATCTAGTCTAGCTAGTCCTATTTGTCTCAAATTTAGTCAAATTTGTTTTTCTTCTCAGTACTGCCTTACATAATCTGGAATCTTTCATTTTTTCAGAGAAAAAATTAGGAAAAAATGACATCTAAAAATTTGAAGAAAAAAAAACATCCAAATATTTGAAGGAAAAAAATTATACTACTCAACTCTTGAAAAACTTAATGAAAAAATCTTGAATTAAAAAAAAAAAAAAAAAAAAAAAAATGTAATCAGGGATTTCTTTTGGCTTTGGTGCATGTTCATTTTTTCATTCATTAATGCTTTACAGGGCATGAAAGTACACATATATATGATCAGTGATGGAGAAGGTGAAATTTTAGATAATGACCTGATGGTTAATTGACAAGGAGCCAGTAGCCAAAATTTAAGCTAATTATAGTCTAAAGATAGCATATGTATTAGAGGTGAATATAGGTGCTAGAGGGTGATGTTATGTTTGAACATTTATGGCATGGGCACATAAAATGAAATGAACATGGATTACTTGAGTAAAAATGATTTTTAAAGTGCAACCACATAAATTCTTTGAGTTGCCTAGTGATAGTTGATATTGATTGGTCAAAATTGATTACAGGGAGGGCATTCCACAAACAAGGAAATCTTCTGAAGTAAAAATTCCCTGTTAAACTTCTTCTTGAAACAGAATGATTTAATTTATGAAACTTCGCTGCTCTAGTGGTGCCAGTTACAAAGGACATATAGTCTAGCATATTGAAGGTGTCGGATTTTGAGTAAAGGCATTTGAGAAAAAAAATTTAATGTCACTAAGTTCACAGTACATCATTAGTGGAAATATCTGTAGATGAATTAATCTGGATTTATAATCTGGTCAATAATCAGAGGATAAACTTTGTTGTATGTCTCTGCTCAAGCTGAGCAATGTTCTTTATTAGATGAGGGTGCCAAGCTGGGGAGCAGTAAGTAATTTGGGATAGAACTATATTAAATATGAGTTTTCTTGCCTTGACTGATCTACTACTGATGGTTCGCTGTAGTAGGCCTAGGGTTTGATAAGCCTTCTTGCTAATGGTGTTGAGATGTTCATCCTAAGACAGATCACAAGACATAATTACTCCCAGATCTCAGTGGTTATCCTGAGCAGTGATTATCTTGTCATTCAGTGTATAATTAAATTGTGGATAAATATTGCTTATCAAATTGAATGAGTATTGTCTTGGGTTCATTGAAAGATAGATTCCAATTCTTACTGCAGGCATGGAGAGCATTGAGGTCACACTGGGGATGTAGACTGTCCACAGGGGAGTTGATCTGTTTTAGGCACTTGGTATCATCAGCAAGGAGCAGTATCATGGAGTGAGATGTACAGAGGCAGATCATTGATGAATATGAGGAAGAGCAAAGGTCCAAGAATACTTCTTTGAAGCACGCCACATCTACCAAGCACGCCACATCTACCAAGCACGCCACATCTACCAAGCACGCCACATCTACCAAGCACGCCACATCTACCAAGCACTGATTACAGTCAACTGTAGCGGGGAATGATTCAGGCTGTTTAACTCTCTGTCCAAATTTTAAAATTCCCAGAGTGGCTGGGAACCAAAGCAGGTGCCCAAATCATGAAATGCACATTACATTATTCAGCCTCGGTGGGAAACTTAGTTTGGGATCTGCTCGCTCTAGAATATCCTAAATTAACGCCCTATAATACCCAAAATAACCATTAATCCGTAAGTGCTCGGTAGCTGACTGAATACTTATAGTTTCTTTTCAAAATGGGAGGGGATCCGAGGGGGTTAATGGGAAGAAGAAAAACACACGATTTTCCCAGCAAGAGCTGGGTACAGGGTTCACAACGCCAGATTTAAGGGGGTATTTTCCAAAAGCTATTTATCACTCCACGTTTGTCTGAAACGTACTGTGCAAGGTTTCACCCCTAACTGAAAAGTGGTGAAATTAAGCTACTAAATCGAACTCATCCGCTGGTCTTAATGCCAGAAGAGACCGTACCCTGAAAAGTTTAATGAGCTAAGCAAGCTGGAGCTGGAGTAAAACTAGCGCACACTTATTGAAAGCGTAAGTCTGCGTGCTGCTGCCAGAGTGAATTTATTGCCAATTGCTGAGAGTGAGAAACTGAACCCATTTAGAAATTTATGTTCATATAGGGAAATACCAGCGTCAATTTATTTGCTTTATTAACTCCAATTTAAAATGTTCGTCTTTTTTCAAGTGCTCTTGCAAGTTTGCTCAACTAATCATAGCACAAAGGAGTGCTCTTTTAACATGTCTATATGTTTCCATTAAAGGAAGGGGAATGGAAAAAGGAAGTATGGGTGCCAATGAACTCTATCAGTCAATGAAAAGGACAGGTTAACCAAAACTATACTAGAGCATGCAGCCCTCCCCCCCCCCCCCCTCAATTTCCCCTGATGCCTGCTACCCCAATTAATTCTGACTAGGCTGCACCCTCCCCACCTCTCATCCTCATTTGCAAAGTGTTGAGATTTCCAACTAATCATCCTTCCCTTTAAATAAAACCCCCATTAAAACTATACTGAGGAAAATGCAGTTAGCTAGCTGATTATATAGCTAGGCAGGAAAAGGAAGCTATTACTCTATCTTTAGCTGTGATAATGCACCAGCTGCAGCTCAAACTAACCACCACTGGTTTAAGCAACTTTCACAGGCAATCAATGTCACAGGCATAAAGAATTGCACAGTTGCTAAAAATGGTGTAAATAGAAGTTTATGCTTGTGAAAAGTTATGCCACCTAATTGATGCTTAACTTAGCATGATTATTATGCATAACAAATTTCGTATTATAGGGTAGCTAGCAAGCTAATTAAACTATAGCTTTGCTAGCTAAACCATATAGCACCCTAACTAAGCCATATAGCACCCTAACTAAGCCATATAGCACCCTAACTAAGCCATATAGCACCCTAACTAAGCCATATGGCACCCTAACTAAGCCATATGGCACCGTAACTAAGCCATATAGCACCGTAATTAAGCCATATATCTAGCTAGCTAAGGTTCATAGCTACATCCATTCCCAAACTTCTATGACCTCTGAGCAAAGGCCATGAGGTGTGCCAGCTTGAGGGAGAAACTGGGAGAAGAATAAAATTATCTCTTAAAATTGTATAGTTCTATCAACTTTAGTTAAACTTTACTCCAACCATTGGGGTATGCAGCTTTTCTCACCTCAAACGAACTGTTAGTAATCAAACAAACCTGCATGTCTACTTAATTTTATATTCATTCTCAAACCCTCTCCCCTTCCAATATTCATTGGCTTACTTTATCTCGAAAGAAAAGATCCCATATAATTTACACCACCCTATCTCTAGGTCATTAGAACATGCAGGAAGATGCATCTCCTTTATAAAGATGCATCTCCTTTATAAAGATGCATCTCCTTTATAAATAAAGATTTAAATTTTCCACCCTACCTTGTAATTCTGGACAAACCCATATTTTAACAAGTATAATTTTATGCCTGTATTGATTTTAAAAAAGACACGGCCTATTATATGGCAACAAGCAACTGGAATAGGAATAATTGCTAGCCAGACAGCACTGAGTCTAGAGTGCCCAAATAAGTCCAAACTTGCCTCTGAGTCATTGGAGTCTAAGATGAATCATAAGCAACATCTTTGTCTTGATTTATTATTTATTAGCTTTATATGGAGAAAATACACCAAAGAAGTGAAATCTGCTAGGTGATCATCACAGAAAATAATAATGTGCAGGTTTGATCATCCTTGTTGCAAGTAAAGGTGATATCACGTATGTGCAGCAATAAAATGGTGCATGCTTATGAGGTTATCTGTTACAACGAGGCTTTGGTTGCTGGATGAAACCTCAGCTTCATAATTTACTAAAGATTTACATTTTATTGTAATATTTTATTTAAAAGTGATGAAACACCAAGGAAGGCTACAAGCTGCTTAATATTGATAGTATCTTTAGCTCTATTGACTTTACAAGCTTAATTTAAACTATAGTTCTCTTCTGAGATTTAGTTAGTTGATTATTTGGATCAGCCTTGTTATTAACATCAATAGTGTAACTTTCTTCAGTTCTTAAGTAAAGGGGCAGCTGCCCACAAAAAATGATTTTCATGAGATGATAGAATTTATTCTAATTTCCTCTGCTTATTCAAAGTGTTTTCTAATGTTATATATGTGGTCCTTATTCCATGGATAGCCAGAAGTCAATTCACCATGTCAGCACAATATTAACTCGCAAATTGAAAAACAATGATCACTTCAACTCATGCCTGAACCAGGAGTAGATTGACCATTAAACTGATTAGGATGGGATGCTTGCTTTACAAACCATTTCATGTGATTACACTCAGTCATTCTACAAAGTACCTAAAATGAGGTGAACAAAACTCTGAACTACATGCTCCTTGACAGCTAAAGGGCAATTTATCTCACTCCAAACACAACATAGAATAAATGCTCTCTTTGGATGCCAAACAAAAGTGAAGGAGATGAGCACTAGAGAGTTAGGATGAATTCTATTTAAACAAAAGTGAAGGAGATGAAGCACTAGAGAGTTAGGATGAATTCTATTTATGTATGAATAATTAATGTTTTGTGAGCTACTCCACACTTAACCCTTCACTATCCAACCATAATGCACTGGCTAGGTAGCTTGTTTAATCTCGGCAAATCCTGTTTAGCTAGGAATCACAGATTGAACACCTGGTGGTGATAGTTATGCTATTAACTACAACTTTTTCTGTATAACTGCAATTGTTGATAATCCTCTATATATATATATATATATATATATATAAAAGGAGATGTCTGTTAGTACCATCATTTTGGCCAAACCAGCGAGTTGTTTTCTCTGAAACTTGGCATGATGATAGGTTTTGATCCAACTTAAAACATGGCAACAACCAAAAAAAAAATCTGGGAAATGGTCACCATGATAATAAGAAAGAGCCAAAAGTGATATTTTGGTCAGAAGAACCCTTGGAGCTACAGATCTAAAACTTGGTATGTATACACAACTTGACTCTAGGGTAACATGGGCTGGGTCCCACCTGGCCACACCTGTCTCTGGGCATGTCACACTAAAAATGCCAAAAATGGTACTTCGGTAATAATACTTGGACCTAGGGAGTTAGACCCATGAACCCATATATATTCGGAATCAATTTCATCTGGGGAACGTTTTAAGTACATCTACATGGCCATACCCCTTCCTGTGTTAACATCAAGCTTTTAAAAGGCCAAAAATGGTAGTTTTGCCAGACAAACTCTTGGAGCTACAGATATAAAACTATGTATGCATACCCAACTTGACTTTGGGAGTGACATGGGCTGGTTTCTGCCTGGCCACACCTCTTCCTATTGGTGTGTATGGTTGAAAATGTCAAAATGAAATTCTGAAAAATGCATCGATCGAAGGAGTTAGATCCACGAACTTATATATGTATTTGGAATCAAAGTCACCTGTGGAACGTTTAAATAAAGCATGGCCAAGTGGTTAAGGCACAGGTCTAACAATAAGAAACTTCCAGGTTCCACTTTTTCCTGTTTCATACATATGTGGATATGTATGTATTTATTATATTGCATGTTTATCCACATTACCACCAAAGGACCAGAACAAATGTAGTTAACTCTTCAGGATAGACACGTCTTATGCCAACTATGTTTTTTTTGTTGCCAAAATATATTTGAGCCACTTGGCCATATCTCTTCCTTTGGGTATGTAAGTCTATAATGCCTAAATGGTACTTAATAGAAACTCTTGGACCTGGCATTTAAAACTTGGCAATAGCACACATAATGACTGAGAGAGACACGGACTGGGTTTCACATGGCTATACATAATTGTCTGGGGGGTATCAGGCTAAAATTACCAAAAATGGTACATGGACAAACCTTGGGCATGTGCTGAGTCATACTTGGCAATACCTTAATATGAGCATATCATTCTATCCCTGGCAACCCTGGGTATGCCTACTAGTGTCCCATATAATAACTTCAAGGTTGAGGTGGAATATAGCAGAGGATATTCATGAAATAAATTAAAGCATATAATATTATTCACTGAATAACAATATAAACTAATTAGCATTGAAAATATATGATTTGAAATATATTTATTGAAATCTATTGGGAAATATTCATGAAGTTTTTAAATACATTATTAAATTTTATGTTTAAATTTATGGAATCTCTATCAGCATGAAGTATTTAAAAATTTTAATTTTCTCTAATTGTATGCCTAGGAGCAGTTAATCCTTGTTGCAACAGAACAGTGAGAAGTTTAAGTATCCTCTCTTTTTTTATACTTTTTCTTTGTGCATTTCAGTATACCTACTGTTGCCTGCATTTTACTGTCCTTTATTACATAATATTATATTCCGTAATATTAGCTATGACTACAGCAACCGTCACATTTGCGTATTTAAACTTGTTTGATATTGATTATAAACTATTTTATATTTGCAGGTTTGAAGATCTCTTTAACTTGTGAACATGTGTGGTAAGTTTGTTCTTTAGTTTTTGTTCTACCTTAGCATGTACTTTGTGTTACATAATGATGCAATATCCAATATTTCCTCTTCTGTCACTCAAAATGCAATCATTCTATTCTGCCATGATTTCCAGTGATGAAACAGAGAGTAATTGAATACAGTGCTGTGCTATATCATTGTAGAAATACTTTCATACCTGCCTTGATAACTAAATTATTCATATTTATCCACTTAATTTATTTTCAATTTTTAAAGTGTGATGTGTTAACTTTCTTTTTATGAGTTCAGTGTAAACTTAACAGTCCGAGCTGAAACCAAACATTCGCATTGATTAAGTGAAGCAATTATAACGTCCATCATGCTCATAAATGTTGTCAAAAACTGGATGTATGGGAGTCGTTTAACTATACTATTATTACATATTAATTTGGTGCACATCTCACAGAGCTTCTTTTCTTTTTTTCTTTTTTAAGAACAAGTGAGTGAGGACTAATAAATGGAAATGTATGTCGGTTTTTATACCACCATGAATATGATGGTTGTGTCCACAAAAATGTAACATGACTGACTAATATTTGAGGGAGAATTTTGACCTTTTGTATTGTAAGTGTATATGTGTGACAAGCAATTGTTGGTTGCTGTTTAATATATGCTAAATATTTTTTAATCGCTCACATGTACGTCAATAATCTTTGAACCTTCCCCCCCCCCCCTTTCCTTCCTATTTTGAATGCTATCTTTTGTTCACCAGTTATACGCATATAGTGTGTAAAAAAACCTATTTTGTGGGCCTTCCTACGTTTTGGTCTTACATTTACCACAATTTAATTCATGACCTGTGGATAACAAGCTTTGTTTCCGGGAGTTTTCTCTTTTTTAAAAATCTTTATAGATGTGATGTTACTGTTTGTGTTTATGTACTGCGTATGTGTTTATGAATTTAGTAGATAAGCAGCAATTTTAACCTGAACCAGTATACACCAGCATCCCTTCACTGCAACATAGATACTAGGTAGTACTGTATTAGTGGTTCATGAGACAGTACAAACCAGTTTTCTTGTATTGTCTTGCAACATTCCAATGTTCAACTTCTTGCACTAACCACGACATGAAATCTAATTTATGGTGATATTCTCTTGCAACATTCTAGCATTTCACATTTCTCTTCTTTCACTAAGTGGTATGTAGAAGGTAATATATCTTATATATTATTTTCACTAATTCCCTGCCTGTGTGCCTGCCTGTGTGCCTGCCTGTGTGCCTGCCTCTGTGCCTGCCTGTGTGCCTGCCTGCCTGCCTGCCTGCCTGCCTGCCTGCCTGCCTGCCTGCCTGCCTGCCTGCCTGCCTGCCTGCCTGCCTGCCTGCCTGCCTGCGTAACTGTCAAGAAAAAATTTTGAACCATGGGTCGTAGGACAATATACATATATATACACATATATATTTTTTCTTTTTCTTTTTTTTCTTTTTAGTTATCATACGCAATTACAATTACAGTGTGCACACAGTGCTGTAGTAGTGGTTTATGAAACAGAAGAAACCAATGTTGTTATAGCTTCTAGCAACATTCCAATGTTTGAATTCTTGCACTAACAACAAAGACATGAAATTACATTTGTGTACAATTACAGGGCACACAATATTATTTAAATGCCTGGCTGAGATCTAGCACTCACATGTGCCAGACTAATGTCTACAGCAGACAAAACAATTGAATGGTTTGACAGTTTCAAATGACACAAGTTGTATAACCAATTTAGACCCAAGACACTTGTCCAAAGAGAAGCTAGCCTTAAATAACCTGACATCCCAACAGTGGACATGGCTGAATAAGTAACAATGCAAGTGTAGCTGACAACTGGATTAATGCATACAACTATATGTGTGGTGTGTATGAGTGTATGGCAATAACTGGTCAATTATCGGAAGGCATGATTAGGACAAGGAATGATTAGGACAAAGAATTTAAATATCCACCAAGAAGTTTTAAAGTGCCGGGTGAGAATACTCAGTCATTAAGGAAGCAATTGGCTATTCCCCAATACACACATTTCATAATTCACAAGCACTTTTTTCTCCTGTGCTTGTGAGTGCCATAAATGTAGAATTAATTGTATGTTTTTATCATTGGTTAATACTAGCCTCCAAAACACAAATGATGGAAGTTTCAAAAAAGTATAAGTTAGTGCTGATGACTAAGACTTTTTAATTACTAAACAGTTTGTTTTTTAACTATGAAAAGGACTCTGAACATGCAGATAAATAGCTATCACCTGGGATTATGTGGCTAATAACATCATGTATAAGTTGTCAGTGTGCATGTGTTCCTCCTTTTCAACCACAGCTTCATAGCATCCCAAGGAACACTCTATGTTTGACAATATATTGGCTTCATTCCTGTGTCTCATTTTCACAGGAATATTTGGTTACTTGAATTTCCTTCTGCCAAGCACAAGAAAGCAAATACTGGAAATTCTAGTCAATGGCCTTCAGAGGTTGGAATATCGAGGATATGACTCAGCTGGGGTTGCATTTGACTCTGATGATGCACTGAATGCCGGAGAAAAGAAGATACTAAAAACACAGTAATTGTTCTAGTTATTACTCAACTTGGTATTATGGTTTGGTTAATTTCACCTAGAATTAAATAGAAATTTATGCTCACTCACAAGTCGATAGTGTATTTGAGTATAAATGTGAAAATATGTAGTTGTTTTAATAAAATTAATCTGATAAGGCTATTTAGGCCAGTGGCATGTATATAGTGTTAATCACAGATAAATAACCGTAAATTTCATAACATTGCAGTTCAAATTTCCCTGAGGTTTTTGTACCAATATTTGTAGCTATTGACGTATCGCTAACAGTAGACCATATTATGTATGTAACCACACTTGTATCACTTGCTAGGTCATGGAACTACAGTACCACCTTACAAGCATATGAAAGAATTATTAATCCTTCCACTGCAATTAAGTAGAAGAAAGGCATGGGCCTCCAAGCAATAGTCATTCACACCAATTTCTTGAATGTCCTAGCTAGAGCATGACTATTATTTAATGTAAGCTGGTTTATATATATCAAAGGTTCATGAGCTATACATTATATATGGTTTAAAATGCTACTTACGATTATTATTAATTTTATTTAAACATCTTATTTTGAAATTATCAAGCTGTGACCTATGTCTAATTATTGTATGGGGTAGCCACAGTACTCTTTCTTGCCCTTTCAACATCTCTTCCACCAGCACTCACCCACATGTACCACCAGCACTCTCCCACATATACCACCAGCACTCACCCACATATACCACCAGCACTCACCTATATATACCACCACCATCAGCCTCATTGGTTTGTGTTATGAAGGCTTTGATGAAAAAATTTTAAAATTAATTAAGGAAGGGTAGTGACTTTTTTTTTTCCAATTTTAATTTATTCTCAATTTTCTAATAATCATAATCAACTCTTTCATGTTTACACTGACCATTCCTTTTCTAGGGTTGTTAGGCAACAGGGAAAAGTTAGGGCATTGAATTCTGTGATCCTTGGTAAGAAATTTTCAAACTTTGTTTAGTTTTAAATAATTTTATGACATTGCTATAATTTATAATTCATGTTATTGCTCATAACCATCACAGCTTTTTAAAAAAATAGAAAGCTGTTGAATTTACTGTGCCATCTTGTTTCATGATTTTTCTATTGCACAGGTTTGGATATTTGTGATGATGTGGAGTTTGAAACTCACATTGGGATAGCACATACACGCTGGGCTACTCATGGAGTTCCAAATGAAGTGAACAGCCATCCACAAAGATCTGATGAAAACAATGGTAGGTGCTTACATATAAGTTTTACCATTTTATTACAAGCATGAACATCAATTTGTATTCACTTTTACTCACCTGTTTAGCTTAAAGCTTTGATCATAAAGGTTTCAAATTGTGTTACTCTTCATGAAGAATAAATTCTAATTAATATTTTATGAATTGCTGCAACCATATTCTCTCTCCCCCCCCCCCCCTCCCCTTTTCCACCTTTTTTTGGTATAAAATATTATTATACGCTCTGGTGAGTAATATATGGTAATACAATTAGCAGAGTGCATGCATCATTTCTATTTAAATCTCAATTAGTTGAGCTCTAAAGTTTAAGCACAGTATAAAGACTGCACGTTAGAACTGACATGTCTTATGCCAAAGCTAGTGGCAACTTCAACTGGAATGTCTGCAAGGACAATAATTATAATAATAAACCCAATGGCACCTGACAACAGTTACTTCCTAGCAATGGTAGCACACAGTGTTCCATCGAACCTAAAATTCTTTATGCACAATGCTAACATAGAATAGCATTGAGAAGGCAGACTTACTTTCAGAGGATACAGATATATTGACAGATGACCAAAACCAGCCACAAGTTATTATGAAAATGATGTAGAGGTTTGATGTATTTGAGGCGATTTTCTTGCCGAACTACTGGAAGCAAAAAAGGAAAATATCTTTAGTTTTCTCCATTTAAAAAAAAAAATTTTAATCTTGATAAGCATTTGTACTGCTCCTAATGTAATTTGTGTAGTCATATCCTGTTAAATCACTGTACCAACTGTGACAAGTATAAATTATTCTTGTGGTGCTTTGTGTATCACCAAGTGCAGCTGCAGATGTGTGCATAGCCATGTTGTGCTATGACCAAAAGCAAGCTAGATTTCTCATCCCTCCACATTTTGGCTATTGGATGAGCACTAGTTTTATCTTGTCAGTAACATTCAGCCTGTTGTTTTTACCTGTGAGCTCCAGGAATTCACATGTTCTTAAAGTTACTTTGTTGTTGTTGTTGTTGCTGCTGTTGTTCTTGTCACATTTCCTCAGATTTTCCAGTGCTAAGGTCCCTGGTTCAATCCCTGGTCTCCAGTTGTTGTTTTTCTTTCCCCCCTTTCCCCTCCCCCCCCTTTTTTTCACATAAAATTTTTTGGAAGCAATACCAAATTTGATAGTTTTTATCCTGTACCAGCAATGAGTGTAGATGGTTTCATCTCTGTGAGCCACTTATCAGACTCGCTAACACTTCAACACCCAACAAAATTTAAAGTTTGCCCACTCATTCTTGATATGCATGAAACTTACCAAACACACTATTTGGTGCTTTGTCATGCTTAAATTTTTGTTGTTGATGTTCTTATTTATGGATGGAACATTTCAATGTCATGTTTTTGGATTGATGGTTTCCTATGCAATGGATTATCAAATGTTTGGGCAAGATCTTGTCTTAGATTTCCAAAATAACTTCGTGTCATAATTCTACGTTTAGAGAATGTGCTTTACTTACATGGTGATCACTATTTTATACTCTACCATGTTCAGTAATGACGCAATGACTAAAGGAAAATGGATTCAATGACATAAAATACTGAAAATGTGGAGGAACTGATCAACTATGAAGTGTGGTTTTTGTTGTACTCCTTTACCTCAATACTTCTATGAATTTTTTTGTGTCAGGAAATTTGTATATTCTGCTTCTGGTATTATTAAATATTATTTCGATTTATTGGAACTGTTGCTGGTGGCACCTTACTAAATATTTTCACTAGTATCTTCACGCAAATTTCATTTCTTTTTTTTTTCATTTTGTGTAAAGTTTCTATAAAAAAAATCTTTGTTCTGGTATGCCTCAGTTCCTGTCTCAGTGATATTTCTGTGCCATCAAATTCAGACTGTGCTGAGACGGTATTGTCTGGTGTCTTCGTCAGTCCTAAGTACATCTACCTCTAGTTTTACCATTTTAACCCTAGCCCAAGCAAGTGAAATGTAGCAGATGAAGTAACAAGGTCGCCTTGCTAGCATCCACTTTACTAATGGGTCAGTTTATAACTCTAGAAATCTTAACTTTGAAGTTTTACTGAGGATGAAGTTCTACTGTCAACAAGGCTACACCTCAACCTGTGGGTGTGTCCATGTTTTATGTTTAGTTGTTTTTTTCCTCTTTTGAACAATATGTGGCTTGATTATTTATGGGATAAACATTGTCAGCACAAGTACAAAAGTTCTTTTTATTTGACAACCAGTTTCTTGATTAGTAAGATGTATGATAAATATTGCCAGCACAGCTGCCGTAGTTCTGTTTGTTGGACAACCAGTACCTTCATTATAGCAAGCAAAGCTGCAATGGGCCTCTAGTGTAATAGAATTGACCTGACCTAACCTGACTGTAGTAATGATTAAACCTGAGTCATTATCAATTGTATTTTCTTGTATATTATAACAGTGAGATGGGATAATATTATTATATATCAATTTGAAGGAATAAAAGGAAATGATAAGAATGAGGATGAAATGGGAAGAATAATGGCGACTAAAGCCCGGTCCAGGATACAAACCTCCAACTTTTAGCTTGAGAGACCTGTGCCTTAATTGATTGGCCATGGTTTCTAGGCTTTATTTTCCCGTACAGAGTAACATTTGAATCTTTTTACCCGCGAAGTTGACAATTTCGCGGCGTCTAAATATTACTTTCTTGTTGATCTTGTTGTTATGGCACTTTTTGTGACAACCAGTAACCAGTGTTAAGCTCCCCGGTTTAACTTTCGGGTCATAGTTGGGTTTCACCCCCCCCCCCCTTTTTTTTATACCCACGATTGAGTAAAAACAGTAAATCATAAGTGAGGATGTTTTGGCTTGAAATTTCCAGTCTTGTTCTTTTCTTACAGAGCATTACCGAAGAAGAAACTCAATTTGTACACTCCCAGTGCTATCCTAAATAGACTGTGAAAATTTTGTGGTAATTCAAATTTCAAATTTCTATTTGGCAGTAGTATGACTTACGGACATACAGACATGTGCAAACTATATATTGAGAGAAATGGGAGATTTTGAAAAAAAATTTTTATACCTCTGATTTGAAATTCATATTTAGTTTTGTTTTGTTTCAGAGTTTGTTGTCGTCCACAATGGGATTATAACCAACTATAAAGACATCAAGAAGTTTTTGGTAAGCAATTGTATTACAGCTAATGATATTACAGTGAAGTTTCTTTCATTAAAAATTTTTTTCTTTGTCTGTAATTTAATGAAAATCTGACATTATGGCAATTTTAAAATGCATATTTAAATGATTTTAGTTATGAACATTCTTGCTTAATTACATCTGTCTTGTAGCCATGAAATTTAAAACTGTTCTAGTGTTGCTGTAGGTATTATCTAAAACATTGCTGGGTTAAAGTGAAGTAGGTGTTTGTGGTTTGTTTTTGTTGTTTTTTTTTTGTTGTTTTTTTTGGGTTGTTTTTTTGTTGTGGTTTTAAATTTTTTTTTTAACTCTGTTAAAACAAGCTTTATTTTTCAATTATTTTCTTATGTATAACCTTTATTGGTCGATTTTTTGTTGACAATATTCAAGTTATTGTAGATATACAGTACTTAGTAATATATATGACATGTTATTTGGCGTTACTAAACATTGCAGTGAAAAAAGTGTCATAGATACAGTACTAGTAAAACATTAATTGATTATGATTCATGGAGTGAGATTCATCCATTGTTAACTATATTAAATTGAAATAGCTCTATTCTTCTTAAATCTAAATGCCGAGTGTTTCCTTAGGTTAGTGAATATTTGTGCATTCTTATATCCTATGTATGGCCTTGTTCCTTCACCTTTTTAATGTGCTGGTCAACTCTTTTTTTCTTTTCTTTTTTGTGCTTAAGTGTTGAGGTTAATTTTTTTTATTATACTGATTTACCAACAGACTATGTTCATGTATCCTCATCAACAAGTTGACAAACAGTCATTGTCAATATATTTCCAATATTATCTCTTAAATTTATTAAGTATCCATACATTTATCTGTATTTCTGAGTGTTCACATTTTCCCCTTCAGCTGCAAACCTCAGGAACCTTATACAGGTTGTGTTTGGACTATCCTATTGGGTCATGGTTTGTGGCTTGATCAATACTTTTATTATGCAAATATTTCACTCTAAAGAAGCACCCAAAGCATTTCTTGTGCGTGCCATACAAGGAATTCTAATCAGTTGGGTGTTCTAAAATATCCTTGTGACTCCTGCTAATGGACCACCTGAAGATTCTAAAGGAATGTGTAGGAACTGTAGTCATGCCTGATTTTACTCTGAGTCTGTTCTTCTGTATAACCACCAATATGGTTGACCAAGAATTATTGAAGTATACCACATGTTCATTTGCCTCTGCAGCCTGATCAAAGCCGAGCCACCCTGAGGGGGTCAGTAACCCATAAATCCTAAAGTAGACCTTATTAGAACATTTGTTGTTTGTTGAATGAAATAACTCTGATTAGTTTTTGTTTAAAACATTTTCTGTTATTATGCGACCACACTGGTTGAAGAGTTCCTACTCAGAATCTTCTCTGGGTCTGTTCCACTGGAAATACAACTGATATTGTCCATCAGAAGGCATTGGAGTATGAGACCTCTCAACTGAATTAATCATGCAGGCAAATTATGGTACTATCAACAATCAAATAAAAAGAATAGTATGGTGCTATGATGTGCCGTGTTTATTTCACTCAATGAAATTCAATGTGCTATTACAACAGGTGACAACAACTACAAAAAAATATTTCTTAGAAGAATTTATTAATACGTTAAATATGTTAACTTTTGAGACTTTAAACAGATTCTGTGTGTAGTTGTTTTATTTAATATTGTTATTATCTTTCCTTCAGGTTGATCGTGGTTATATGTTTGAATCTCAAACTGATACTGAAGTCATTCCTAAGCTTTTCAAATATCTTTACTTTTCACAGGTACTTTTATTTCTTTTATTTAGACTTATTCTGTGCTAAATGCTTCATGGGCCTGCCTGTCTGAGGGACTGAGGGACTGCCATATGATAACCTATCCAATCTGTTTGTATTCAAACTGTACTGCGCTAAAACATATTGATATTCTTTAATAGCACAATGGTTTAAACTTACTTTCTCTGGTTGTCTTGTGTCTTCTACCATGAAATGTTTCACAGTCCTTATTTGTAAGATGAAGTGAGAAGAGTTTCCTTATTCTAGATATGTATTTTTATATTATAGGGGAATTATAAAATGATTTTCGAATGTCTAATTGTGTACATAGTGTGATGATGAGAATGTCCCCAGCTTTCGAGAACTATTGGAGCAAATTATTGAGCAATTAGTAAGTGTGAAATAAACTATTTGAGTATTTAGTAAGTGTGACAATGTATGTTTGAATGTCCAGGAGAACGCAATCAATATTCTTATTCCTCTCCAATAACTAAAAAATAATCTTTTTCTGGATCAAACTTCCTGGCCTGAAGGCAAATGGAATAATCTCTGTCCTGAGATATTATCCCTCATTGATTGATCTCCTCCAGTGGCTGTCTTTCTCCACTCTTCTGCATATCCAATTAAATTCCCATAACATTTTTGACCTTGAAATTTGCTGTACATAACCTCTGGGATGAGATCAATACTTGTATGCTCCAGAGTAAGATCAAAACTAGGGAATCAATGTCTGTGCTTCCCATATGTGTAACTCACTGCATTTCTACTCCAGCTTTTTCGATCCTGTTCATTTCTCATTACATTCCACTTTTTGCCTCTTTGTTAGGCTCCTGGTCACAGATGTGCCATTTGCAGGCAAAGCATTGTCATATCTTAAGTAGATAATATAGTATGGTACCTTGATTTTTTGCTTGGTTTATTTATCTTCTGAAGGTAGAAGTCGACCCAACACCCCTAGTTGATCATATTGATAACCCATTGTCATGCAATCAGATACGTGCTATAAATATTTAAAAAAATTCTTTCTACCATCAATAAATCCCAGAAAATAGATTTTGAATGTAATTTGTTGACGCACAGTATCATTGGTTACTACTGTACTTATCCCAAAAATGAATTAGTGCTTTTTTTTTTGGTTTTGAATTCTCGATTATCTTTTTATCTTCCATGATTACAGGTAAATATTTGTTTACAACGTTGTTGTTATAGTTGTTTTGCACATAGGAAGGTGCATTTGCTCTGGTGTGTAAAAGTGCTCATTATCCTGGTGAAGTGGTGGCTACAAGGTATTTTTAATCTGGTTAGACATTTATAAAAAAGTATGTGACTTTTGTTACGTGGAGAGGTATGTCTTTATCATAACTTTACTCTTGATATTTTGAGCAATAATAATTTTCCCCTCTGTTCTTCATTGTTCCAAAAGGAACTGTTGTTGCTTCTGTACATGGTCTGTATTAGTGGCTGTATTCTCTCTCATATACTGTGAAGTTTAATAACTAGCCGACATACATACACATAGTTGCCAGCAATATGATGCAGGCAGATGGAGCACACAGATTGTGTATGTTGCTACACAAATACTTTTGATTACTACAATCAGATACAGCATAAGACCCTTTACCATGTCAAGGTAGCACTTTAAAAGGAAGGGAGCATCACACTGTCAAAGTCAAGTTGAGACTAGACACTCTCCATGCTATTCCTCCATTTCAACATCTTTAGAAGTGTGATGACGATTGGTGTCGGTGGAGCCCAGTAATGATGATGTATCGAGTCATGTGACAACAGGGAGGGCACAATACTTACACATAGCTACATGGTAGAAATCAGTTCAACTCTTTGACGGTCATCATGTGCAACTAAAGGGAAAGAAGAAAAACAATTTTATATATTTAATACACTAATATTGTAAAGGTCTACCTACTAGTTTATATGAAATACTTCAAATTTTACACACACACACACACACACACACACACACACACACACACACACACACACACACACACACACACACACACACACACACACACACACACACACACACACACACACACACACACACACACACACACACCTTGAACCTTGAACATGCCCATGGTACATAGTACCATGATGGCAGTGTCCTGGATGAATCCAGGATCAATAGCAATAAACTTTGCTTATGATGGCATCACACAGAAATGTTGGTGTTTGGTCAGATCTCCTTGTCTTCGAAATTTCCTTCCACAGGCACAACTTAGTGTTCTTAATTGAGATTGCTTGTTAGCTGAGCAGGTGTTCCATCGCCTGGATGTTGAAATCTTGTCTACACCATCTAAACGTATATGAAACCATGCCTTCCTATTCTGGCACAACTCATACCATCACACACGCACGCACACGCACACATACACAACCCCCCCCCCCCCCCCCCAATAGAGAGAGAAAGAGAGAGAAACTCACAGTTTTATCGATCTACCTATGTGGCTATGGCCTGCCAAACCCTTTGACTAAAAGACCTGAAACTTGGCATGTATACACAACTAGATCTGGGGAGTAACCTGAGTTATGTTAAAATTCCTAGGCTGACTGAGTTTTTTTTTGTTGTTTGTTTGTTTTTTTTTTTGTTTGTTTTTTGTTTTTTTTGTTTTTTTTTTTTAAGTTAAATTTATAAAAAAACTAGGTTGGTTCTTTTTTCAATGTGCATATATGTTACAAACCACACATGTAATCTGATCTGTAATCCCAAGTGAGTTCAAAAGGACAGTAATTACTGATTAAAACACTTTCATCCAAGATGTACATCCACAGTTCTGTTTAGCTTAGTGAACAGGTCACTTGTTTATGCCAACTTATTTCATTGTTACAATATAATCCAATCATGCACAAGCATGACTTCCAAAATCATCAGTCACCACCAATCAGAAAGGAAAGCCAGTGACTAAAAATATGTGCTACAACAATTTGATCCAAGAGGTACATCTATAGCTGTGGTTGATAAGTGAACAGCTATCCTTGTTTATTTCATTCCAAAGCACACACTCAAATTTTATGTGAACTTATGAATCTGATTGTTAATTTACCTTTCAGCATTACATCATGTCTCCAAGACATACTGGCCTTTCTAAAAGTATTAACAGGCAATGCCGGTTGCATGCCTACTAATGACTAATGAGCTCTTGTAATTTGATTTAAGCCACAAATTCTAAAAATGAAATGCCTATTTCCTTTCATGAACATTAAATTATGGGAAAGGGGGTATTCTTCAGGGATCTCCAGTACCATGATGTCATGCATGACCATGTAGGATAGCTAACAAATTGGCATGTTTGGTTATGAACAACCTCTTTGTAAATCTATGGACTTAATTCTCATTAATTGGCATTCACATTGTTTTGATACCAGTTGTTTGGTTTTGTTTTTAAATTGTGTTTTAGACGTGGCAGTCCTCTACTTATTGGAATAAGAAGTGACTCTCATTTGATGACTGATTTTATACCAGTTGTTTTTTCTGGTCTCAACCAAGGTATACTCGTAATGTTAGTATGTGATGTGTTACATTTCTCACTTACAGTGATCCTTTTAATAAATAGTGTGTAAAACATCCAATAATTAATAGGGATGATTTATTTATCAATTTATAGTATTTTCGATGCTTAATATCAAGTAATTGTGAAAGTGGCATGTGAAAGTTATATAAATATCCCTTGTACAGAAATGGTTATATTTTTAAAAAATTTTTGTCCATGAAGCTCTCACTAAAAGCTGTAAAGAGTATGTGAATTTTGTCTACAGCTTTATTGTGTCTTCATTTATGACTACAAAATATTGTCATCTTTATACCATACACCCTAGTTACCATCACTCTTGTTGAATGTCTGAATGTTGCAGTGTACTTGCTTGTTGTGTAGCTTTAAAAAAAAAGTAATTATTAGTATCTTATGGACTTTTGTGCTTACTAGTGCCATCTGTAATATATTTAGGCTACATTTCTGATGGATCACTTGATGGTGCCTCTGTGGCCTCACTAAATCGTGCAACAAGTTTTACAACTGTGAATGTGGAGCAAACTTTTCAGGGGAAAAAAAGTGTTGAGTATTTTCTTGCTTCAGATGCCAGGTGAGTGTGAGTTAACCCTTAAGATGCAATGCTAAACATGTTCAGGCCTACCAAGTTGGTGAGTCATGTGATAGCTGGCATAATTTATATCTAGATAATATTTCTGTAATTTTTTTTTAGCTCACTCAACTTCTTGCTATTGAAGAGGTCATTCACTAAATTGAGCATTTTATCTGTTTGTTTAGGTGATAATGAATTTTATTTTAAAATATGTAAGCAATGGAGGTAGACTGTAGAGCACAGTTTGGAGGTATGTGTGGACTAATGTTTGTAGCATTGTGCTACTTCTGTGCTCTTGTGTTTCTCTGCACTGTGTGAGAGTTACATGGTTCATTTGTGGAATGTAGGTATTTTGTGTGTTCACTTTGTCACATATAGGGATATTATAATGGTGAGGGTATCACAAAGATACAGTTGCTAACATGTTGTTTCTCTACTGCAGTGCTATTATAGAGCATACCAATAGAGTGTTGTACATGGAAGACAATGATGTTGCTGCAGTTACTGCTGATGGAGGTATAGTCATTAAAGTAAATATATGGGCTTTTTGTGTGCGTATAGACTAATTACTTGATCCATGATCTGGGCAGAGAAGAATAATTATTGATCTCAGTTATAATTGTTTTGGCCCAGATAAAAATAATTTTATAACACCATTCAAATATGTGCACATTAACCATAGCAAAGTAGTTGCATTTTTTGGTTGTTGTTGTTTTTTTTTTTTTAACTATAAATTTTTGTTCATTATGAATGAGAATTCAAATTTTGAAGAGGTCTTATTATATGCAGTCTACAGTCATAGTGTAGAAATAAAATTTGAATGCATTTTTGTGGACACTGTGGTTTGTGCTTTTATTTTAGCCCACAAAAATGTTTCAAGTAAGATAGGAATCATCAAGCAGACTGCTCCACAATGAGCTGTGTGATATACATATAATTTAAACTTGAAAAACAGGTGTTTGTTGTTTTCTTAAAGGATAACTAAACTGAAAAAAAAAAAAAAAAAAATTATTGTCTTATCTGTTCCTGATGCACAACCTGGTACTAAAAATTTTTAGAAATTTTTGTTTCAAAAATCATGAAGAAAATCAGCTATAAAATTTTACTTCCTGTGGGGGTGTAACTCTTCTTCAATGACGTCACAAAGGGGAAAACTGCAGCAAAAACTCTATGTAAGTGATACACTACTTCAACAAACTTCAACAATTCATCCAGTTAGGAGGCAGGATTCTGCCGGTAAGTCCAGGATTGGTAGCAGCACATTGACATCTGGCGAAATAGCAACTGAAAAGGGTTGTGGAGTAGGGAATCTGAAGGAATAAGTGAAGATATCTGTCCCTTGGGAGAGTGCAATATTTTTTCACACCTTCAGATCCTATTGATACTGCTTTTCAGTTTCATCTAGCTCTGATTTAGGTGAGAATATGGGGATCAAAGACTTTCCGATTTGTCATGATAAAATATAGCTATTTGCAAAATACTTCTTAGCATTGGCTACTTTTGGTGTGGAGCTAGATATTCAATAGCTCTCTATATAGCTACAGAAAATGAGGATCAAAAACTTCTGATTTGTCATGTTGATACTTGCTAGCTAGCATGCTATTTTAGGTGTGGAGCTAGATATTTCATAACTAGCTAGCTATATAGCATGCTTTTTAATTATTCTTTTCACACTTGGTTATAACATATATGGCTAATAGCCCAGGGCAGTTACTAGCTATAAATGTTATAATCAAGCGTAAAAAAAGAACAATTACGTACTTAGCTTCCTGAATCAGAGCTGGATGAAGCTAAAAAAAAATTGGTGCCATTAGGTCTTGAAGTTATGAGAAATTATTGCACTCTCCAAAGGGAACTCTTCACTTCTTCCTTTGGAAGAGCTAGGTCTTCAGATTAGCTCTTCTGCAGTTGCTATCTCGCTAGGTAGTACTGCTACCACTCCTGGACTTATCAGCAGAATTGGGCATCCTGACTCCAGAAATTGTTGAAGTTTGTTGAAGTAGTGTATCACTTTATTGAGTTTTTACTGCAGATATTCCCCTTGTGACGTGAATGAATGGTTACATCCCCGCAGGAAGTAAAATTTAAAGCTAAGTTTTTGTCATTAATATTGGACTAAAATTTTCCAATTTTTTTTATACCAGGTTATGCATCAAGGAGAACAATATGAGACTATAAAAAAAAATTATTATTATTATTATTATTATTATTATTATTATTATTATTATTATATATATATATATATATATATATATATATATATTAGAAGAACTGTGTAACTATCTATGTAACTATGTTCGTCCGTTTCTCAAAATCACTGTGTTAGATTTTGACCAAACTTTTAGGGATAGAGGAGACCCACCCTGAGATTGTTTTATGCCAGGTGGCATGTCTGGGAAAATACAGAATTTGTCTGTCTGTCTGTCTGTCTGTCTGTCTGTCTGTCTGTCTGTCTGTCTGTCTGTCTGTCTGTCTGTCTGTCTGTCTGTCTGTCTGTCTGTCTGTCTGTCTGTCTGTCTGTCTGTCTGTCTGTCTGTCTGTCTGTCTGTACTATCATTCCGGCCAAACTGGTAGGTGGATTTCTCTGAAACTCGGCATGATGATAGGTTTTGACCCGACTTAAAACATGGGCTAAACATTTCTCAAAATGGTTACCATGGTATCGAGAAAGCCAAAAATGGTATTTTGGCCACTTGTCTCTTAATAATACATCCTCTCCATCATCACCTTTCTTACTGGCAAGACATGTTCAACTACTGGATTTTAGCCTATATTGGCCGGGCAACACCGGGTATATGCTGCTAGTATATATATATATATATATATATATATATATATATATATATATATATATATATATATATATATATTTTTTTTTTTTTTTTTAAATTTAAAAAAATTTTTTTTTTTTTTTTAGTTGGTTACCCTCCAAATGCCAAATATTTTGTGTAAGGTTAATGGGTAAATTTCCTCTTTTTTTTATACTTATTGTGTTGAGTGGGGTTTTGGAATTATTACAGTTTAAGGAGTCCCCATTGGAGTATATATATATATGGGAAAAGAAAATTGTGCGTGAGTGCATGATGGATGGCCATACAAGACCATAAAAACCTTAGACACCATGGCTAATTGGTTAAGGCCATTTCTCCCAAGCCAAAACTTTGAGTTAGAACCCAAAACTGGGTTCCTTTTCTTTTTTTCTTCTTTTTTCCGTCCATTTTTCTTTTCTTTTTCCCTCCTTCCCCCCTTTTTTACTTCATTCTATTCTTCTTTTCCCCACCCCCTTGTTTTCTTTTTTCCCCTTCTTTTTTTTTCTTTTTTCCATTCCTTTTCTTCTCCCCCCCCCCCCCCCCCCCCTTTTATCTTCTTTCCATGCCTTTTTATGGCTTATCAGATCAATCCCAACCAATCTGGTCACTTCGTTGTCATAACATGAAGCCTATTTCTTTTGGTGTGTTTAAAATAAACACTTTGACAGAACTGTATACATGTGAAGAATTAGAACATTATACTATGCACCATAATAGTTACATTTGCCCTCACTTCCTATCACTCCTATTCAAATGTCTATTGAATTACATCACATTCCTTGTACTTTTTTTTTCTATTTTAGCACTCTCTATTCACCACATAAAGAAAGGTGGTAGTGTGGTTTCCAATGAAAGAGAAGTTCACACTCTCAAGATGAAATTGCAGGAAATAATGAAAGGTAATTATGAGGATCATTTTGTATGTGTTCCACCAGAATAGGTTAGTTATCATTTTCTTTGTGTAAAGAGAATAAAATTTGGGTCAATAAACACGTAATTGCTGTTTTTTATTTACCTTTTTAATAAACTATATATATATATATATATATATATATATATATATATATATATATTTTTTTTTTTTTTTTTTTTTTTTTTTTTTTTTTTTCTCTCTCGTCTATTAGGAAGCTACAAGTGTTTTATGCAAAAGGAGATTTTTGAACAATCTGAAAGTGTTGTGAACACAATGCGAGGAAGAGTTAGGTTTGACAGTTATGAAGGTAAAGTGTTATGAATTGCATGGATCCCAGAGTATGCAATATACCAGGCTATCTCTGCAACCAAACCATGCTGTATATTTCCTATTGGAGCTCTCTCTTCTCTTTTTTAATATTGTTGTTATGTTTTTGTTTTTATGAATGGTATTTAGTGGTTCTTGGTGGTATAGCTGAGCATATACCTATAATTCGCCGTTGCCGCCGAATGCTTTTCATTGCATGTGGTACAAGTTATCACAGTGCACTGGCTGTAAGTTTTGCAAATAATTGGCTTCTTAAAACTAAATGGTTAATTCTGATATTGCTTGTGATTTTATTATTTTTGTTTATATTAGACTCGACAGATTGTTGAAGAATTGACAGAATTGCCTGTTATGGTAGAGCTTGCTTCTGACTTTCTTGATCGTAGTACTCCAATATTTAGAGACGATGTGGTTTTCTTTATAAGCCAGTCAGGTATCAATTTTGTTTTATAGATTGCAAGTCATATTCGTATGTATTCCCTAATGAATGAATATACTGGTTATTGAGTCTATATCAGCTTGTTTTTGGGGCCTCTTTAAGACACATGTAATATAGAAAAATTAATGTATTTGGTTTGGTCTGTTTGTACAGCAGGCATGTGATCACTTTGTTAGAGCCATTGATCTATGAAATATAATGCAATTGTCTATGTTTCAAATGAAATACACTCAGACGTAATCCCCAAATGGAATCTATTCCTGGAAATTATTTTAGTTGTCTATTTTACTATTTTCAGGAGAAACAGCGGATACTTTGAATGCTCTTCGTTATTGCAAATCAAGAGGATCACTTGTCCTTGGTATTACCAACACAGTTGGAAGTTCAATCAGCCGTGAAACACATTGTGGGATTCACCTTAATGCTGGTCCTGAAATTGGAGTGGCCAGTACAAAGGTACATATATGTTATGACTAAAATAATTTCCATCCTTTGTCCATTGCTACTACTTTATTCTTAGCATGTGTAATTTTGTGCATTCAAAGTGTGACCACATTACTAAAGTCTGTTTGCGCTGAGTTGAGCCCCAGGGAAACGTTAATAACTTGGCCAATACTCAACAGATTTCCAGATTTCCAGATTTCAAGGACTAACAGACTTATGACGCTCCAAACATTCTTTTGGCACTATTCCTGAAGAAGTTAACCATCCCTAGGCAAAGTTAGCTGTATGTCCTATAAGCAAGTACACAACATTCCACCCAGCATTAATTGACCATAGGGAATGCAAGTGCAAAAATATCCCAGGGAGGCTAACGTCCACCGCAGAACTTTTTAAGTTCTTCGAGTGGAATACATAAAAAGAAGCACAGAATTGATTCTTCCTTGTTTCAGCTGGACCCTAACTCCAAGTAAGCTTATACCCCATAATAACTTCTCCCTCCCTCAAGGCTGAAGTGGCTGAAATAGAGGTCTGTTGTTCATGTCATGTCAATCATTTCAAGTGCAGTAATGAAGTGTCCAACTTCAAGAAGAGCAAGGAAGGCTATATCCATGCTTTTTGCAATTTGTTCCAGGGACATACCGCACCTGTTAAGGATAGCCAAGTTTGTCACGTACAAATCTCTTACCATTAAGTAATTTATATTACTTCTGTATTTATTTCTGTTTATTCCTTACCTCTTTTGTGTTCGTTATCATTTCAATGATTGAATAAACTTGTGTAAGACGAATGAAGAATATGATAAAAAAATATTCAGAGGAAAAAAAACATACTTTTTTTCTTCTTTTTTAATTTTTTTATTGAATACATGGGAAATGAAATCAATAGCAAAAACCAATTGCGAGATACATAAATTAGTGGACAAATGATGATGAGGTGTAAGTAGCTAAATATAAGATACATAAATTAATGGATAAATGACGATGATGTGTAAATAGCTAAATATAAGATACATGAAAACTGTGTACAATCCGTCGTATAGCTTCTTTGTCAAATGAATCAGGGTATTTGTAATTCTTGATTTAATGTATCGTTTAGTTGGAGTAAGTATTCTTTGTCTTTATTCATTGTCTGGTAGATTCATTTAATTGTAGCCTTGGAAATTCCTGTTGCTGTTGCTGTTGCTGTTCTGTCCAGTGGTCTATTCTTCATGAGTGACTTCCTAGTCCGCTTTTCTTCTTCAAAATAGCTCCTAACAGAGGTTAGGATATGTTTGGATTGGGAAATCAAACGTACACCTCTTCCTGGCTTCTTCCTCGCACTCCACAATGGACCTCCAGAGGAAGAGGGTCCTTGCCCACTCATTACTGTATTGCATATATTATTTAATACATATTTTAACACCATTAAATACACTATTTTGTCTTATCACAAAAATAAAGCAACAACAACCAGCCACAGCAAACAACAACAGCCACAGCAACTAACAACAACCAGGCACAGAAAACAACAACAACTAGCCACAGCAACTAACAACAACCAGCCACAGCAAACAACAACAACCAGCCACAGCAAACAACAACAACCAGCCACAGCAAATAATAACCAGCCACAGCAAACAACAACCAGCCACAGCAAACAACAACAACCAGACACAGCAACCATCAATAACAACAAAAATGCCAGCATTGGCATTAGCTAACAGTTTTGCATGATTAAAGACTACAATAACACAGCTTACTTATCAATTAAGAAGTTCAGAAGTTCCGAGAGAAGCCTTAAGAGCCTTAAAAGCCTGGGATGACTTACAAGTGCAAGTTTGCAAACCTAGGAAAAATCTACAGCCTCCACGGGGCCCAACTGCAATGGGTTATTGTGGGTGTGTCTTTTTTGGCGCAAGCATACCTTAAACCTCTTTTGGCGTAGTTAATAAGCTGAAGAATGCAGTATGTCACTTCAGTAATTAATTGCTGACTTCTGGGGCTCAAGTCAGTGCGAACAAACAACAGACGTTAGTTTGTATATTTTTCTTTTCGTAGTTGAAAAATATTACCTGGTTGTTTTTTGTTTTTTTTTACAGCACACAGTTGCATGAATTGATTGTAGAAGAACCATTTTTGGATGGCCATGTTGTATCTATACTTTTAGAGATTATCAATCTAAGTTCTTGCATAACTGTACTAAGTGTGAATGTCTAGTAGCCATTTTTTTAAATTTATTGGGATACACCTATGCTGAAACACAATTGGCAGCTATGTGGGGCATTTGGCAATCTATTGAAATGGTTTGAAGCTAACACCAGTCCACAGCCACTATCACCATTGGTACCAAAATTCCTTCTGTGGCTTCAATTTTCACTACTGTCAATGGTCCAGTGTTAGATAGTGTGGTGTCATTAAGTCCATTGACACATATGTCAAGGACACGCAGCCCAGTGACATGCAGCACAGTAGCAATGAATTTAATATTTATTCAGATAGTGCTACCACCATCACCACTTCTATGGCTTTGTTTCGATTGATTCCAGCGTGGTATCACAAAGTTTAGGTGCTGGCATTGGAAATTATATATGCATATATACACACACACATACGCACGCACACACACGCACACACACACACACACACATGCACGCACACACACGCACGCACGCACGCACACACAAATACACACACACACACACACACACACACACACACACGCACAATCATGCTAACCAAGACCTAATTAGCACGATAAAATGTTTAAAAGTGCTTACCTTAGGGCAGAATGACTTTCATTCCATACTAGTTTAATAGAACAGACACTAAACATTGGAAGTGATATTTCCACTTTCCAATGTTTTTGGCGTAACTGTCAATTCTTGCAGGAATGTCTACTTATTCATGTTCTGTGGACTTTTTTCTTATTTCAATCTCACACTGGATTTAGCAGTTAGTTAAAGATTGAGTGAAAATTGGGCCACTCCAAATCAATTAATAGTTTCCCTTCCCTTTCAGTAGCTAAAATGCATTAGGGTAGGTGGGGAGGTGGGGAGGTGGGGAGGTGGGGGTAGGGAGGGAAATGGTTGCCAATAACGCCCAAAATGTATTAAATGTTAAGTGCTGCAGTACTAGCAAAAAAAGTAAACTTGAACTATCAGAGAATGTGCACAGTATATACAAAAGGCTTCTATTCTACCTGATGTTGTTTGTTGCCATCGAGATGCCTACTTCATAAAGACGATGGAAAGACATTGCTTTAAAAAATAAATATGAATAAATAAATATAAAAGGATATATTTTTACCTGCTAACTTGGAAGTTCACGGAGTCTAAATGTTACTTTCTTGGGAATCTTGTTATTCTTCTTCTTGTGTAACTTGCTCTGACCATCAGTGCTAAGGTGCCCGGTTCAACTCCTGGTCATGGTTGAGTTTTTTTTTTTTTTTTTTTTTTTTGGTTTAGTTTTTGTTTTGTTTCCTTTCCCACCCCCCCCCCCCCCCTTTTTTTCTTCCCTTCCTCCCTTTTTTTCCCTTCCTTCCCCCCCCCCCCCACCCCCCCCTTCCGCGATTAAGAAAACTAAAACATCAAATTATGAGTGAGCGGGGTTTTGGCTGGAAATTTCCATTCTTGTTAATTATATCATCATCCATGTTGGCAGATTTTAGAGAGAAAATTTTTTCGTACAGGCAGAACTTTTGAAGGATGGGTAACAACAATTTGATTTAGAGTTGCCCTGTCTCTTATGACAGCTGTACTGGAAATAATGTATACTTAAATATTGACAACTTCTAGCTAATATTAAGAAGGCTAAATAGTGTTAACTCTGAAAGCAGCTAGCTACTATTGGTATATAAAACAGATCACAAAAGGACAGGATATATATATTATTATTGTTAATGGCCAAATATGAACAAAAATCACTATAAAAGAAATATATGAGTTTTTGTTTCATTGTTCATTCTACAGTTTTTTCTATAATGTCTAGTATGCGACTAGAGGTTGGCTAATAGAGGTTGTGGAATCAATTTTATACAACCCTTCCTTATCCTTTAAAACGTTTGGTATTGTTGATTTGTGAATGTGAGCAAGCAATTTAGAGTTACATAACTGATAAAATATAAGGTAATGGAATTGACTAAATGTACTATAGGCTTACACCAGCCAAATTTTGGCAGTTGTGATGTTTGCACTGAAGATGAGTGAAGACAGGTTGAGCATGCAGCCAAGAAGGAAACAAATTATCGATGAATTGAAATGTCTTCACTGTAAGTTTGTATTTAGAGTTGTGATGTTTATTTTGTGTAACTATATTGATTATTAATGAAACAGTATCCATTGCTTCATAATTAAAGAACCAATTCATAGCATCAGCAATAATAATGCTATTTTTTTAATTGTGATATTGAAAAATTAGTTACTGTTTTTCCTTCCAACAAATTATCTGTGATTTAAAACGATGTGTTTCTGCTTTACGAGAGAATTATGAAATTTCATTCTACATATGATTTACAAATAATTCTTGGTAAATGATATGCGTAAATGAAATGATTGAAATTATGCCGCATTTAGGTCTAACCACAATGTTATTTGTAATATGAGCCCACAATAAACTAGTAAGTACATAAATTTGATTGTGATGGTGCTCAATATCGAAAATTGTGTTTTAACGTATCGTTCTCATATTATTTAAAAGTATATAGTTAGGTACACTTTGAACACTACACACCCAATTTTAAGGCAATAAGGATGACAAATAGCTGACACAAATGACATGACAAGAATTATATGAATGTTATCTGTATATTTTCTTTTTAGCACTGATAAATAAAGCACTTTCTCTTGACACTGAAATTATGAAACTGGCTGAAAAAATCTGCAATAAGAAAAGTCTTATTGTCATGGGAAGAGGCTTTAATTTTGCTACATGCCTGGAAGGAGCTTTGGTAAGTAGAAAAAATTGAGAATAATGTGTGAATCATTTTTCTAGTGTAGTCAGCATTGTCTTAGGTATTAATGTAGAGTTGTGAAAATGATTTTGATAGTGGTGTTGTCTTCTTTTCTTTTTTTTACATTTTGTCGCTGTTTTTTTTAATTTTACGAAATGTGAATGTCCAATGAATGTTTATCCAAACTTGTACGATGTGCACGCTTTGGTACTCAATGTTACTGTACCATTTTAGTTATTGTGGTATCCTCATCGTATGGGTATTTGTATTTTTCACTTAACTGTTTTGCATGAACTAGAATCTGACTTCTTTTACTATTTTTATGCTATAAGGAATGGTACAAAATTCCTCTATGTTGTAAATTTAAGGGTTACCATAAACTTAAGAGTTTAGGGTTTACAATATGGCACTCCTGTATAAAAGAAAAACCACTTATAACCCCCAACAATCATAACAACTTCAGCAACCAACCTATCTTCAAAACATGGGTGGGAGGGTTCAAATTAACAAAAATAATTGCATACACCGAAGATATGACCTTTAGTAGTACTTAAGAAATACTTGTGACACAGTAATTCTCAATTTACTGTGGACTAATGATTTTGGCTCAGTCTCAGTGTTCTATCATATTTTATTTTCCATGAATAGTTGATATGTATGAAAAAGGAATGTTACCAACAGTGGTTGATCAATAGAAAATGAAGGAGCAAAGCCATTTTTACTTGAAAGTTTTGCGTAAATAAGTACCATCACTTCATTCATTCTTTTAACAATTTCAAAAATTTGTATACCCTTTCTCTGCTTCAAGATAAAAACAAGAGGTCCACACTAAAACCTGTGACAAATAATCGTACTATAATCTTACTCTAATGGAGCTAATGTGTTTGTGTGTGTATGTGTGTAAACTCCTCCCAGGGGAAGATCGAAGGCTACTAAATTTTTGTGGGGGATCTTGGGGTCCAGGGGTCACCACTTTGGCCTATTAGAGCTGTTTTTCTGAAATTTTCAGGGGGAGGGGGGATAAGTAATGTGTGGGTACTACCAGCCACATTTATGTAAACCCACTGTAACTGAGGTCGTCAACACTGTGCCCAAACCCCATTAACTTAAAATTTCAAAAACTCCAAATTCCACTGTTATATGCATTCTGAAACTACTGTCCTTCCAGCAAGCAATCCTGAGACTACAGCTAGCATCTAGCCTTTCTATAATGGAGCTAACGTGTTTATATATGTGTATATGTGTGTATATGTGTGCAACCATCCAGAGGAACAGGCCAAAGGCCACCAAATTTTTTGTGGGGGATCTTGGGGTCCTGGTGGTCATCGCTATCCCCCCCCCCCCCCCCCCCAAAAAAATTTTACAAAGGCTAAGTCCCACTATTCCCAATGTCATATGCATTCTGAAACTAAAAATGTACCCAGCAGACAATCATGTGACTAGCTGGAGGTTGCAAATGCAGGCTAGTTAATATAATATTTATTAAAAGTAGTGTTTTATACTAGACAAAGTAATTCTTTAGAACACTTAAGATGAGGTCGAAGTTGTGGTAAGATTTGAAAACGTTTTGGGTTCCTATACAGTAGAAAATCACTAAGTTGTACCCACAGGGTTTTATACAATGAAGGGCTTTGTTGTAACCAATTATATCTAACAGCAAACTTTAGTATTTCCAAACGGTAAACAATTAGTTAGAAATCTATACTTGAGTAAAACTTGTGGACGCATCCCACTCCTCCCACCATTCCAAGTGTTCCTAGACCGGTGTGCCACAGGTAACAACACCTTAAGAGAGTACTGTGTTTTGATGTTGACTGGAACAACTGATCCATACTTTAAAACAAAGAAATATCTATACTGTATTAGTGCATTTGTGTGTACATCAGTACATTTAATCTATAGTATTTTAGTGTATATCATGCACATGTGATACTTGTTTGTTATATAGAAAATTAAAGAACTTGCGTACATGCATTCTGAAGGAATACTAAGTGGAGAATTGAAACATGGGCCGCTGGCAATGATTGACAGTGATATGCCATGCATCATGATAATAACCAAAGACAATACCTACACTGTGAGTTATTTCATTATAAGATGTGTATTTTTTAGGTTTCTTCATTTTTGACTAAAAATATTAAAAAATATAAATACTATTTGCTATTAAAAAATTTTTTTTAGCATCAGTTGTAAATATTAAAAAAAAATTTTTAATAATGAAGAGACCAATTTTTTTATCTGTCCAAAATGTTCTTATTTGCATGTCAGATGTTAATATTTTATGAATGTTCATACAGAAATGTCCAAATTGCCAATGCTGTAGTTCATTTGGGTGTTTATGGAAGTATTAATCTCTTCTTCTTTTTTTACACAGAAATGTCTTAATGCCTTGGAGCAACTTACTGCTCGCTCAGTAAGTTAATTTGTTTACAGATAGTTGTCCATATGCAAACAGTTACTTTGCAGTAATATTTTAAAATATGACCAACATACTTAATATTGGATGTGAATACACCCTGGTATATACTTGTACAGGAAATGATCTTGCAGATGCAGTAAACAGATTCAATTTAAAATGAAGAGATTGTCAAATTTATTGATGAATAACTACCTTTATTTATAAATTAGCAATTATGGTAATGGCAGCATGTAAGAAATGAGATGCAACTGCTATAATTAAATTGTTAAACTGAATGTAATAATGCTTTCTCTGTATGTTGGAGCTGAGTGGTAAGAGTGTTTGGTTTAGAAAAGAAAGTGTATATACTAGCAGACATATTTGGTGATACTGACCACTCGGGAGAGTGGATTTGATTTGATACTGTGGTTTAGCAGGAAAGTGGTGTGGCCAAGTGTGATCCAGTGCATAGAGTGTGACTACGTGAGATCCAGCCCTGAGTGTCATGTTGTGTGCATGCCAAGTTTTTGGTCTCTAAGTCTAAGGGTTTTTTCTGTATCATTTTTAGACTCACACATTCACAGGAAGAGGTGTGGCCAGGGAAAATCCAGCCTGTGTTGCTTGCAGGGTTGTAGTGTTTGTGTATGCTAAGTTTAGGATTTCAGGTACAAATACTTAAAGTACATTTTTTTGTCATTTTTACTTTCACATACCCACAGGAAGTGGTGTGGCTTGGTGACCCAAAAGTTTGAGACCTAATATCTATATTTAACATACAATTGTCTACCCTGATGAGTGAGTTTTTTTTTTTTTTTTTTTTTTTTTTTTTTTTTTTTTTTTTTTTTTTTTTTTTGTACAGTGGTTGGGCAGGAATTAGATACACATGAACATACATACAAACGAGCTAGTTTTTGCTTGACACACTAAAAGGAAGAGGTGTGGCCAGGTGGAACCCATTGGAGTGTCATTTTAGGGTAGGAGGAGGGACTGCATGAGTAATGGTGAGTACTACCAACTACATTTATGTGAACACATTCTAACTAAGGTCAGCAAAACTGTGCCCAAACCCCATTAACTTACAATTTCTTTTGAACTTTCACCTGGCAACACCACTACCTGTAACTCCATTTCCCTCATAGTGGAGCAGTGCCTTAACCAATGATCCATGGTTTTATAGGTTTTATTTTATTTCATTTTATATCATTTTTGTATGAAACATTAGTTGACTTCTTTTACCCCACTAGGGTGCCAATTTAGGAAAAATTGGGGGGGAGAGAAGGAAAAAAAAGAAGAAAAAATTAGGAAAAGAAGGAAGGAAAAAGGGGGAAAGAAAAAGGAAAGAAAAAAGGAAAGAAAAAAGGAAAGAAAAAGGAAAGAAAAAAGGAAAGAAAAAGGAAAGAAAAAAGGAAAGAAAAAAGGAAAGAAAAAAGGAAAGAAAAAAGGAAAGAAAAAAGGAAAGAAAAAAGGAAAGAAAAAAAAACAAGAGCAGTCTTGCACTTGTGGCAAATAATTACTATAATATTTATTAGAACAGTGTTTTAGACCAGGCAAAATAATTGTTTAGAATACCTAAAATGAGGTTAAAGTTGTGGTAAAATTTAAAAATTTTGGGTTTCTATACAGTAAAACCACTTGTAACCACAGGTTACAACAAACTCGTGTTTCCATACTGTAAATAATTTTTTTTCAAAATCCATTTTGAGCAAAGCTTAAGGATGTCAACATATCTACCATTCCAAGTGTTCCTAGATTTGTGTGACACAGGTAAAAATATAGGTAAAGAAGGAAAGGAGGCGGAAATGGAAGAGTCGGGAAAAAGAAAGGAAGGAAGGGGAAAAAGAAGGCAAGGAACAGTCTCAGTGGGTATCTGTACCACTGACCTTCAGCTTGGAAGAACTGTACTTCAACTGTAGAGCCATTATCTCCACAGGGTTTACCTACAGATATACAAAAAAGATTGTTATATCTGTCCAAAGCTGTGGAAATAGTTATCAAGCAGACAGACACAGGATATGCCTGAAATTCTCTCCAGTTAGATCCAAATCTCTGTAAGATATGTCCTTCCAGTAGACAATCGTGTGACTACTGCCCGCCGAAAGAGGGCCTAACTAGCAGTTGCGTCAGGTCTGATGGCATGCTAGTGTATACAAATTATTTTTATCCTCACATGCTTAAAGGGAAAGGTGTGGCTAGGTAGAACCCAGCCCATGTCACTCGCAGAGTCATTATGTGTGTATGCAAATTTAGGACTCTAGGTACAAGTGTTTCCCCTCAGTACCATTTTTGACATTTTTAGCATCGCACACCCACAGGAAGACATGTAACGTGACCCAAAAGTTATGGTGCTAAAATCTATCCTTGATGTAGATTGTCCATTTGAAGAGAAATTTCAGTGAATCCATCTATTGGCTTGACCTGAGTAGTAGTACAGACAGACATATTGATGGAGTGATAGACTTACAGACATTATACATTTCCTTTTATACTGTCTCCGTGGACAGTGGCCAGTTGCAGGCTAGCTAATGACATGACATAATGGCATGACCATGTTAAAGTGTGTCCAAATGCCCAAATGAGACCCAGCCCATATCCAAGGGTTTGGACAAATACCTTCTTTGGCCTGACATGAACATGGAAGGGGTATGGCTGTATAAATGTACTTTGAATGTTCCCCAAATGCACTAATTATATATATATATGGGTTTGACTGCAAGTCCAAGTGTTTTTCTGAAATACCGTTGTTGCTTTTTTTTCTTTCATTTTTAGCTTTACACACCAAGAGAAGAGGTGTGGCCAGGTGGGACCCATCCCATGATACTTCCTGAGTCAAGTTGTGTATGCATAACAAGTTTTAAGTCTGTAGCTCTAAAGGTTTATCAGACCAAAATTTGGTTGTTTTTTTGGCTCTTTTTTTGGTCTTACATAAACACAGGAAGGGGTGTGGCCATATAGATGTACTCAAAATATTCCCCAGATGACACTGATTCCAAATATGTATGGATTTGTTGGGGTTTAACTCATTAGGTACAAGCATTTTGACGAAGTAACATTTTCGGCATTTTTAGCCTTACACGGCGATGTAAAGTGGTGTGGCCAGGTGGGACGCAGCATATGCTCCCAGAGTCATATTGTGTATACTTACCAGGATTTAGGTCAGTAGCTCTTACAATGTCTTTGGCTAAAGTACCATTTTGGCTTATTTTCGCCACCATGGTAATAATTTTCCAAATTTTAGTCCATGTTTTAAGTTGGTCAAAACCTATAATCATGCCAAGTTTCAGAGAAATCCATTCATAGGCTTGTCTAGAATAATGGTGCAGACAGACAGAGAGAATACAGACATTTCCTTTTATATATATATATATATATATAAAATGAAATATCTGTATTCTGTCTGTCTGTCTGCACCATTATATCATTTTAAGCCTGACACTCCCAGAGGATTATGTGTTACTGGGTGGGACCCAGCCCATGTCTCTCTTAATGAGTTATGGACCATATGTGTTTATGCCAAGTTTTAAATGTCGTGGTCCAAGGATTTATGCAAAGTACCATTTTTGGCATTATAGAATGACACACCCACAGGATTATGTGTGGCCAGGTGGCCTTAATTATTGTTTTTACCAAAAAACACAATATCTATCCTTCATGTAGGATACCTCTACCCTGAATAGTGAGTTTTATTTAGTTAGATGCATTGGTGATAAGTGGATATACACAATATACATGAATACATACATATCCGAATGTACGAACCAGGAAGAAGTTGAATTAAAAAATCTCTAATTGGTGGACCTGTGCCTTAACCACTTGGCCATTGTTTATTTTAATATTTCCCAGGTGACACAAATACCAAATATACATGGGTTTGTATCCTTACACACCATGAGGAAGACATGTGGCCAGATGTGGGGATGTGACTTAGCCCATGTTATTCCAAACGCCAAGTAATGTTTGCATGCCAAGTTTAAGGCAGTAGCTCCAAGATTTTGTCTGGATGTACCATTTTTGGCCTTTTTTTGGCCTGACATGAACACAGGAAGGAGTGTGGCCATGTAGATATACTTGAAATGTTTCTCAGACGACACTAATTCCATATATATATATATATACACAGTAGAACCCCAGAGTTAGGAACCCCAGAGTTAGGAACCCCAGAGTTAGGAACCTCAGAGTTAACCAAACAGCCAACTGGGAAAAAAGATTAGTTAGAGTACCACCAACTATTCTATTTTCCTAAATTTTTTTGGCTTGCCCACACTCCCACAATTCATTTGCTGCAGCTGTTCTCACCCCTTCCTTCCTTGAAATTATTTTTCTGCTTTCCTCCAGCTGCCAGTTGTTCCATGCTAAAATTCAAGGTTCACTACGGCTTCTAGCTCATCTACTAAACTTAAAAGAGTTATTCACACTTTTGAGCAGAAGTTGGATCTTTTAAAGAAGTTGGATTAAGGCAGCACTATGTCATACTAGCCACTGAATTTGGAGTGGGAAAATCCACTGTGTTTGACATAAAGAACTCAAGGGAGAAAATTATCAAATGGTAAAGCACAGGATGATAGCTCTCTGACAAATCAGTGTATAGTAAGGAGAGCTGATGATGATGCCCATGATAGAGCCATTCACCACTGGTTTATTCAGGAAAGACATAAGGGCACACCAATTAGTGGTGTTTTGGTAATGGAAAAAGCAAGGTTGTTATACCAACAGCTTTATCCAGGTAATTCTGATAACATAACAGCATGACATAAAAAAGTCTTGAAACAGGTGGATAATTGCAAAATACCTAGTGACATATAGGGGTATGCATCAAGTTACAGTGTTTAGGAGATGGAGAACTCATTTTGTAGTCTTAGATTACAGCAATAAATCTATATTATAATTCATAACATAATTATGATACCATAGTTTCAGAGTTACGAACATTTCAGAGTTATGAACACTCCAGTTTCCAAAGAACTTCGTAACTCTGAGGTTCTACTATATATATATATATATATATATATGTATGGGTTTGTGGGTCTAATTCTTAAAATCCAAGTAATTATCAGAAGTTTTATTATTGGATTTTTTTTGCTTTACATACCAAAACCAAGAGGTGCGGGAGGGAGCTAGCCCATATTATTCCCAAAGTCAAGCTGTGTATGCGTGTATGTGTATACCTAGTTTTAGGTCTATAGCTCCAAGGCTTTATCTGAAAAAAGTACCATTTTTGGTGAATACATGAGGGGGTACGGCCATATCGATGTACTTAAAATGTTTACCAGATGTCACTGATTCCAAGTATGTATGTATGTATGTATGTATGTATGTATGTATGTATGTATGTATGTATGTATGTATGTATGTATGTATGTATGTATGTATGTATGTATGTATGTATGTATGTATGTATGTATGTATGTATGTATGTATGTATGTATGTATGTATGTATGTATGTATGTATGTATGTATGTATGTATGTATGTATGTATGTATGTATTCCTAAAAATGAAATTGGAAAGATGCTTAGTAGATGAATAAAACAATATATATTGTGGAGAAGGATATATGAGTTCATGGATCTAACTCCCCAGGCCCAAAAGATTTTCCGAAGTACCTTTTCCCTCCCATTTTTAAGCCATGCACAGCCAAGAGGAAGAGGTGGGACCCAGCCAATGTTATCCCAAAGTCAACTTGTGTGTATACTAAGTTTTACGTCTGTAGTTCTAAGGATTTATCTGAACAAAGTACCATTTTGAGCTTCTTTGTTTCACTGCTGTGACAGAAATTTCCCGGATTTTTTAGCCTATGTTTTTTTAAGTTGGGTAAAAACCTATGATTATGACAAGTTTCAGAGAAATTCATCCATAGGTTTGGCCAGAATTATAGTATAAACAGACAAGCAGAGAGACAGATGACAAACAGATAGACAGACAGACAGACAGACAGACAGACAGACAGACAGACAGACAGACAGACAGACAGAGGGACAAGACATTTCCTTTTTGTATACTAGAAGGTATACTCGCTTCGCTCGTCACACCTAAAACTTAGCTTACATGCACAGCTTAACCAGTGCAGAATGCTGGAGGTCTCAGGAAACTAAACAAGAAAGATTCTGACGCAAACACTGGTCCGAATAACACTAAATTCGGCTTTCTTAGGTGAAATTGTCTTAAGCCAAATTTTAAGAGAACTGGCATTAACCTTGTTACTACACGTATTGTCACTACAAATTTTATCTACCTGCTATCTCAAGAAATTACCTTTTTCATTTGCTAACACATTTAGCATTACAGACTGACAGACATGCACGTTTCTTTTTATATAGATTGATGGATAGATAGGTAGATATATATGTATATATATATTAGAAGACCTATGTAACTATGTTCGTCCGTTTCTCAAAATCCCTCTGTTAGATTTTGACCAAACTTTTAGGGATGGAGGGGACCCACCCTGAGATGGTTTTATGCCAGGTGGCATGTCTAGGAAAAAACAGAATTTGTCTGTCTGTCTGTCTGTCTGTCTGTCTGTCTGTCTGTCTGTCTGTCTGTCTGTCTGTCTGTCTGTCTGTCTGTCTGTCTGTCTGTCTGTCTGTCTGTCTGTCTGTCTGTCTGTATGTTTGTCTTTATGTTTATACCATCATTCCGGCCAAACCAGTAGGTGGATTTCTCTGAAACTCAGTATGATGATAAGTTTTGACCCAACTTAAAACATGGGCTAAAAATTTCTCAAAATGGTTACCATGGTAATGAGAAAAACCAAAAATGGTATTTTGGCCAGAAAAACTCTAGGACTAACAGACCACCACCACTGAGAAACAGGAGCCATCACCACTACCACCACGACCAAACACCCACGACCACCACCACTGAGACAACCTCTGCCACTTCCAGAGCCTGGCCAACTACTGGATTTTAGCCTATATTGGCCGGGCAATGCCGGGTATATGCTGCTAGTATATATATATATATATGTCAGTCCATAGGAAAACATGACATAACCCAAAAAATTCAATTTTGAGGTAAATGGGTTACAAATGTCCCCCTCCTTTAAAACAGTGAAAAAGAGAAGTATTTTAATTACTTGTAACGTCATGTAGGTGTTTCTATGACAACATCCCTCTGGCAACTTTATCGTTTATGATGCTTACTATTTCAATAACGAGCTCATATTCTTAATTTTACCATTATGTCATGGCTTCCTATGGATTGACACAAATATATTTCTTTCTTTTTAAAAGTACTTGTTGAATGGTCGCCGAAGCACTCATTTTATAGATCTACTTTAAAAAATTTTTGTTGAGGTTTTTTTTTTGTTGTTTCTTATTGCTGGTTTGGGTGTGTCCTATCAATCTTACCATATTATTATCTTATTTCTTGGAAAATGACTGTAACAGGCACAAGAGCCAACCAGTAGAAACAACCAAAAAAGTTATCAGCCATACTGGGGCCATAGGGAACATTCGTGCAGTGTCATCAAAATTGGTCCAGGCGTCTAGGAGGAGTTTACAGACAGACAGTATTAGGATTGATTTAATAGAAGAAGGGAGAAAAAAGAATGGCAGGTTCCTCTGGTTATTTATTTTTATTATATTTTGTATTTGTTTTATGGTTTCTTAATTTGTTCATTTCTATGCTATTATTTTTTTAATTTAGGCTCAGCCAATTATCATATGTGGTGAGAGTGATACTGACCTTCACGAGAGAGCATACTGTGTCCTGAAAGTTCCTGAAGTAGTGGACTGCTTGCAAGGAATTATTAATGTCATTCCATTACAGTTGCTTTCTTTCCACATAGCGGTCCTTCGTGGATATGATGTAAGAGATGTTGTTGTTCAAATTTTTGTACTATTGGTCTCAAGTGTGGGATCCCTGTGTCTTGTTCAGTTAGATTGTTCAGTAACCAGAGACCCATTGCAGTTTCATTTGCAATAATCATACCACAGGTTGTCCAATGAATGGAACTATTGTAGCTGTGCTTGCAATAGTTTCCTATAACTAATCAAGCTACAGCTGCAGCAAATACTGTTCTGGGTTGTGGGCATTATCAAATACAGAAATTATAAACTTGGCAATTCTTGTAAATTCATTTTGCTGAAGAAGCTAAATATTCTGTAGTTGTTTTGAATTAAAAAAATTTTTTTTTAAAATAGCTTCTATTAGTTGTTTTTTGTTGAAAACTTAACGTTGCTCAAGCTTAGCTTAGTAGTCTGGATAGCTGACCTCTCACCTTTAACACTTGCTCAAAGTACTCCAGTTTTGCCTTCACTCCTCACCAACTTTTTTTTTACAACCACCATTTAAAAGAAAGAGTTAATTACTTCTTGACCCTTTATTGATTCAAACTAAATTTGCCAACCAATTTTTTTAGGAAATTAGTTTATGGTACAAACCATCCTTGAAAGATAAGAACTCATGGCATAAGTTGGAGAGCTAAACCAAGGGTAGTACATTTCTGCAGAGGTTAAATTAGCCAGGCTTCCTTCCCTCCCCAGGTATTTTGTTTGTTTTGTTTTGTTATGTTGTTGTTTTGTTATGTTGTTGTTTTTTTAAGTTGGTTTGGTTTTGGAGATTGAGGGAGGGGGAGGGAATTGTTATCAATGACCCCTTACCATTCATTCCAAATGGGGGTGGTCAGAGGAACCAAGTGAGGAATTTACATTGAAATTTGTATAATTCCTTGTTGTTTTTTCAAGAGTGGAAATTTGATAAATGGTATGAGGAAGGTGGATGAGAAACTGGAAATTTATCTGTTGTGGCCTAAGCAAAACTGAAACTTTTTTTTTCATCATTGGTGATGTACAGAAAATTTGGTGTGTCTGTATGCAAATTGGCCAGAATCTCCTGAGGTTGCTGGAGGGATAGATTTGGCTGAAAATTGGTGAGTTTATTTGAAAAGTAACCTCCTGGTCCAAAATGTCAAGGGGGAAAAAAAAGGATTCTGAAATAGATTTTTTTAAAGAGATCATACATTACCTATGGTGCTTTGTTGCCCTGGCAGAGATCACATACATATTACTTCAGCAACATTCCAATCCAGGACTACTGCAATTGCAATCTTACAGCCAACCCAATGATCCTAGCTGGCAATAGAAGTAGGCCACTGTGTGGCAATTGGGATGGCTGGGAGATGTTGACGTCAGAGTTGTCCTTTGCTAGTAGCTGCCAATGCTCTCCATGGATCTGACTGATTAGATTTCCATGTGTCCCTGGACTATGACCTGGATCAGTCACGAGCAGGCCTATACTCAAATAGTATAGCCAATGCTCCCTAGGAATGCACTGTCCATTCACAGGCTGCAGGGAAATCGCATTGGAGAAGGTTATCTTGAATGCAGGAGAGCAGGAGTTTATACTTAGGATTGCTCTCTGGGAGACACCAGGACAATGACCTTTGAGGGACTTGCCTTCGATCCTTTCCCCAGCTTTAACTGATTTGCCCAGATCAACAGTAAGACAAGTCCTACTGAAACAACACTGGATAAGGAGAAATACCTGAAGCAGTAAGGGAAAGCTACTATTCAACAAATTGATTGCATTTTAAATAAGAATTAAAGACAATTGTGGAAGCTCTTCATGGAGTATGCAGGATGGGTGATTTACACTTTAAGGACTCTGTCAGGGAAAGACTGCTAGAAAGATAAAGCCCATTGATGAGCCTATGCAAAGAAACAAGTTGAAGATATTTAGTCAGTCTAATACAAGAGCTGCAGGAAAAGGAATACATCTAAAAAGATAGCTGAAGAATTATGTGAGGCTCCTCTATCAGCTGTAGACCAGCTGTCAGAACAGGCATGGAAAAATAGAATATTTTCCAACATGAAAGCCAATCAAGTCACCCTGCTCTCTAAGATGGCTGTTGCATCCCATTTGGTGCCAAAAGTTAACTTTTTCTTCTCATCTAGAAGACCACACTGAGCCAACAGCTGAGGGTCCACCTACATGACAGCGATCGCAAGCCATTCAGTTTAGATCTGGTATGGGACTGCTATAATGCAGACTCTCTGAAGAATACATCCAGAGCTAAGCGGTCTGGTCTGTAGGAACCCAACTGGACAACACTTCTTGAGGCATCAAAAATCTGCCAGGAGCTCATTTCATGTAATTGTCAAAAAGGATGCATAAAAAGATTAAAGTGCAAAAGTGCCGTGCTAAAGTGCAGAGAACTTAGTGCTTCTTATAAGGATTGCTTGAAGAACTGAACATTCAATACATTTACAGGAAAGTGTACATTGTTAACAAATAATGCTTGATGCCTGGCAAATTATATTTCCCATTATCATCTCTATGTCCATGCAATTAAAATATTATGTTAATGTGATGAGTAGAGTCCTTCTACATGTGACTAGGGCTCTTACACTTGTTACCAATGTCCAATTTTTTCACCTTTATTGCACCAACCTACTCTACTGTGGTTAACAACAGTACTATAAAAACAGATATAACTTCATGATCGAAACAAAGTAAATAGGAGTCAAGTTTCATATTGCTCCATGAAGTGAGGAACTTTCATTTGATACCAAAAATGATATACTTTCTCAGTAGCACATTATGAAATGAGAAAACAAACTTGTTTCATATGTAAATTAGTTCCTTAAAGTCACCAAAGGTCAAATCTAAGGCAGCCCAAAATCCAAATTTGTATGTGTACCAAATTTAATGCTTTCATCAAAAAGTGCAAGATTTGTTCGAACATTTTGGCTTAACCACCCTACTACAATTATACAGAGAAATCTTGCTTGGGGGGGGGGGGGGGGGGATGTGCAAGGAATTAGATTAGCCGCTTTTCTTTGTTGTTGGTGTACAGAAAAGCTGCATGTCTACCTAATTTAGTGTAATTAGTCATTTAGTGTTGATTGATCATCATCCTTACAGAATATTTTGTCATAAAAATTTTTTTTTTTCAGGTTGACTGTCCCAGGCATTTAGCCAAGAGTGTTACTGTTGAATGATTGACAAGAAAACTCTACATAATTGATTTATTTAGATTTTACTTTTGAAAACAAATTTTTTTTTGTATTATAATTATTAGGTGTGTTTTCCTTCATGTAGTTGGATTTTACCAGAGTTTTCAGTGATATGTATATATATATATATATATTGTAGTTATGATTGCTTATCTGTATCTGTAAAGAGAAATGGAAGGGGGAAATTTTCTTTTAAATAATGCTATTTCAATGATTGCTAAAGGTGATATTAAAGTATAATCATATAAGAAGGATTTTTTTTTGATTATTTATTCTTACTTTTTAAACCGATTCTAATTACTTTTTAAAAAAATTATATGCATACGTTTTTATTAGGTATATTTTAAAAATCTTTATAATTTTGATTTCCGTGCATTTAATGAAGAGGGGAAAAACTAAGAATAGTGCAACAAAAAAATTTATCTTCATATAATGTCGACATAAATATCTATTTCCTAATCTTCAAAGGAGATAGGTGAGAAATATATAAAGAACACTACAACATATTCTTTGTGTGTTTTTATTTTTATTATATAAAAAAAGGGCAATGAAGTAGTTAACTATGAATAAAATTTTTGGAAAGGAAAATTATACTATTTTCCTTAATTTTTTAAAATTATAAAACCATTTTAAGATAATTTGACATTTTATATGGTGTATATGGAATTACTGCAATGAATAGTAAACATTTGAGTTCTTTTTTGTTGGTATATCAATGTTCTTTGGATGAAGAAAAAATGTATATGTGAACTATTATATATATACTTCAGACTTTTTTTCCCCTCATTCATATGTATCAATCATTCATATGTATCAAATTTAAAAACTAAATAAAAATAATTTTACAATTATTGAAGATATATTATCGTGTTTTTTGGTTTGTAACTTTTCATTGTGTGTGTGTGTGTGTGTGTGTGTGTGTGTGTGTGTGTGTGTGTGTGTGTGTGTGTGTGTGTGTGTGTGTGTGTGTGTGTGTGTGTGTGTGTGTGTGTGTGTGTGTGTGTGTGTGTGTGTGTGTGTGTGTGTGTGTGTGTGTGTGTGTGTGTGTGTGTGTGTGTGTGTGTGTGTGTGTGTGTGTGTGTGTGTGTGTGTGTGTGTGTGTGTGTGTGTGTAAAAAGTGGAAGAGTTTATTGGATTAGTTTGGGCTAACTTCATAGCTATACTGGATCTAGCCCCCATTGGAACTCCTTTGATAACGCCCAATGCAGTGGAAAAGTGAAGGTAAAAGGAAAGTAGCTTCCATGTCCAAATTTTATTCCAATTGACCAAGCAGTTAAAAGAAGAAAAGAGATAGCTGGTGGAAAATCTGTGATTCTAAATGTTATTAGTTTAAAACTATCTCCCACATACCCCAATTGTGCATGCCAAATTTCATGCCAAATTTCATGCCAAATTTCATCCCAGTTTTCCCAGTGGTTATACACAACTAGGAAAAATAGATAGATAGGGAAAATACTTCAATTGCATATTTTATTATGTAAGAATCACCCACTCTAACAACTCATGGCAAATTTTATCCCAATCAGACCTGCGGGTCTCTAATCCCATTTTCATAAATAGAAAGGGTATATTTATATGCAAAAAGATCCTGCAATTTTGATATTAATTTTGTAAAAACCAACATCCTCCCCATGTTCTTATGCTAAATTTCATCCCAATCAGCAAAGCGGTTCTATAAATCCCAGTGGTTATGCACAAATGGAAAAAGATAGATAAATAACAAAATATGGTAATTCAAAATTTATTAATGTAATGCAGTGATAACCATCCCACACCCACCCCAAGTTCTTATGCCAAATTTGAACTCAATCTACCCAGCCGTTCACTAAATCCCTGTGGTTATATATGAATAGAAAAAGATAGATTGATAGACTAAAATAGAGAAAGACGGACAAAAATATGGCGACTATAATCATGAAATAACCATAGAATACACCTCTTTCAAGTGCTTATGTCAAAATTCATTCAAATCTGCCCAGTTACTCTATTAATCCTAGTGGTTTGCACAAATAAGGGGGAAAAAAGAAGATAAAAATATGGTAATTTAAAATTTAATTATGTAATTACCAACCCACACCCACCCTGAGTGCTCATGCCAAATTTTGTCCTGATCGGCCAAGCAGTTCTCTCAATGCCTGTCAGAGCCACAGAGACTACTCCCAGTGACTCTGCCTGTGACAAGGCAGGGAACAAGTAAAGGACATCAAAAAGTTAATAATAAGAAAGAATAAAGAAATGAATAAGAAAGATGATAATAACAAAGTTAATTAAGATAGCTAATTGAGATAATGTGTGTTATGGGTTTCTGGTGAAGGAAATTAATTATAAGAACAAAGAAAATGAAGTAATTAATGGCCTGACTATAAAAAGACAACTAAACTGTGATTATGTAGAGTGGCCATGTTGTAATTTAAAGTGTCGTATTGTATGTTGAATATTGGAAAGATCATTGTTTTGTTGCTGGTACAGAGAGTCTCTGACCAGTATTTAATACTATCTATTTTGAAGGGAGACTGAGTGTGAGAACCTACTGTTTGCTACTCATAACCACAGTTAGGTAGCCTTAGTTTATTTACAGTGGTAGAATTGTTTATAGGCTAGGGAGGGGGCAGCTATCCTAGCATGCAGAATAGTATTAGCTGAAGCTAGGGCAGCTGCTCACAATACCAATTGTTATGCACAAATAGAAAAGCTAAATGATGACTAAAAATATGGGTATTCAAAATGTAATTACTGTATGTAATAACTATTCCACACCCACCCCAAATGCTCATGCCAAATTTCTTCCTAATCAGCCTATTGGTTCTCTTAATCCCAGTGGTTATGTACAAATAGATAAAGATACATAGATTTGAAAATATACCAATTCAAAATTTGATTATCTACTAACCATCCCACACTCAAACCAAGTGCCCATGCCAAATTTTATCCCAACGCCAAGGTTCTCTAAATCCAAGTGGTTATGCACAAGTAGAAAAAAAGATAGATTGCTTGATTAGCTGAGTGCTTGTTGACTCAGCGTAACCTGACAGCTGTGACTGCTGATTCTTGAAATCATTATTGAAAACCTGTGAGTCTAATTCCACATTCCTAAATCACTGACTCCTAATGCTGTTTTATCTAATGTCCAAAAAAGGGTGCAGAATAGCAATTAAAACCCCCCCCAAAAAAAAACATTTATAAATGAATGGGGAAAAAAAAGGATTTAGAGTTTCCCAAAAGTACAGAAACAAGAAAATACCTACCTGCCTAAAGCCCTATCAGAACTAGAGTAGAAATTTATCTATATCAGATCCTGATAACTGGGATCCTCATCGGATCCATATAAATCATGTCTGAGCTATGATTTTAAAGATGAACTATTTAGTAAATTTCTGGTATTGTTGCCAAGAATATTCCTTCAGGACTAGTGCTTGCTCTTATAATATATCTGAAGAATATATATATATATTTTTTACATAAAAATAAAAAGAAATAACATGGTAGTGAACATACTTTCTTATCTCTGTGAGGTTTTAAAATTTTATTCTAGCCACTGCTGCCATGTTTATTCATAACCAGAGGCAGCTAAAGAAGTTGCTAATTATTTTTTGGTACACTAGGACTTATTCTGAGCAACTCCATCTAGCTGACTCAGCACATCAAGAGCTCCTCAGAAGATAAGGCTTTTCTAAACCCAACCAGCTGTCATACTCTTTCAACCAGTCAAAAAAACAACAACAGAAAACAAAAATAATAAAAAAAAAATGATTTACAAATCCCACAACAACCCCAAGCAGCTGCCATACTCTTTCAGGATCAATCTCAAATTAATTATTATTATTATTATATATTTTTTAACACAGCCAGCCAAAAAATTTCACAAAAAAAACTTCAATGGATCTTACCTTATCAAGATCTGATCTACCACCCATAGGTGGACCAGTGGAATCCAGATTGAATCTTACCCTGGAAAATGTGAGTGTAGTACAGATAGGATTTATACAGATCCAATTGAAATCAGGTCTGTGGAGCAGACAGGCCTTCATTCTACATCCCTAAATTGATGATTCTAAACTCTATTTCATTTAGTGTCCAAAAAAATGCTATTATCGTGGCTAAATAATGCTTTGTTTGCAATATTGCAAAGAAACCCTCCAAATCCTTACCTCCCTCCCCTTTTAAAAGGATACTCAAATAGCATGGAAAGAAAATAGGTGACTCCACATCATGTATAATAGGTGCCGAAAAATATCATGTATAATTGAGTTTAAGAGTGGCTCAGAGAAGAGCAGTTACTGCCTACGACCATACCATGTTGAGAACACAGGTTCTCGCTGTGATTTAGGGATGTAGAATAGGCACATAATAATTGAATGTTCATGACTTGTTTCAATATTTTGTGGGTAGGCCTTTTTTTCTCCTGCACTTTTGGGGAGACCCTAAATTTTTTTTCTTCAATGAGTTTTAAATGTTTATTAATATATATATATATATATATATATATATATATGTATATATATATATATATATATATATATATATATGTATATATATATATAATATACACACACACACACATGAAAATAAAAATTATTTCTTTGATATAAAAAAGGTAAGTAAGGGTGATGTGTCAGCAAAAAGTACAGAAACAAGATTCTACATGAGCTAGCTACAAGCTATTTGAAGAGGTGGCAGTCATATCTTACACATTATGTGAGAATGTGGAATCGGTGAAGAAGGGAATTTTGTACAGAATTCTTGTTTCTGTATTTTTTGCCAACACATAATCCCTACTTTCTGTTTTTATTTCATTTTTATTTTCACTTGTTTCCTTTAGTTTTTTCACACTGAGAAAGCTGGCAGCAATACTGGATTGGCATCTTGTATACATCTGATTGGCATCCATAAGTTATAAAGATGCTCCCTGTGATATATGGAGAGAACTGAACATCTGCTGGTTGTGTATTGGAAGACCAAAAGTTTTATTTTTGTTTTACCGGTCTTTTTTTGGATTTATTTATTAATTTTATTTATTTAATTTTTAAAGAAATCATGTAGGACTTGGCAAGTTTACTTTGTCAAACTTATTGATGATTTCTATCTTTTCAGGACATGAAAAACTAAAAGTTTCTTCATGTCCTGAAAAAATGGAAACCAATAAGTTAGTTAGGTAAATCCTCCAAGTTCTAGGGTAAATGACTAAGGAAATAAATAAATAGACAAAAAGATTTTTTAATAAAAAAAAAAAAATTAAATAAATAAATAAGAAAAGAAATAAAATTTTTTTGATTAAATAAAATAAATTGATAAATAAATGAATAAATAAATAAATAGACAGACAGACAGACAGACAGACAGACAGACAGACAGACAGACAGACAGACAGACAGACAGACAGACAGACAGACAGACAGACAGACAGACAGACAGACAGACAGATAGACAGACAGACAGACAGACAGACAGACAGACAGCTGAAGGAAGGAAGGAAGGAAGGAAGGAAGGAAGGAAGGAAGGAAGGAAGGAAGGAAGGAAGGAAGGAAGGAAGGAAGGAAGGAAGGAAGGAAGGAAGGAAGGAAGGAAGAAAGAAAATTTTTAAGAAGTACAAAAAAAAGAAAGAAAATAATTATATTGGGGTTTCAGTGAAGTAATGAATGGATGCCCTAGACACTTTACTGCTGTGGATAGAATCTCAAGCCACCAATCTTACTTGACCATCTTTCTTGTAAACAATGGTGAGAGTCTATCACTAGGATAGGAAAAAATTCATATAGCAAACATTTCTTACACCGTTTATTTGCAAAATTTATTATGCATGTTTCATTGCTGGAATGTGTACATAGATAATGTTCCAAGCTCCCCTAATAACCAGATTATGGGTGTACAAACCTCCCTCCTGCTGGAGAATCCTGAGCTTTGATATTTTTTCTATTGTTTTCAAACTTGTTTTTTTTAATGAAAATTTGAATTATAACCTCCCCACACCCCCTCCCCCCACCATCGAAGGTCACTTATAGTATGAAAAATGGAAATAAATTCTCATTAACTATCCCATCACTCAAGGATAATGTCTACAAAATTTCATCAAAATTCATTCATCCATTGCAAAACCTTCAACATAATTATGGTTATGTAGTCATGATTATTTGCCCCCCCCCTCCCTTTTTCAAAATCCTGGCTACACCCCTGATACACACACACACACACACACACACACACACACACATCTATTTATATATATATATATATATATATATATATATATATATATATATATATGAATCTATATATATCTATATATATATATCTATATCTATATATATCTATATATCTCTATCTATCTATCTATCAATCAATCTATCTATCTATCTATCTATCTATCTATCTATCTATCTATCTATCTATCTATCTATCTATCTATCTATCTATCTATCTATCTATCTATCTATATCATATAAAAAGAAGATATCTGTATGTTTGTACCACCATTCTGGCCAAACCTGCTGGTGGATTTCTCTGAAACTTGGCATGATGATAGATTTTGACCAAACTTAAAACATGAGCTAAATAATCTGGGAAATGGTTACCATAGTAATGAGAAAAAGCCAAATATGGTATTTTTGCCAGAAAAACCATTGGAGCTACAGAGCTAAAACTTGGTATGAATATACAACTTCACTCTGGGAGTAACATGGGCTGGGTCCCACCTGGTCACATTTCTTCCTTTCTCTGTGCAAGGCTATTAATGCCAAAAATGGTATTTCAGCCAAAACACTCGGAACCTTGGGAGTTGGAACAATGAACTCATATATATTTAAAATCAATATAATCTGAGGAATGTTTTAAGTACATTTATATGACCAAACCCATTTCTGTTTTCGTGTCAAGCCCAAAAGAGGCCAAAAATGGTACTTTGGCCAAACAAATCCTTGGAGTGACAGACTTGGTATATGGTATGTATACACAACTTGATTTTGGGAGTAACATGGGTGGGATCCCTCCTGGCTACACCTCTTCCCACTAGTGTGTAAAAAAAAAACTTCTGAATAATGCTTGGACATAAAGGAGTTAGATCAACCAACACTTCATCAGAGAGTACTACCGCACTCTCTAAGTAGGAATGATCACCAAAAAATGGTGGCCTCATAGACTAATACAAAGTGAAAGCTTCATTTTCTCTGCTATTGCTCAAACCTAGGCTACAAAACTCATCTGCGGTCCATATAAGCTGCAACACAAACTACCAAGATAGTTTCTGTCCTCCAAATCAATCCCTAAAGTAGCTAGCGGAGATTAACTCACCTTTCATAAGTTATTTAAACACAAACTTATTTAACCATTAATCCATTTAGCCACTCATCCATTTCCCCAATTCATTTAAATTTAATTTCTAATTTCTAATTCTCACCACACACCACACTCACCCCCTTCATCCAATCAGATTGCACCCACACACGCTGCACACAGAGATTCGTCAAAATCACCAAATGTTCACCATTTTTCTACTTATTATTTATTTTCTTCATTTCCAGGGCTGCAGCCTAGCTGGCTACAGCAAATCTTGCAATAGTTATACTAACAACTTACTATTTCGTTGGACCAGGTCCACGATCTCTTAATTTGCTTCGCCATGCTATCTACAGAATGATGTCCCAGACTATCAATTTGTCTACGTGCACAATTTAAAACCAGTTTATGCACAAGGCAATGAATATCATTAAATGAAATTTTGAAAGTGGGTGTAGTCCAAACGTTCAAAGAAGCTAACATCGAGTCTCTTTACTACTACCACCACCAAAACGTTAACTACACCTCCAAATCTTGAATGTAAGTCAATTTCTTTAGCTAAATTTGTAACAGCTAGACATAGCATGGTTATAGCTAGCTAATGTTACTTCTTTCTGCATTTGGCAATGAGCCTCTCTGAAGCTCTACACTGCTGACAGTGAGTCTCTCTCTTTCTGAAGCTCTACACTACCAACAATAGCATCTACTACTGCTACTGCTACTACTACCACTACTACTAAAGCAGCATTAAAAAAAAAAATCAGACAGTGTATAAAAACTAGAGGAAACAAGTGAAAGTAAAAATATTTCTTTGAAATAAAACTGGTAAGTAGGGATGACATGTCAACAAAAAGTGCAGAAACAAGAATCTGTGACATTGCATGTTACAAAATTCCCTACTTCACCTATTCCACAATCTCACGTAATGTTTAAGGTGTGATATTGAAGGACTGCCACCTCTTCATTTTACTCCTTGCTAGCTCAATTACAATAATTACTCTAGTTCATAGGAATTTTGCAACACAGGCTGTCACACTATTGTGTAGAATTCTAAGATCAGAGGAATCAGTGAAGTACGGAATTTTGTAACATGAAATGTCACAGATTCTTGTTTCTGCACTTTTTGTTGACATATCATCCCTACTTACCATTTTTTTTTCAAAGAAATATTTTTACTTTCGCTTGTAATATAAATTTTGATTTGTAAATGTTTTTGTCTAGGCATCACTGCTAAACACATGGATCAAAAAGGCCAAAATTTGGTATATACTCTCCTAGAACCCGGGTGAGCATTATTAAACACATGTGGGCATGGTAATGAGTGCGGTTTGGTCATAGCCACACCCACAGGAAGTAATTTTGGGTTTAAAAATTAATTAGAGACAAATCAGGCAAAATTTTGGGGTATGGTCTCCAAGTACCAAGGAAAGCAATATTAACCAAATATGGGTGTGGTCTGGCCATAATCACTGCCACTGGAAGTTGTTTTGGCTATTCAAGCTAATGAAATGACCAACCAGAATGAAATTTGGAATGAGACTTCCAAGAAACTGGGTGAGCATTATTGATCACATGTGTGTGTGTCACTGGGTGTAGTTTGGTCCTGACCACACTCATAGGGCATCATTATGCCTGTCAAATACTCATTTATGGACTAATCATGTTAAAATTTGGCATACTGAGTCCAAGAAATTGGGTGAGCATTATTAACTACATGTGGATGTGGCAATGTGTGTTGTTTGGTATTAGCTACACACACTAGAAGTTGTTTTGGCTACCCAAAGCTAATTAAAGGGCCAACCAGGCCAAAATTTGAGTGGTTTATATAGTGTTTCATGTTGACATTGGCTGGGTAATGCCAGGTATATGCTGCTAGTATATATATATAGTATATATATTATATATATGTATATATATACATATATACATATATACACATATATACATACATACACGTGTGCGTGTGTGTTGTGTGTGTGTGTACATCACCAATTCAGACATAGTCAGGGGGCTTTCATAACCTCTTTGGATAGTGACGTCTTCCAGCTATGGTTGAGGGATTATCGGAGGATTTGCACAAGGCGATCCTCTGTGCAATTCTGGTGATGATCGGACACTGAAACTAGTAGAGGATCTGGTATCTCTAATGGATCTTTTTCAGCAGTAACTCAGTCTGATGATTTTTCATCTATGTCAACCCACACGTCACATCTTCAGATATCTCCGATGGAAGCTTTGTCTGCAAATCCACTTTCTGGGATCTCTTTCTGACACGATCTTGATAACTATGCATGATAGAGCCATCCAACATTTAAACCCTATATGAAACAGGTGCAATTATCTCAGCATTCTCATCACATAATCATTTTCCCATCCTGGTTTATAGTTCTTTATAAACTTTCTCTCCCTCAGAGCAAAATGGCGATGTGTCACTCGTTTGTCATGATCAAACTTGTGACGTCTTTGCTTGCATTGAACTGTCCTCTCCAAATTTGGTATGAGCAGATACAACCTTGTACATGGTTTCATGCCCAGCAAAAGTTCAGAAGGCCCCTACCAGTCAGTGTGTGGTGTGTTCCTGTACTGAAACAATATTTGGGCAATTCTATGTCCCAGTATATCTTTTGACTGCTTCTTCAAACCCTGCTTAATAATCTTTACAGCTCACTCAGCCAGGCCATTGGATAACGGATGATATGTGCCACTTTGATATGTCGAATCCCATTCGATTTACAGAAATTCTCAAACTCTACTGCTGCGATGTGTGGACCATTATCTGACACTATGATTAGGGAATTCCAAATTGAGCAAATATCTGTCTCAACTGCTGAATAGTAGTAGTTGCAGTTGCTTCACTCATAGGATAAGCTTCCATCCACTTTAATCTTGTATCATTGAGAACTAAAACCATCATTCCAGCTATAGGTCCAGCAAAGTTCATATGAAAATGTGACCAAGGAATTGATGGCCAACTCCATAGCTGCATAGGTGCCAATGGGGGTGAAGGCTGAGACAGTTTGCAACATAAGCAGTGTCTCACCATCATCTCAATTTTTTTATCCAAATTTGGCCACCATACTAAATCTCTAGCAAGAAATTTCATATGCCAAACTCCTGGATGTCCACCATAAAGTTCATGTAACATGCTTTCTCTACCATTCTTCCACTCCAAATAACGCACTCATCATGTGAGGACGAATCAAGTCTTCTCAACCAATATGGATGAATGTCATCATCTGTCTTCTCAGGCCATCTTACTTGAATAAACTAAAAGAAATTTTTAGCTAGTACAGGATCACATCAAGTACAGGTAGCTATTTGATGACATGTAATAGGGGCATCATCAAGATTCTTTATCATCAAGACAAGCTCTGCAGGTACAGTAGATTGAGCAGGGGTATTCAGCAAAGGCAGCCTACTGAGTGTATCAATATTAATGTGATGTCCTGTTGATCCCCATTCAATGGTATATTCATATATGAAGCAAGTCTCCATGCCCAACATTGTATCCTGCTGGCTGGAATGGCTTTGCTTTCATTGAAAAGAGACATCAAGGGCTTGTGGTCAGTTTGTAGAGTGAAATGTTGTCCCCATCAGTATGAATGAAATCTTAATATTCCTATCAAACAAACCAAAATTTCTTTTTCAATCTGAGAGTACTTTCTTTCTGCTTCATTTAAGGTCCTTGATATAAATTTTACTGGCTTCTCCAATCCATCTGGCATACAGTATCAACACCATAATCTGAAGCATCACATGCCACTTTATGTCTAACTTAAGATCAAAATGCACCAACACCTGCATGGAACCAGCAACTTCTTCAACCTCTCTGAAGATACACTTTGCTTCCTTGTCCAATGCCAATGCTCCTTGTGTATTAGAAGTTGATAGAGGGGTGCTAACACAGAGGATAAGTTTCGCAACTTGAGTAATATGTTGGTAATCCCAAGTACGATTTCAGCTGTTTTACATTCTCTGGTCATGGAAATCAATGTATAGCTCTTACTTTCTCTGGGCTAGGGTGCAACCCCTGGGAGTCAATTACGTGTCCTAAATACACCACTGAAGGAGGAAGAGATGCACACTTATCCTTCCTCAACTAAAACCTGCTTTACTTAAATCTGAGCAACACTTCTTCCAAGGAGGCCAAGTGTGCTTTCTTTGCTGGGGCTGTAGTGAGGATATCGTCTGGATAGACAACTACAAATCCCATTGGAAATTGATTATATCACTCTTTGAAAGATGCCAGGGGCTAATGATACCCCAAAGAGGAGCCTTTTATAACAAAAAAGACCACGATATGTATTAATCACTACATACTTGCGAGACTCCTCATCCAGAATCAACTGTTGGTATGCTTGTGACATGTCCAATTTGGTAAAGGATCTCCCATCAGCCAACCTTGCAAATGAATCCTCAATTGCCAAAATTGGATATTTATCAATCTTTGATGCCTGATCGACAATTAGCTCAAAATCTCTACATAAATGGATAGATATACAGTCACTCTTCAGAACTGAAACAATAGGTGCTGCACATTTATCAAATAGAACCGGTTCTATGATTCCTTCCTTCTGAAGAAGCTCCAATTCCTTCTCAACTTGTTTGTTAAAGCTTATTGATGTCTGGACTTGCAGAAACGAGGCTTAGAACCAGAAACCAGTTTCCATGGAGTTGGACATTAAGCTACTGTGATATTTATATGAGAATAAACTAATGAAAATTAGCTCCAAGAATGTCTGTTAAGATGTTAAGGAATTAAACATCATACTTGTTCAGGGGGAGCACTCTCCGTTATTGGTGAGCTGGATGTGGATGTGACAGTATCATATGATCACCAGGAAGCTAAATTGCAACCGGATGTTTTCAAGGGAGCTGGACCAAGTTTGTTTGGTTGTAACTGGTTAAGTGTGATTAGACCCAATTGTGAGTCTATCAATGCTCTAGAAGTGGAACCATTAAAGAAAGTTTTGGAGAACCATGGGGCACTGCTCAAGGAAGGACTAAGGATGCCGAAGGACATGAAGCCAAGATTTGATCCCCTGTGGTTTAAACATATTTGGTTTGCCTATTCTTTTATATCTTCTTCTGTCGTATGTATTTAAAGTAGCAGCTCTATTGATGCAAACCAGCTCAGTGTTTCATTGTCCAAGTCGATCAGTCCTTGTTCGCCATGTGGTGGCCAAAATATAGGGCAGTTGTTGGTGATATGCTCTACCATCTGGATTGGTTCCCCACAGTCACAAGATGCACTATCCACCAGATCCCAGCTCTTAAATGCTGCACCATATCGTCCAACACCCATCCTCAAGCGATTGAGGGTTGTCTACTGCTTCCGTGACGGATACTGTCGGGGATGTTTTCTGGGATTGGGTGCTCAAATTATCTTTATCCAGTTGGCTTTGGAGACATCTGCTGATGTTGGAAGGAGCTTATTGGCATGTGTGGCAAAGGGATGTTGAGATATGAGGCATGCACGCTGTGGCCTCTCTGTGACTGCCTTGTTGAGGAGAGGTGATTCACTCTTTTCTGGAGCGATACAAGCAAGGATGGGCAGCTGGATTACTGGGATGGCTTGTAGAGTACCAGAGATAGTTAGCAGGGCAATATTGAGGGTGACATCCAGTTTTTTGACATAGTGACTACGATTCTAAACTGGGGCACAGTACTCCGCAGCCGAGAACACTAAGGTATGCATAAAGGTATACAGTGTCTTTGTTGCAGCTCCCCATGTGGTTCCAGAAAGACAGCATATCAGAGCTACACGACTTGTAGTCTTTGCTCTGATGCTTTCCAGATGCTGTTTAAGGGTTAGCATTATGTCCAGCTTTACACTCAGATATATGGGGATGGACTGAAACTGTAGTCTGGCTTTGTCTACTATGATGTTCAACTTGAGGGCTGTTTCTCTGTAGTTAAGGTGGAACATTGAAGACGTAGTCTTGCCCAGGCTAAGCTTGAGGTGCCACGTCTTCATTTAGGCCCCCTTCTGCTTCTTTCTATGATGGCTTGCTTAGTAGGACGGCCAGATCATCCACATACCCATACTCCCTTGACTGGGTTGAGCAAAGGTCATAGATGTAAATGTTAAAACACAGCAGTACCAGCACAGAGCATGCATGTAGGATGCATTCCATAATTTTGTATGGTACACATAGCAGCAAGATTGGTCAGTATCCTTTGGGGTCATCATTGGGCTTGTTAGGTTTGAGAATGGCAATTATCTCAGCATGGCGCCACACCTTTGGCAGTTTCGAGCATCGCATGCAAGTGGAGAAGAACTTGCTCAGCCATTCTGTGGCCTTCATGCATTGATATTTTATGTACTCTGGGTGGATGCGATTGACACCCGGGGCCTTGCCTATCCTCAGTCATTTGATAGCCAACCCAGTTTTGCACACAGTAAAGTTACAAGATAAGTTGGAGTTACACCCCTGGGCACTGTACAGTTCATGGACTCTTGCTAAAGTAGCTCTGACAAAGTACTTGTCCCTGTTGAGAAACCGTCCGTTGCTCAGTAGTTGTGACGTGATGGAATTTGCGGTGATTGGGCATTGTGTTGTGGTTGTTGACCTGACCATCAGCTTGTTGATGGTTTTCCAGGCTTGGTGGCTCGAATGTGTGAAGTCGGTGGATTCCACGGTCTCTGTCCATCTTTCCCTGCGTTTATCATTGAGCCTAGTGAAGAGATTGTTCGCTGCACCATTTCTCGCTTTGTTGGTTTCTGCATCTTTGTGGATGCATAGTAGGTCTTCACTATTTTTTTACATTTTGAAGTGAGTGCAGCAAGTTTTGGAGTACAATACTCAGTCTTGAAGCTTGAACAAGGTTTACAAAAGGTCGTCCTCAGAGGGAAGGGAACAGAACACATCATAAAATTAGGCATAAATCTCTTCTTTTTATAAAGCTGAATTTTTTTGGTTGATAGAACAAGGACTTATATTCCTATGTATAGGTAAAGAATAATGTGCTCTTATTTTGTAGGAGTACTAAGATTATTCAATTATAGAGCAAAGCAATGCAGCATAATATTGAATCATTTATACCTCAGAGCGACATTAATGATTTAGTGTTCCTTCTGCATATAACAATTATCAGCCGTTAGTGTCCATCATCCATCAACAATCCACAATCATTCAACTTACAATACACCCAAGTAGACTGTCACAACTACACTAATTATGCTTGCCACAAACCTATACAATGCCACTAATTATGAATATGCAAGCTAAAATCATTACATCTCCTTTTCCATATCAAAATCAAGAATTACATCCACTCTCTATATCGGTAAGGCTATCGGCGAACTCAATGCAACTTGCATACTGACTCTTGCACTGATTCTTTCACATTGGACTTTTCAGTTGTATATTCAGCCTTAATTGTAGTATTGATTACAGGGGTTGTTATAGTGCATTCCTCATCATTACATACTGGATCACTAACTCCAATATCAGGAGCTAGGATCTCCATAGTCCTCTCAGATCACATCTGTTCAGTCTGTAAGTGTGTCACCAACTTTAATTTTATAGGATCTCTCAGCCACAGCACCTTCACAGACTCCCTATGTCCATGTTTGATCTCCAGGTAACTGCATATATACAGTGTCTCCTCTCTGAAGTGGCTGCCAATGTTTCACATGTTGGTTATAGTACCACTTCCACCTTTTCCTTCATCTGTGTTTGTTTCACTTTTACCTCTTGGTAATGTATCTTGGCTTCAGCAGCTGTCGAATTGTTAGCATCAGTTTATGCCATCTTCTCCCAAACAATCTATGTGCTGCAGAGAACCCTATTCCCTCTGTAGGTGTGTTCCTCCAATCAAGAAGAGCTTGATTTTCTGTGTGGCCAATTTCTTTAGCCTTCTTAAATTAAAAAAAAACAAAACAGTTTGACAACATTTTATGCACAACCATTGCTTTGTTGGTATCTCGGACTACTGGTTATGTGTTCAATACCCAGTTTCTCTACAAACTGCCTGAACTCCCAGGAGTCTGTCTACCATCATATGACACCATCTTCTCTGGAATTCCATGTCTAGAAAACCATTCATTAAGCAGCTTGATCACCATCATGGAGGTTATGGTCGTCAACCTTCCTACTTCAATGCACTCAGTTGTTATCGACACAGATAAATTGAGTATGACCTTGAAAACGACACAAATCCAATCCAACTTTGCTCCATGGATATTCACAAATATCATGCTGTATGATTGATTTCTTCTGCTGCTTGTTGCCAAACTTTTGACACGCATCACAGTTGCTGACAAACATCTTCATATCAGCTGCCATTCCAGGCCAGTAAATAGTCTCTATCAATATCCAGTCCATTCTTAGATGCATCAGCTTCAATAGTTACTTCCTTGGACATATCATAGTATTGTGGCACTGATGTGCTCACAACCAACTCCTTGACCTTCCGCACAGCATCTTCATGACTACTCTCCCAACAGAAATGAACATCTTAGCATACTCTCAGAGGTTTTGCAACTTCAGACAATCTAGGAAATAACTTTTGCAAATACCCTGTCATTCTAATGAAATGCCTCACTACCTCTGCATTGACTGGAATTAGCATATCAGTGATCACTTCGACTTTCTCTCAGGATTAAGCTTTAGCCTCTCAATGGTGAATCTGTGCCCAACATAAATAATTCCTTCACATGCAATTCTACTTTATCCTTCCCAAGAATCACATGCTGATCCTGACATCTCAATAACAGACTTCCCAGGTTCTTTTCATACTTTTTAAGACCTTCTTCACATATCTTCCACAGCCAACTGCTATGAGGTCACCATGTATGACCTCCATTCCACTCAACCCTTCTGCAAACTGATGCACCTGTCTGAACACTTGACATGCTGATGAGATACCAAAGGGAAATTTGTATCTTAAAAAAAGTTTTGTTAGAACATGTTAAGTAAGTGAACTCTTCATGGTGAGGAATGTGCCAGTATCCTGATTTCACATCAACAAATGTGAACACTTGTGCACCAGAGAACTTCGCTGCAATCTCCTCAACTGTAGCTATTGGATATATTTCAATTTGAATTCCTTGATTGAGATCTTTTGGAGCTAGACGTATCCTCAGACTATTATTCTTCTTACGAACCACCAGCATTGATTATACCCACTCAGTCCAGCCTTATCCTGTAGCATCATCTAGTTTTCTAACTTTTCATGCAACACTTAAGGAAATTCTCTCACCCAGTTATCCATTGTAGATAAATTCTCCTGATTACTTGTACTGCATACTTCAACACCACTTGTATTTGACTTGAAAATCTTTTCATTGTCAGTCATCTTCACCAAACAAAGCCTGATAATTGCTTTGTGCCAGAAGATTGCATGGAACTGTAGGCCTTTTTCAAGATTCACCAAAATGAGACAGATATTTTTATGCCTCCTAACTCTCACGATGACTGTAGCTTCAATGGTCCAGCTTACATCTCATATGCACCAATCTTGGCATTATCAGATGTCACGGTTACTAGCTTCATGCTACACTCTCCAGTTGCCATTTTGTACACCTGGATTGGTAAAACATTCACACAGGCACAATTATCAATTTAAGGTTTAATGTACTTCCCATTTTCAAGTCCCAGTGTTAGTGTTTACTTGTCTTAAGAATACTAACTTGATGTTTTACTGCCTAACTTCTGATTCTGCACCCAAACTGTATTCAATAAACTCACCTTGGCAAAGTGATTCAGATTGTTGCACTTAGCACATTTTCTTCCATATGCAGGACATTTCCATGGAGAATGTTTGTCATCAGAGTATTTGTATTTCCCTTTGTGACTTTCATGCTGGGAAGCATCTTTCTTATTCTTACCCTCAGCATGTTTCATCCTTTGTGAGCCCCTCTTAATCTTAACAAAATGGACTTCTTTCCTCCATCCATCAACTTCTTACTTCACTCACTCACTTCTCTGGCTCTGCAAATCAGTAGAGTGCTATCCAAAGTGATGTTAGTATCTCTGAGCAACCTTGTTCTCAATTTTGTATCAGTTATCCCAGTATATCTCTGTCTCTCATAATCTCTTCAGGAGTGATGTGTTCATAGTCACATCTTGTAGCTAATTTTCTGAACTCAGCAACATACTGGCCAATACCTTTTTTCTCTTTCTGATTACTTGAATTAAACTTGTATCTTTTCATTGTGATCTTAGTCATAGGTTAAACATTATCTCTGTATGTCTATATCACTGGTTCAAGTTCATGCCTCTGATCTGCCTCAAAGTGTGAAGTATGATAAAATCTTTTTGCCTCAACTCCAATCACAGTAATTAGCATAGTTGTTGATGGTCGCTCAACATGATATTGAGAGTTTCTCAACATGTATCATAAACTAAAACTCACCTCCTATTTATTGTCAATTATATGTTGATATCGATGTTGTGGATCTGTTAACATGATCTGATTAACCAGAACCCACCTGTCATGTTAATTATATGTTAATGGAATCATTATAATTTATATAGTCATATGCAGGTCTATGGTGTATAAGTATATTTGGACTTATGTGTGTGTTTTATAGAAATATGTTGTCGTGCTTTCTGTCTGGGAGGATATATAAGTTCTCCTTATCAGTTTTGTTTGAGTCTTGTCCTTATCATTGATTATAACTTCTGTTCTCACAGATTTAAATATCTAATTTCTTTGGTGGATCATTGTGAGGGAATAGTTATGGGGAAATTACTCTGGTGGCAGCATCTACTATTAGCAGAAGGGAGAATAGTTGAGATAAGTCGAAGCTATTCAGCTAGGGTATTCCTTCATATTTGGTGGCAGCGGTGCGACTGTTAAGTTATCTGGAATTGGAGATAGCAGTTCCCAGGAAACCATTGAAGCTCTTCACATCTGGTGGCAGTGGTGAAGCAATTGAGATCTCTGGAATTAGAGATAGAAGTACCCTAGAAGCCATCATCAAGTGCTGTAGATCCAGAGAGTGTCTTGTTTTCGTTGAAGGAACAACAGGACCAACGGTATGGCAGGGAGTTGAGGAGACAAGAAGAGGATAGAAGGACCCTCCTTAAACTTGAAAAAGACAAGCTACTGCTGGAAGAAAAGTGGTTAAAGAATTAACCCAAATTAAAAAACAGAATTAAAGAACTGTACAGATTGGAACAATCCTATGGAAAGCAGATGTCCATCACTCAATACTTAAAGACATGGAATGACACTGCAAAAAACATAAATTTACCTACAAAGCTTCCAAACATCGATGGTGGAAGCAGACATCAGACAACAAAACTGGCTACCTATCCTACGGAAATAGTTAGTAGGTAAGGCATTGTCATTTTTCATGGAGTTGAATGTTCTGAAGAAAACCCATTACCAGGAAATTAAAGAGAGTTTACTTTAAATGCTTGGATCAACACCACAGCAAGCCACAGGAATAATTTGGCTAGAGATATTTAGACCAAATGAGGATCCTCATTCCTTCTTCAAAGGATAAGTAAATCATTGTCCGAGGATGAAACGCTACTGAACAGTGTTGAGGATGCTGTGAATGAGATGTTTCATGGAGTATAATTGAAGAAATATTCCAACGAAGCTCCTCTTTATGTGAATTAAAAGCCTAACAATTCAAGATATCACAGAGCTGAAGCCCTACAGGAGCTTTGGGAGGCAAAGGGATTCTATAAGAAGTAGCGGATGCTCCGATAACATCCACATAATGTTGGAGGCAGGACACTTGATCAGAAGCACCGGATGGAATATCATCTAAAAGAAAGGATGGTGAGTCTCCTTACATTAGGGGTGGGGCTAAGCATACTAGGCATAGTTGGGGTGAATCTGGGGAAAGCTAACAGTCAACTAGTAGAGGTGTGTGTGCCATCAGAAGGGCCAAGAGTCAAGCTCAGGTTGATGAAATAAGCTGGCATGAAGCTCCTAATCCCAAAGATAGTGCAGTCACAATATCCCTCACTCTCCCAACATCTGCCGCTAGTTTAAAGCAAAATAGAAGAAAGTGTAAGTTTGAGTTAACTTCTACCATGCCTATCACTGATCTCTGTGAAATTAATGAAGAATCTGGTGATGAGGTTGAAGTAACGAGTCCCAGTGTTAGTTCTTGGGAGGGGGGAAGGGACACAGAATAGGAATGTAGTTGAGGTAGGGAGGGAAGAAATTATTAGAAGCATGTTACTGTGAGAGTTTGAAAATATTTTGAGGAGAAGAACATAACTGGCAGCTTGATGGTTTGCAAGATGAATAAGAAGAATTTGTCATTAGGCTTGATTCTGATGACAGCAGAAGTGAAGATTCCAAATTTAATCAAGCACCTGGAAGTTAAACATTCAAAATAAAGGATGCATGCAATATTTTCATATCCCTTTTGATGTTGCTATGAATGATGCCATTAAATTTACTACACTTTCAAAACCACTGAAATGCTTATCTTTATGCACGATGTAAACTTAACTTAGTGTATTCCTCTATATTATAGCGGATACCTTGTACGAAAAGGTAAAGGAGAAGTACTGAGTTGCACCTCTCTCCATAGATCACTGAGCATACCATAAAATATAAATTTATGGAAATTGGACAATCAATACCTGAGATATGTCAGCACATACCAAAAAAGGCAGTTATATAATCGCAGGAGATTGTTCTGAGTGAACAGACTTTGGGAAGAAGTTCCTATTAAAAAAAGAAGTTTTAAAGTGGAAAATAGACATGTTTTGTAGAAAGCCCTGTATTTACCTCGAATGGGGTTCTGAAATATCAGCAGACAAATTTTGGATGAAAAAATAGTGTAGTTTTAGGCAATCAAAAAAATTTTTTTTGCAGTTGCCTGCTACATATTTGGGCAATGCACAAATAAAAAGGGCAATACTGAATCAAATACTTCCAAGCGGGATTAAATTTCAGGATATCACTTTAAACAGGTTTTACTATTAAGTTATATTGTGGAGATTGGGATATGAATGGTAAAGTATCAAATATTGTTCATTCTATTCATATACTGTTAAACAGTAGTACTTATATATATGTGTGTATGGTGAGGTTTCAGCTTAACTTTCCTAACGTCAACTGTTTGAGCTCCACAGTGAACCAAACTTACAGTCAGAATTCAGTTATTTCAATCTGAAAGCAAATGGATCTGTGCATATGGCTGTTGTGGTTGAATTAGTGGTGTAGTGATGTTATTACTTCCCCTCTGCACGATAAATCTATTGTCCATTTCAAGATCAAGGGAAACACTCAATTGAAGAAACTGATGCAAATAACTGCACTGGACAAGATTCCCAAATGAACAACGTTCGGTTTCTGTTTGATGGACCCTCATTGGTCGTGAAACAACAGCCTCTCAGGTGAGTGTGCATGTGTATGTGTGTGCGCATATTGAAACAAGATAATGTGATTCATTGTGTATCTTTTCAATTCTGCTGCTCAAAATGGAAGATGGTGATACCATCAATCCATATCATTAATACACTGGTGGGCATTGATATGATGGTTCTTCAAGAACACATCCACATTATTATATTACAACCTTTAATATACAATGCACACATTTTGTTCAATATTAATTTTATCAAAAATGAATTATGGTTTATAAAGTACTTCTTTATTTTATTGTAATGACAATGTACAGTGAATTTGTTTGCTCCTTGGACCAGCTTGAATGAATCTTTTTGTTGCACATCTCCATGAGTGGTGCCCATTTCTCTTCTATGAAGGAGGCTTCTCTTCATTCTGCTTCAAGAATTAATGGGCATAATATTTGTACATTTAACCATGCATTCCTTTGTATGAAAAATGATTCATCTGGTGTTATGAATTTTACCAACATTAGAGTCAGGCGCCAGAATGAAATATATAGAAGGAAATTGAAATGAAAATGTACTTCATTAAAATAATTGAATGGTGAAAGTACTGGAAACTTTTTGTGTGGTGTGTACATGAGTGTGGTGTGGATGTGTGGTGTGCATGGTGCATGCATGGGTGTGGCGTAGATGTCTCTGTATATGAATAATATTTTAGCACATGACCATAAGCAAATGCTTTGGCTTATACAATATTTATAGGGATTATTACCAAGATATCTAATGTGAAAGACCCCCTGTTTTTGTGTGAATGGAGTGTCTTGAGCAGTTTGGTGTCTGGTCTTTGGCAGGTGTGTAGCTGTGGTAACAAAGACGGGATGCCAGCTCATACAAACAGGGAAATTGCATGTTTCATGTGAATCCTTTTTATATCGTAGTAAATTCTTATCTGCAATTTTTTTTCAATAGAAGAAAAGTACTCTTTTTAAATCTTAACCAGTGCTATTTTTTTTGATTACGCACAGTAAAAGGGGATAAGTCAATTATTGTGTCAATATTAATGGGAATTCTGTTTAGCTTATGCATACAATTTTTTTTTTTTAGTTAAATTTTTTTTTTTTAACTTTTGATCTTGGGATCTGTAGATGGGACATATACTTCAAGTGAAGTTAAGGTGGGCAAGCAAAAAGTGTTGGGAGAAATGGTCGTGGGCAAGTTCACAGGTAATGTGTGAGCGCTATCTTATGAACCAAAAGTAATTTCAGCATAATATATATAAGATATTGTCAACAATGTATTATTGAGAACAATGTGTGTGTGTGTGGTTATGTCTGTAGACTCATTCATACCTTCACATGTGCTGGCATTATGCCTAGCCAGTACAGTCACTTCAGCCAGTTTGTTGATATTGGTGCAATTGGGAAATGGTGCATCCATTCAAGTAAGTGAAGACTTGCCATCTTTCAGTGAAAATAATGGTGTACTGTATTTCTATAAATAAGTGTACCAGGATAGTGACTATATGGGTGTGGTGAGCAATGTACTACCCAGTCAATGGCTAGAGCTGCGACTGAAGTAAAGGCATTATCACACTACAACACAGATGGCGAAGTATCAGTTTATGCGGCAATTGTGCAAGTATTGTGTGGACCATGCATTTGTTATCATGCATAAGTTGGTTGAACTATTATCATATCATATTTGGAGATTCAGTGACTGACCTTGTGACTGGTGATGCTTTATATATGGACTTACAGCTCCAGTTGTTGGTATGACCACCTTGATATGTTCTTAGCAGCTAACTAATCTCGTTATGTTATTAATTGTTTTTTAATGTGGAATAATAAAGGTTTCTTCAACACCACACCAGGCAGTGAATGCCACAACTTTCGTGTTTGTTTTGTTCATAATCAATCAAATATTTGAACCTTTTCATTACAAGTGATGACCAATGCCATTGTGCAGTTGTAATTCATTTTCCTAATTGTTGCTTAACTTATTACAATCACCCTCTTATTTGATAATTCATTAAAAATTTCATGAAAAATTATTAATGCGTGCATTTCTGTTAAATATATATATATATATATATATATATAAATTTTATGCTAGATAAGTTGACGGTTCTAAGTCTTTCTAGCCCTAGAAAACTCCCTCTGGATTGGGGAACTTTCGCCTCACGTCCTAAAAAGGAAAAAAAATCTACAAAGATGTGCATGCAAGATAATACTTGTAATAATTTTGCATTACTTGCACTACACTGTGAGGCATCATTCTCTTTACATCTGCCACATCTGTTTTGGTGGCCTTGTACCTCAGGTAGAATGGGTGCATCCACGCCTCCAGTTGGCCAAGAAGACTCCAAAAATTTTGAGGACCTCTTCATAGCTGGAGTTGGCAGCTGCACACCTGAAGGAAGGGGAAGATGAAATGATTCCAATGGACACAGAGAATAGCTTAATATCCTAATAATAATAATAAATTATTATTAATGCTTATCCAGAATACTTTGTGCTGGCTTCTTGGAAAGAGCCATTGTTGGAGCTGGGAGGAAGACTGTGGGTGATGAAGCTGGGAGAACTTTGGGTGATGGAGCTGGGAGGGAGACTGTGGATGTTGGTGCAGGGAGGACTGTGGTAGATGGAGCTGGGAGGGTAGTGGGTGATGAAACTGGGAGGACTGTGGGTGATGGAGTCGGGAGGGGGACATGGATGTTGGAGCAGGGACTGACAGAACTTGCTTCTGAAAGTTTGCTTCCAGTGGAGCAATCTGCACCACTGGATTTGTCACAGACATTCCATAAAGAAATTTCTTCCTGCAATGTCTAAGGTACATCCAGGGTATACTCTGCTTATATCTATTATTTGTTTGAACTATAGCTATCTGAACTAGGATGAAAAAGCTCTATATACATTAGTTTACCTTCAAAAAAGCTATGGCTTCAGACATTACTACTACAGTTTATGATTTTGGGGCTTGTGCTGCCAAAATGCTGGCTATTAATAGTCTGACAGCCTAAAAGTTGTTTTTATTAGGCTACAGTAAGTAAGGTAAGGCTATGATGACGTTACTGTGGGTTAGGGAAGCCTCTGGCTTGTAAAATGAGGCTGCAGAATAGCTGAACCCAAAAAAGCAAGTCTGCTGATAATTTGAATCTTCCCACCATGGGGTCAAAGTGCCTGCCACACCACCCCTTTTTATATCAGGACTACTGGAAGCTCCCTCAGAATATCTCCCCCAGAAACTACTAAGGTATTTAAACCCAACCTTCACGTTCAAAGCCACCCTCCCCCCCTCCCCCCTCCCTTCTGACACCAAAAAAAAAAAAAGGTTACCTTGAAGGATTTCATCAGTTGCATTCTAACTAATGTCTGTTCCCACGGACTTGTGCCCCAGAACTCAGCGGTCAATTACTGAAGTGACATACTGCATTCTTCAGCTTATTAACTTCGCCAAAAGAGGTTTAAGATATGCTTGCGCCCAAAAAAACACACCCACAATAACCCATTGCAGTTGGGCCCCGTGGAGGCTGTAGATTTTTCCTAGGTTTGCAAACCTGGAATTGTAAGGCATCGCAGGCTTTTAAGGCTCTTAAGGCTTCTCTCGGAACTTCTGAACTCCTTAATTGATAAGTAAGCTGTGTTATTGTAGTCTTTAATCATGCAAAACTCTGTTAGCTAATGCCAATGCTAGCATTTTTGTTGTTATTGCTGGTTGCTGTGGCTGGTTGTTGTTGTTTGCTGTGGCTGGTTGTTGTTTGCTGTGGCTGGTTGTTGTTGTTTGCTGTGGCTGGTTGTTAGTTGCTGTGGCTGTTGTTGTTGTTTTCTGTGGCTGATTGTTGTTAGTTGCTGTGGTTGGTTGTTGTTAATTGCTGTGGCTGGTTGTTGTTAGTTTCTGTGGCTGGTTGTTGTTGCTTTATTTTTGTGATAAGACAAAACAGTATATTTAATGGTGTTAAAATATGCATTAAATAATATATGCAATACAGTAATGAGTGGGCAAGGACCCTCTTCCTCTGGAGGTCCATTGTGGAGTGTGAGGAAGAAGCCAGGAAGAGGTGTACATTTAATTTCCCAATCCAAACATATCCTAACCTCTGTTAGGAGCTATTTTGAAGAAGAAAAGCGGACTGGGAAGTCACTCATGAAGAATAGACCACTGGACAGAACAGCAACAGCAACAGCAACAGGAATTTCCAAGGCTACAATTAAACGAATCTACCAGACGATGAATGAAGACAAAGAATACTTACTCCAACTAAACGATACATTAAATCAAGAATTGCAATTACCCTGATTCATTTGACAAAGAAGCTATACGACGGATTGTACACAGTTTTCATGTATCTTATATTTAGCTATTTACACATCATCGTCATTTATCCATTAATTTATTTACTTTACATTTAGCTACTTACACCTCATCATCATTTGTCCACTAATTTATGCATCTCACAATTGGTTTTTGCTATTGATTTCATTTCCCATGTATTCAATAAAAAAATTAAAAAAGAAGAAAAAAGTTATTTTTTTTCCTCTGAATATTTTTTTTATCATATTCTTCATTTGTCTTACACAAGTTTATTCATTCATTGAAATGATAATGAACACACAAAAGAAGTAATGAATATACAGAAATAGGTACAGAAGTAATATAAATTACTTAATGATAAGAGATTTGTATGTGACAAACTTGGCTATCCTTAACAGGTGCGGTATGTCCCTGGATCAAATTGCAAAAAGCATGGATATAGCCTTCCTTGCTCTTCTTGACCAACTTCTTGAAGTTGGACGCTTCATCACTGCACTTGAAATGATTGACATGACATGAACAACAGACCTTTATTTCAGCCACTTCAGCCTTGAGGGAGGGAGAAGTTATTACTAGGTATAAGCTTACTTGGAGTTAGAGTCCAGCTGAAACAAGGAAGAATTAATTCTGTGCTTCTTTTTATGTATTGAAGAACTTAGGACGTTAGCCTCCCTGGGATATTTTTGCGCTTGCATTCCCTATGGTCAATTAACAACGCTGGGTGGAATGTTGTGTGCTTGCTTATAGGACATAAAGCTAAATTTGCCTAGGGATGGTTAACTTCTTCAGGAATAGTGCCAAAAGAATGTTTGGAGCGTCATAAGTCCGTTGGTCTTTGAAATCTGGAAACTGTTGAGTATTGGCCAAGTTATTAACATTTCCCTGGGGCTCAACTCAGTGCAAACAGACTCTAGATCAATTTCTCCATGTGCTAGCATATTTCTTTGGAACCTTGTGTGTGTGTGTGTGTGTGTGTGTGTGTGTGTGTGTGTGTGTGTGTGTGCGTGTGTGTTTGCGCATGTGTGTGTGTGTTTGCGTGTGTGTGCTTGTGCATATGTGTGTATGTGGGCTTGTGTATATGTGTGTGTTTGTGTGTGTGTACATGCGTACCATGTTGTATGTATATGTGTGTATTTGTGTCATTCATGCATGCTTGCGTATGTGTGTGCCTGGTTGGTTATGTGTGTATGCATTGTACTCCGCTAAGTGGTACAAATATATTTCTTATTTTATAAGGAAACTATTGCTGTATACCCGACATTACCTTGGCCAATGTAAACATAAAATGTAATTGAATTCATTCAAACTACCATTCCTAGACCTTTTAACTTAATTCAAAAGAGCTGCTATTATGTGGCATGCAATGGGTTGCTCCTAAGATACTAGTATAAAGGCCAAAATGCTATGAAAACGTTACATAATGCTGAAAGTTAGATTACCAACCGTGTGTGGAGAGTTGGATATTTTATATGATTTTTTTTGGTTGTAAATATCAGAATATTTTGTAAGGAGGACATTGTAATGAACAACCAGATTAAGACGTTTACATAATTCCTGAGTATATGCTATTGAATGAAATAAAAAAAGTTAGCTGTTAATTTGCTTAACCAGAACTATACATATTTTTTAGTCAACATGTTTATCTTTTTGACTTTATTCTATGCATTTGCCCACCTTTTTGTCCATAATTGCATTGTGTTGTGAATTGTAATGAAAATAGATGTTGAAAACTCATTTGTCTTAGTATTTGCATTATTAGATTGCATTGTAACAATGAGCAAAGTTTGCATGATCAATAACTTGCTCACTCAGCTAACACGTTAGAGCTGTGGATGCATCTCTTGGATGAATGTATTTCTGTCTGTAATTCTTGTAACTTTTGAACTCACATTGGTTACAATAATTTAATGTTGGATCCAATCACATGTGTGGTTTGTAAAACAACTTTATGATTACTCCTGCATGAGGAAAGTTGCTTTAAGAATGCATGAAGGAAGTTGATTTTAGCATGCATAGGTGTTTTTTTTTTGTTCATTATGAAGTAATAACATGATCAATTTGTGGGGGAATGAAATTGTTCTGTGATTTACATTCTCAAGTAAGGATGGAATATCAAGCTTCACCATACTGTGTTGTATTTCATCCTTCCCAAACTCTGTTCTTTGAGTGACATCCTCTGGTATGGATTTTAGTTGTGATTTCCAAACCACAGTGTTCGACTAAGCCAATATTACAGAATACTAATTTTTGAAACTAAGGAAGCAACCATTTATAAAATTAATGCTTAATTAACATCTTCTAATTCATTCTCTGATATCTTGCCATTTATTTAACAGATTATTTGAGGATATCAATTGAAGATGTATAGTATTATTTCACTCTAACGAAGTTAGACTTTGAAAAAAGAGAGAATAACTTTAGAAATTATTAGAAGCATGTTACTGTGAAAGTTTGAAAATATTTTGAGGAGAAGAACATATCTGGCAGCTTGACGGTTTACGAGATGAATAAGAAGAATTTGTCGTTAGACTTGATTCTGATGACAGCAGAAGTGAAGAATCCAAATTTAATAAAGCACCTTGAAGTTGGACATTTAAATTAAAGGATGCATGCAATATTTTCATATCCCTTTGATGTTGCTATGAATGATGCCATTGAAATTTACTATACTTTCAAAATCACTGAAATGCTAATCTTTATGCACTATGTAAACTTAACTTAGTGTATTTTTTATATTATAATGGATACCTTGTAGGAAAAGGTAAAATAGGAGTACTGAGTTGCACCCCTCTCCATAGATCACTGAGAAAACTGTAAAATATAAATTTATAGAGATTGAACAAACAGTGCCTGAAATATGTCAGCACATACCAAAAAAGGCAACTATTCTATTGCAGGAGACTGTCCTGAGTGAACTGAATTTAGTGAAGAAGTTTCTATTTAAAAAAAGGATATTTTTAGTGGAAAATAGATATGTTTTGTAGCAAGCCCTATATTAAGCTCGAATGGGGTTATGAGATATCAATGGACTAATTTTGGATGAAATAGTGCAGTTTTTATGCAACAAAATAGATAAAATTTGTACAGTTGCTTGCTACATTTTCAAGCAATGCACAAATAAAAAGGGCAATACCTAATTAAATGTTTCCAAGTGGGGTTAAATTCAGGATATTACCTTACGAGGGTTTTAGTATTAAGTTATATTGTGAATGCTGGGATATGATTGGTAAAATATAATGTATTATTAATTTCTGTTCATATATGGTTAAAGAGTAGTACTTGTATATTGTGAGGTTAAAGCTTAACGTTCCTAACCCTAACTTTTTAAACTCCATAGCGAACGAAACAAACAGTCTGAATCCAGTTATATCACTTTGAAAGTCAATGAATCAGTGCATATGATTGTTGTAGTTGAGTTAGTAGTGAGTGTAGATATTGCTTCCCCTCCGCAGGATGATTCCATTATATATTTCAAGATAAAGTGAAACACTCACTTTAAGGAACTCATGCGAATTTATGGCACTAGATAAAGTTTCCAAATGAACAACATTTGGTTTGTGCTTGACGACACCCTTATCGGTCATGAAACCACAACTTCTCAGGTGAGTTTGTGCATATGTGTGTACATATTAAATAACAAGATGATGAGTGATATCATATGTATTGTATTATTCACTTCTACAGCTAGAATTGAAGATAGCGATACCATCGATGTGTATCAAAAACACACTGGTGGGCATTGATAGGATTGTCCTTCAAGGACATTATTACATTACAACATTTAATATAAAATACGCACATTTGTTGTATATTCATTCTATCAAGAATGCATTATTATTTATGAAGTACTTCTTTATATTTAATATAATGATAATGTACAGTGAATTTGGTATGCTCCTTGGACCAGCTTGAATGAAACTTCTTGTTCCACATCTCCATGACTGGTGCCCATTTCTTTTCTATGATGGTGGCTTCCCTTCGTTCTGTTTCAAGTATTAGTAGACACAATATTTGTGCATTTAACCATGTATTTCTTTTTCATGAAAACTGATCCATCTGCTGTTATGAACTTTACAAACATAAGAAAGAATCAGCTGCCAGGATGAAATATACAAAAGGAAATTGAAATGGAAAAGTACATAATGGAAATTATTGAAAGGTTGAAGTACTGGAAACTTCTAAGTTCAATTATGCATCTCAAATATTCCAATTATGTAATAATTGAAGTCCAGGCTCCTTCAGTAAATCTGAATATGGTTCTTGCTTCCATTTGCTTGTAATTATTTAGTGGTACTAAATTAGAACATAGAATTACAATGTTGCAGGATGAAGTCCAATGCTCAATAACATGTCATTTTGTGTTCCTTGATTATACAATTGCAAAATGCCAACACGGTGAATAGCTGCTTCAAGGGCCAGAGGAACTATTTAGGGGCACCTATGAATTTATTTCTTGAAGGATGCTTGGACAGAGCGGAGCACAGATATGGCCAGCCAATTTCAACCAGCAGAAAGTAAAAGTCTACACACCCTTTTCTAGCAATGACTAGTTCACCGAACAAACCCTGGACATTGCCCAACTCTAATGGCATCATTGCCACACTGAATAGGTTCCACTTAGCTATGATTTGTATACTGGGATGGCCCTCTTCAGGAAATGAACACTCATTCACATTGAGAGAAACAACCTATTCTTATCTATGGAGCATCAATCAACAAAGCCATAAGGTGCGTACACAATGAAAATGTTTTCATCTCTCTCTGGAGCAGGTTTTACATGCCCACACTAGAATAGGCTTCATCCAAACAGACATACTGTAAAACCACTGCAAGAATACACCTCACGAGGCATTAGATCTATAAATATTCCTGTGACTTCAATTTTGATGACCATTACTAGAAGTTTAGCTACAAACAGTTCCCCACCATTTAATTTCAGCATGAAATAGACGGAATAGAGAAACATGTGTCCAAATAAAATCTACATTTTGGTACCAGGTACACAAAAGTGACTTAATCTGCCAACACAGGTTGTGTTACTAGTTACTATTTCACATGCATGTTTTTAGATGAAATTAGGTCTATTTGGTATATTTGAGAAGGGCTTGGTATATACTTTTTAAGTGTGGTATATTTCAGACATTGTTACATATTTAGTATTTTTTTATACTTCCTCACAATATAAAAAATGACACAAAAATTACCTTTATGTCATCAAATTTAGAAAAAAAAAATCTTCTGTTGAATAAAGTGTCATTGTTACTCTGTAAATGTGGGTCATGTGTGCATTCAGAATATGAGCTCTGCATTTCTTTTAAATCAAATATGGAAAGTAGTTCTTTCTTCCTGAATGTGGATGATGTTCTGATGTGTGATTGCTGCAGACTTTAATACCACAATCAGCAATGATTATATGGCCAGTGAGAAAATAGAATATCCACTAATCAGCTTTCTGTGCCTGTGTATTGTTCACAAACTTGTCTTCACGTATGTTTATACCAAATAATAATGCTACATAAGGATGGGAAAAACAGACCAAAATTTAGTAAATATCCCTAAATACCCATTACTATAATCATTTGTCTGATTCATGTGTACATGTATTAATGAATGTATTAGTGATCCAGATTAAGTAAGTGAGTGAGTGAGTGAGTGAGTGAGTGAGTGAGTGAGTGAGTGAGTGAGTGAGTGAGTGAGTGAGTGAGTGAGTGAGTGAGTGAGTGAGTGAGTGAGTGAGTGAGTGAGTGAGTGAGTGAGTGAGTGAGTGAGTGAGTGAGTGAGTGAGTGAGTGAGTGAGTGAGTGAGTGAGTGAGTGAGTGAGTGAGTGAGTGAGTGAGTGAGTGAGTGAGTGAGTGAGTGAGTGAGTGAGTGAGTGAGTGAGTGAGTGAGTGAGTGAGTGAGTGAGTGAGTGAGTGAGTGAGTGAGTGAGTGAGTGAGTGAGTGAGTGAGTGAGTGAGTGAGTGAGTGAGTGAGTGAGTGAGTGAGTGAGTGAGTGAGTGAGTGAGTGTGTTAGTGTGTAGTTTTACACTAAGCTAAACCAATATTAAAATTTTTATTATAATTTCTTCACTTAGATTATGTAAAATACTTAGGTGTACCCGTCATCACAAAGAAAAGTTGGCCCTTCCAATCGATCGGCTTTGTATACAATATAAAGATACATATATAAACAAAACATCTCCTACAACTTATGCAATGTATGCTTTGAAAACAAATGTAATCTGGTATTGCCAGAAAGTGGTACAAACCAGTGTGTAGTATATGCAGACCTTTAGTGTCAAGTAAAGTGTGTGGAGCTGATTCAAATTTTTTCTATTGTTTTAGTTCTCTAAAATGTTTATCAAAAAATTGTTCTTTCTACTCTCTTAACTTTTTAAACAATTTTCATTTATGATGATCAATCTTAACCATTAATTTAATCATCAAATATATAATTACACTTGGAGAAAGTAACTTACCTTCGTAATCCTTGAATTTCTGTCTACTTATCGTCATACGATAATGAAGATATATTTTACAATTACGGAAAATGCTTCTGTTTATATTTTATGTTAATACTTATGCAAGTTATATATGAAGTAATTGTCTTTGCGAACATGAAAAAAATAATCATCTTGATAAAAATTAGCAATATACATGACTTATCTAAATGTAATGTATCATTCCAATTACACGATTAGAGATTTTTACAGTTACAGAATGAAAAAGAAGTTTCAATAATTTTTTCTTGATTAAAGAAGGAAGGAAATTTTAAATAACATGAAAATAAAGGTGATATTGTTCCACCATATTTGTGTAAATTTAATATTGAAATATAAAATTTTGATAATTCAAAGTACATTAATAAAGCATTGACATATTTGATGCAAAATGTAAAAATGATTTTTCTATGCATATGTCACATTTTTTCGATAAGAAACAAATTTTAAAGGTTCAATGTATGGATATAAAATTGTTTCATAAGCAATAATTAAGAAAAGTTTGTATCGCCCATAATAATATTAATATGTTTATCAAATTTTAATAAAGAAATGATATGCAAATATATAGTTTAATTCTTTATCAGAAATTCATTATCATTTAAAAAAGAAATATATATTAAAATTTATTTTATAGTCCTGTTTCAATAAAAATTAAATTTACACAAGAAAGACTTTTAAAATAGGCTAAACTCAAAAATATAAACTTTGATAATTGTCTTGAATTTTGGTAATTAAAGGCTAGGGCTAAAGTTGAGTTCTTATAGATATAGACCATTCCGAACTTCTATAAGATCTGATTTTATTATCAACAAAATTCATATTAGAAACAAATTTATACGTATATACGTGCAGTTACAGTTAATTCAGTAAATCTAGAAAAATTGGGATAAATATTCTGATGAAGTGTCTGTGGATCAGCCGCTGACCACTTGAAAGAATTTGGAGCACTCCAGGAAACTTTTATGTTTGATCACTTCCATAGTAAATTTTTCAACTGTTTCACTGAACACTTCAGGAAATTCTCTTACGAAATCATCCATTATGGGCAAATCCTCCTGATCACCTGTACTGTATACTTCAGCACTACATGTACTTGGCTTGGAAATCTCATTATTGTCAGTCATCTTCACCTAACCTTGCCTGATAATCAAACTGTGGACCTTTACAAGATTCACCTTGATAAGACGAATATCTTAGTGCTTCGTATCTCTCATGATGACTGTGCCTTCAATTGGCCAGCTTACGTCACCATATGCAACTATTTTGGCATTGTCAGATGTCTTGGTTAATAGCCTTCTACTGTTGCCTCCAGTTGCCTTTTTGTACACCTAGACTGATAGAGCACTCACACTGGCACCATTATCAATTTTAAATTTGATGTACTTCCCATTTTCAAGACCCAGGTTACAGTCTGCTAATCTTGGAGAGTGCTAACTCATTTTATTGCATACACTAGTGATTCTCCAACTGAATTCACTGCCTTAGATTTACACACCTTGGCAAAGTGATTCAGCCGGTTACACTCAGCACATTTCTTTCCATATGCAGAACATTTCCGTGGAGGACTTTTGCCATCACAATATTTGCATTTTCCTCCGTGATCTTCATACTGGGCAAACCAAACACTGCTCTCTTAGCTAATTACCAAAGCCAACCCACTATTGTCCTAGTCACAGCAGATGTGTATGTAGCCCTTAATACCCATGAGTAAGCAATTCAACCATGTGGACAGTTCTGTTTGGGTTTTCTCCTTTACTTATAACAGGATATTCTTTAGTTCCCTCATAGGAGTATCATAAGTTACCTTTTACAGATTTTTAACAAACAAGTACTGACAATCCACAACACAGTGAATCCCAAATAGTTTAGGAACACTCCTTTCTATAGAAGGCAATAAACACTTATTGACATCCATCATTGTAAATTTTTCTTAAAAATTCACTTCCTGCTCTCAAAGTAGCTTTGCAACTTTTTGTAATGAGAAAGAGGCTGTCGAATTGGTTGTTGTGAAAACAGGTTAAGTGTCTTTCAAGTGAGATAGTTTCATGTCTTAATTTTGGAATGTTTCTTCACAAATTAGGAGCATAGGTAGCTTATTGTTCAATGGAGCCTCGACATAACACAATGTGAGATATTTCACTGAATAGAGCTTACATTTCTTCTTTGAGACCATAACAAATATCACACCTTCACCTTTTGAATACAAATACAATAGCAACACCAGTGTTAAATTTCTAAAGGTTGTCAGTCCAAGTAGTATATCTTACTGCGACACAAATTTGAATGCAAAGCCTTCAAAGTTGAAGAATTAAAGCATGCAATACTGGATCATGCAATTAATGTAAGGTAAAGTGTTAGTACTTTATTTAAGAGTAGTTTTATTAAAAAATTTTAAAAAGGGAAAAAACCCACAGATAAGTTCTTTAGTTCCCCAACTGGTCACTTGCAGAATATCAACTTGGTCGTCCAATGTCACCTCCCTTTCTTCTCTGGCGCTCCTCTTGTCCACCAATGACTCCCTATACCACCCACTGGAGGTCGCATGCCCCTGTTGGATACCCATTCTTTCCAGGATGTATTCCCTGCTCCTGCCAATGTTATTGTGTATACCATATCTCTCAGTAAAAAAAAATACTCAAAATTGATGCCTGATTGAAATACCTTTTCTTGTGTGATGTTAATGCCCTAATAGTATGAGTGTAGTTATGGCAACATGTACATGTTGTTTGGCACTTTGTTTTTCATGTCCTAAGATTTCCCTCTCTCCACACACCTACTCCCTCCCTGTCTCCACACCCCCTCTCCCTCTATCATTCTTTCCAAACATCCCTTCCCTCCTTCTCTCATTCTTCCCAAACATCCCTTTCCTCCTTCTCTCTCTTCACGCACCTTCTTCCTCACTTTCCACACACCCTCTCCTCTCTCTCCACACACCCACTCTCTCTGTCTCTCTTTCCAAACACCCCTTCCCTCCTTCTCTCTCTCTAAAAACTCCTTCCTTCTATCTCCACTCACCCCACCCTCCCTTTATCTCTCTGCATATTCCCTCCTTCTATCTCTCTCCACACACCCCATCCCTCCCTCTTTCCCTCCACACACCCCTACCTACCTCTCCCTCTCCACACATCCCCTTCCACCCACCCTCCCCTCTAACTCTCTCCAAACACCCCTTCCCCTACCTCTCTCTCCACACACCCACTCTTTCTATCTCCACACACCCCACCCTCCCTTTCTCTTTCCACACACTCAAAACACTCTATTCCTCTGTATCTCTCTACAAACACCCCTTTCCTCCTTCTCTCTCCACACACCCCTTCCTTCTATCTCCACACACCCCACCCTTTCTTTTTCTGTCCATATATTCCCTCCACCATCCCTCTCTCTCCACGCACCCCATCCTTCCCTCTTTACCTACCTACCTCTCCCTCTCCACACATCCCCTCCCTCCCTCCCTCTTTCTCCACACCCCCTCTTGTCTCTCTCCATACACCCCTCCTTCCTACTTTCTCTATACATCCCACTCCCTTTTCCTCTTCACACACCTACTCCCTCTATATCTATCCACATACCACCTACTTCCTCCCTCTTTCTCTCTCCACACACCCTACATTCCTCTGTCTTTCTCCACACACCCTCTCCCTCTCTCTCTCTAGGTACACACACACCTCTCTTCCTCCCTCCCTCTGTCCACACACTCCTGCCTCCCTCCTTCTCTCTCTTCAACAACCCTTTCCCTCTCTCTCTTTCCACACACCCCCACCTCCCACTATTCACACATCCCCTCCCTCCCTCTCTTACTACACACCCCCTAACTACTTTTCTCTTTTCACATAAACATTCCCCCCATCCCTTCCACACACCCCTCTGTCCTTCCCAACTATCTCTACATATAATCCCTTCTTGCCTTTCTTTCTTCACACACCTCCACCTTTCTTTTCTCTATCCATACACCCCTGGTATGTTGTGTATATGTAAAATTAAAAAAAAAAACGACAATAGAGCATGGAGGTAATGTTAAAATATACAATGGTATTGCGACAGTGTTAATAGTATACTACTTTTTTAGTCAATTATGTAGCTGATACAGGCCCTACTAGATACTAGACATGTATGGCAGTGGTGGCATTGTTAATTCTCTCTCTTCCTTGGGTCTGAATCAATCAAGATTGTGCGGCCATATTTCCACCTCCTGCCTACCCTGCAAATGACGCCACACTTCTTGGATCTGCAAAAGGCAATAAAGAAATAACATTAACATCATAACATAAGCCATATCCATAGATAATTGCTATATATATGGATGGATGGATGGATGAATGGATGGATGGATGGATGGATGGATGGATGGATGGATAGATGGATGGATGGATGGATGGATGGAGGGAGGGAGGGAGGGAGGGAGGGAGGGATGGATGGATGGATGGATGGATGGATGGATGGATGGATGGATGGATGATAGATAGATAGATAGATAGATAGATAGATAGATAGATAGATAGATAGATAGATAGATAGATTGATTGATTGATTGATACATAGATAGATAGATTGATTGATTGATTGATACTATAGGGATAAAATAGCTATCTGTTTGTCCAACCTTCTATCTTGAACAGGTTGGGTTAGAACAAGAATCAATGTATATTTAGAATCAATGTTTCCAGGGGGATGCTTAAAGCATGTCTCTATGGCCACAGCCATTCCTCATGGTGAGTAAGATTAAATTTTAAAAACAGTACTTTCTAAAATCAGTATTTTGGCCAAACAAATGCTTGAAACTACAGACCAAAACCTTGGTATGCATACACAACCTAAATCTTGAATTAATAGAGGCTGGGTCTCACTTGACCACACCTCTCCCTCTCAGTGTGAGATTTTAAAACACTCCATATGTATATATGCAGATTTGTGTGTATCCACTTATCACCAAAGCATAATATTAAATTGAACTGACTCTTCAGGATAGACACATCCTACACCTGGCTTTTGGTCCTGATGCCTCCTAAATTTCTAGGAATGGAAAGGACATCACTACTTCTTTTTTACCACACAAACAGTTATATCTGACTTTCCAGCTGCACAAGAAAAGTTGGCTGTCTTGTAAGTAGTGGTGGTAAGATTTGCTGCAGCTATAGAATTTCTTACAAGTTTTTTAACTTTCTGGAGTTTGCCTCTTCTTTCTAGTTAGCCTTAAAGGTGAGGGGTCAGTGACATGTTAAATCTTCATCTAATACAGTATCATCCATTCATCCCATTCTTACATAACATGATTTCAGTCCAAATAACTCCTTGAAACTATATACAGGCAGAACAAAGGAGCCTGGAAACAAATCGTTCTTGCCTTAGCCAGAAAATAGTCTGACACTTCCAATCTTAATCAGTCTTCCATTTTAAGATGTTATTTAAGATACTCTCCTCCTCTTGTTTAATAGGGCCAAGCTAATGCTACATTCTGTGACAAACAAAAATGAATTAGCAGGTGGGACTGGCAAGCATAGGCCATGCAAACAAATTATGGAAACTAGAAAGAGGTCACTCCCTCAATATAGCATTAATCAATCTTTTCCCCCTACAGGCTGTTTTGAGCAGCAAGTAAAAGAGCAACAAAAAAGAAACACATGTGGACAGACAAATCTGAACAAAAAAAAACACAAAAAAAAATGGGTACACTCCCATGTGCTAACTTCATTGGAGGAAAAAAATTAATTAAATAAATAAATTAATTAAGAGAATAAATAAAAAAGAAATAGGAAATTTCATGACAAAAATCTGCTCATCAATGATTTAATGTTTTGACTTAATCAATGGACTTCAAGAATTTGTTAAGGTTCTTTAATAATGATTTTAGAAAAGAAAATTAAAAAAATAAAAAAACATCTGAACAGAGCTTATTCTAGCTGAAGAGTTGATCCATTTAATATAGTGCCAGTAAGAAGGTAGGTGCCTAAATTTGTTGGTCAGGTTGGTTGTTCAATTGAAGTTTGCTGGGTTATTTCACTGTTTTGCACGGTAATTGATCAATGACATAATGATAGTTAAATAACTTCCTCATCTGCACTTAGGGCAGGGATAAAAGCAGCCTGGACAGTTCACCTCCTGTCAGTTACGCTCATCAAGGCCATCCACTTCACTGTTGGCGAAGCCTGGACAGTTCACATCCATGCTGTCACACTCATTAGGGCCATCCACTCCACTGTTGGCGATCACCTTATAACTGGGGTGTTGTGTCCAGCTGAAAATAAACAGCAATTCAACCAGATAAACTATGTGTGTAATTACATCGTTTCTACCTGAAGTTACATATATTTCAAAAACCTTACCACAATATTTCATAAAAACTAAACTTTTTTTTTTTTTTTTTTAATGTTTCCACAAAATCTGAATTATAGAATTATTGGAGCTCTGTAACTAAGACTAAGTGTACTATTAGCTATAGAGAATTATTAACTATAGGTAGTAGTACAACTATCAAATGTAGTACAATTCCCACAATAGGAGTTTATTACCATTCTCATTGGACCAAGGTTTGAAGGTAAATTTTACATGATTTGAAGGTGTTGATTAAAATGAGCCAGTATTGTGTGCCCACATAAATATGTACTTTGACCCAAGTACCACCTTTATAAGTAATCTAGGAGTGGAACTATGCATTTTTATGGCCACTATCTTGGATTTTGCGTGGTCACAGAGTTTGACCGAATTTGGTTCTAAGGTCACTCCAGCTTATTTTAATCAGCACCTTTCCATCGTGTAAAATTCACCTTCAAACCTTGAGAACAGTCAAAAACTCCCATTCTGGGACCTGTACTAATAATTCATACATGGTTGAGGAAATGTTGCTCATTTGAGGTCCAGGGTTGGTAAACTCAAGCATGTTCATCTCTTTTGTAAGCCTCTACAAACAAATAAAAAAAAAATGCAAGGTGAGACTATGAGATGAAGTAAGTAAACAAATGTGATCTATAGGTCAGATCACTTCACAAATCATTGCAAGGCTGTAAACATTTAGAAGTATCCTCAGACAAAAGAAGAAAAATACCTTAAAAAATAACAATCACACGACCCCTTACATGACCCACACAAACTGACCTACTCATGCTATCCTAATCACACTGACTCATTCACACCAAACCACTGACACTGACCCACTCACAAAAAAACACTTATACTGACAGGATGTGTTAGTAAACTTGCTATTTTTTATCAATTTGGGCAAGCCCGCTTTTTTTTGGTAGATTCAGAAAACCTTTCCTTTTTAGCAGCTCTGGCTTTTCTTATAGATTTCTTAAACACTGCTGTTTTGGTTCTTTTGGAGGACACTTTTCATCAGCAGCTAGTCTTGCTTGCCAGAACCATTACCCTACCCCATGCATGGGTTGAAGGCATGTGAAGACCTTGTTGCTAAGGAATGTAATTGCCTTATTTTAAAGTCCAAAGGATGTACTGATGAATTTAATTTAATGTTTACAGCCTTGCAATGATTTTTGAAGAGATCTGACCTGTACATCACATACCTTGCTCTTTATTCCCAAGTGGGTGTGTTATTATCATAGCCATGCTGCCCACATTGAGTTTGTTTGCATTTATACTGCCTAGATAAAATTAGAGGACCAATCACCGAACCTTGCCTGATAATCAAACTTTGGACCTTTACAAGATTCACCTTGATGAGATGGCTATCTCTATGCCTCCTAACTCTTATGATGACTGTACCTTCAAATGGCCAGCTTACATCACCATATGCAACAATCTTGGAATTGTAAGATGTCTCAGTTACCAGTTTTCTACCGCAGTCTCCAGTTGCCATTTTGTACACCTGGACTGGTAGAGTATTCACACTGGAACCATTATCAATTTGAAATTTGAAGTACTTCCCATTTTCAAGTCCCAGTGTTACAGCCTGCTAATCTTGGAGAGTGCTAGCTCATTTTACTGAATACACTTCTAATTCTCCAACTGAATTCACTGCCTTAGATTTACACACCTTGGCAAAGTGATTCAGCAGGTTACACTCAGCATATTTCCTTCCATATGCAGAACATTTCCATGGAGGACTTTTGCCATCACAGTATTTGCATTATCTTCATACTGTCAAACAAAACACTGTTGTCATAGCTAATTACCAAATACAACCCACTATTGGTCCTAGTCACAGCAGATGTGTATGTATTCTTAAATAACCATGATTAAGCAATTCCACCATGTGGACAGTTCTGTTTGGGTTTTCTCCTTTACTCATAAGCAAACAAGAGAAAAAAAAACAAATATGATTATATCCAAGAATAGTTCAATCTTATCAACATTAATTTAACATTATACATTAAAATTTTACTTGGAAACCACATGTATTAGAGCTTAATAATACTCCAGCAAAGTGAAAAAATGATTTTATAATTAGGTCCCAATTTCTTCTGAATTCCAAGGTTACAACAATATCTACAAAAATAAGTACTTTTATTTTTTTTTATTATATTTTTCTTAACAATTTACACGAATAAATCAATTTATTTAAAAAGGATATTATGAATATTTTTGAACTAAATTGTTACATAAAATATAAAATGAAAAAGGTATTAATTATTAATTATTGAATGTTCACATATATTTCAATAAATATGGTTAAATGTTTAAGTATTATTTTTCAAAAAATCAGGAAGAAAGGAATGAAATGAAGTTAGTTCAATATCTTCCATAATTGAAGTATTAAAAATTTAACATTAATCATTTTTTATTTTGCACTCATTGCAGAACTAAAGAATATTTTATTGAAAAGTTAGCATAATGAGATCAATTTTATCACATATTTCCAAATTTATCAGTAATTCATTTTCTTTTACAGAGATAATATATATAAAATTAATATATAGTCCTATCAATAAAAATAGAATATATTAAAGAAAGACTATTAAAATAGACTAAACTTTTAAAGAAAAACTTTGTTAATTGTATTGAATTTTGGTAAATTAAAGCTAGGACAAAAGCTGGGGTTTTACAGATATAGTTCATTCAGAACTTCTATAAGATCTGATTTTAATATCAAAAAAATTCATGTTAAAAACAATTTATATATATATATATATATGTAAAGTTACAATTAATTCAGTAAATCTAGAGAAATAGGGATATTCGCCAAATTTTATACATATATTAATGGCTGTATTTTTTTGTAATGATTTCAGTCGTGAATTGAATTATTTGAACTTGAGACATAATGATTGAGATATTGTCATTTCAAAAAGAATTATTTTTTAATGTACAGGTATACTTCATTGTTATCCCGTTTGTTTGTGCATTTCTGTATGTCTGCATTACACTCCCAAAGATTGTTCTAGAATTGCTAATTTTTTTGAGGGACTCAAGTAGTTTACCTGGTATTACATTAGCCAATATCAACATAAAATGCTTTTGAATTTACTCAAAGTCCTTTGTAGACTGATTAACATAATTCAAATCAAAGCATCTCATTATCAGGTATTCAATGGATTGCTCCCATTGTAATTTTATAAGGCCCATATGTTATGAAAACCTTATGTACTGCTGAAAGTTAGTTTATCAACGTTATTTTGAGAACTAGGTATTTTATATAATATATTCATAAAAGGTAGAATCAGTGTGTTTTTTAACTAAAGGTATCTTAATGGGAAAAAGTAAAAAATAAAGTAAAAAGAAAAGTGCTCATGATAATAAGAAGTCGAAAATTTGATACTTAATAAGTATATCTTTCAATTATTTTTAATATTTATTTAAGTAAAACGACATTATATTTTTATAGTAACTCTAGCTTAAATAATAATAAAATAAAAGACAGAATTTCATTTGCAATTGAAACATATATATTTTTTTAAATTTATTTATGCTCTAAAAATCTGAAATTTCTCCTTAAGAAATAATTGATATTTACAAGATTACTTTAGAGTAATCGGTTTTAAAGTTTATATCTCAATCTATCCTAACTATTGAGTTTATTTCAATTCTTTAAAGGATTCCATTCCTGCTTAAGAATTAATATGTATGAAAACTGTTGCAACATTTCCAAAACTTTCATTTATTCAAAATTATAATTATGGATTCATTATATGCATATAATATTCATATTTATTTAATGCAAGATGCCTGAATCAAATTATTTCATTTATGATTAATATATAAAAAAAAATTAATAAATTTTATTCTATTTACTTTAAAATTCGTAAGTTACTGCACTATTTTAAATAATAAGTAAAATATAAACAAATTTGATTTTTTATATAAATAAATAAAATTGATCAGTATCATATACTTAAATTGTATTTCAAAAATAAAAAGAAATTTACATTCTAATTCTAATAATTTGCTCCATGTAAATGTAAGATTATTCAACAACCCTTAAACATTTCATGTAAATTTAGGGCTAGAGCTGAGGTTTTATTGAAATAGATCATCTAGAACTTCTTCTTCAATAAGTTCTAATATTAATATCAATAAAATGAATAGAGAACCATACTTAATACATATTTATATAGTTACATTCAATTCAGAAAAACAATAGGAATAGGGATATTTGTTATATTTTATAACTGTTGATATAAGCATTTTTGCATAATGATTTCCGATTCATGAATTCAATCTTTTGATATAGTACTAACACTTTTAATACAATTAATTTATACTTAATTATTGGTCAATTTATGGAAATTGAATATTTAGTTCACAGAATTTACAACGATTTTTTAAAATGTTATTAACAATTCCTTATAAATTAGAATGAAATGAACATTCATTATGAAACATTGAGTAAACTTTGTAAGTCATTAGATAAAATATAAGAAAAAAATGACAGGATAGGTTTTCTCTGATTCACCACAATATTTTTGACTGACCTGTTCTCTGCAATCCAGCACATACACCCTACACACAACATTATGAGTGTTAGATTCCTATTAATCTCCTTTAAAGAGACTGAAAAATTGGTTAAAGAATGGGTTCCAATTTTATTTATTTTTAATAATATCGGTTTATAATGTTTCCCTTGATCAGGCACTCATTAATTGAATTTAGCAAAGAATTATCGCCCCCTCCCTCCTTCCCCGTTTGAAATTAGCCAAGTCAGCGTTGATCAGGTAGTGCTGAAATTTATCTTCGTTCTAGATATTTCTTCTCGTTCTAGATATTTCCTATTTTTCTTACCCGCTGCTTTGCCCAAGCATTCAGATACAGCATTGTCAGAGGTGGAAATGGGTGGAAGTAAATTTTTGGCTGCCCTAGGTCTGGAAAAGGTGAAGAAGAAGGTAAGTCAAAATTATCAACTAGCTAGCCAGGGTAGTCATATGTGTTTGTATCCTAAACTAGTATACTTTTGCTTTATTGTGTAAGCATTGTTCATTCCTTGGTTCTTTATTTTTGTCTTATTAAAGCATATGAAAAGTGAAGTTCAGGTGTTGATACAATTATTGATGGAAATCAACAATTGGGGGTTCAAAGTCACACCAAGTTCTCATGGAAACAGGTGATGATAAATTTCTAGCAGTGAGACTATATTGCTCTGTTCAAACAGTATTTTGCCTCTTTATAAGTGGGTTTTCTATATGCTAACATTTGCCATGATGAAATTCCTCCAGATGTCCTCAACCCTGTCATTTTGTAGTGTATTCAGATTATATAGTCAATTATCTTTAACAGCATAAATAGAAATTACCCACCATTTCACCCTATCCCACACTACCTCCTGGTACAACAAAAAAAGGAATAACTTGAATGATTGTGTCAGTGGAATTTAAAAAATCAATTTCTCCATGTGCTAGCTTATATGTTCGGAAAATATGAGTGTCTGTGTGTGTGTGTGTGCGTTTTTGTGAGTGTGTTTGTGCGCCTGCATGTGTGTGTGTGTGTCTGTGTGTCTGTGTGTCTGTGTTTGCTAGTGGGTACATGTGTTTCTGTTTCTGTGTGTTTGTGTTTATGGAAGTGTTTTTGTGTGTTCTTCTGAACCTTTTTTTGTGTGCATGTGTTTTTGTGTGTTTGTTTGTTGATGGGTTTTGTGTGTTTTGTGTGTGTGTGTAGGTGCTTGTGTGTGTGTATGTGTTCCTGTGTATGTTCGTGTGTGTCCATGGATGTGTGTGCATTTTTGTTTTGTATCTGCGTTGTTTTGACAGCTTACTTGTATGAGTGCCTTATTAGATTGGTCAAAGATCGTCTTTTTAAAAAATTTCTTTTGATGTTTCATTAAAGAGTTGTACATATATATATATTTGTATGATGAGTTTGAAGCTTAATTTTCTCCACCCTAACCATTTTAGCTCCATGGTGAATCGAATGTACAGTCTGAATCCGGTTTTATCAATCTGAAAGTCAATGGATCAGTACGTATGTCTGTCATGGTTGAGTTAGTGGTGTATAAATGTTAATGCTTCTCTTCCGCAGGATGATTCTGTTGTCTATTTCAAGATAAAGCGAAGGACACATTTGAAGACACTAATGCGAATTTACTGTACTAGATGAAATTTCCAAATGAACGACATTCGGTTTGTTTTTGATGGCACCCTCATAAGATATGAAACAACTGCCTCTCAGGTGAGTTAGTGTGTGAGTACTTGTGTGCTTGTACACTTTTACGTAATAAGATGACATGATTTCATATGTATATTTTTATTTACTTGTACAGCTCGAAATGGATGATGGTGATACCATCGATGTGTATCAAAAACTGACTGGTGGGCATTGATACAACGGTTATTCAAGAATTCAAGAACATATCCACATGATTACATTACAACATTTAATATATAAATACACGCATTTGCTCCAAAATTCATTTTATGAAGAATGCATTATTGTTTAAAAATTACTTTTTTATATTTAATGTAGTGACAGTATATAGTGAATATGATATTCTCCTTGAACCAGCTTTAATGAATCTCCTTATTGCACATCTCCATGAGTGGTTCCCACATCTCTTCTTGGAAGTGGCTTCACTTTGTTCTGTTTCAAGAATTAGTGGATATTTCAACCATTCATTCCTTTTCAAAGAAAACTGATTCACTGTTGTTATGAACTTTACCAACAAAAGAGTCAGGTGCCAGGATGAAATATGCAGAAGGAAATTGTAATAAAAATATACATCATGGATATTGTTGAAAGATGGAAGTACTTAAGACTTTTAAGTTCAATAATATATCTTAAATATTCCAACTAATGTAAGAATTTATGTCCAGGCTCCTCCAGTTGATAACCTGAGATGTTTGCACCTGAGTTATGCATCATGGGACACTGCTAACTGATTGTACATTCCATTTTTTGTTGTAGATAAGGAGATGTGGTTATAATTGGAGAAAAATCTGGTTAGTGATGATGAGAAATCACACTTCTGATGCCCATCTGTAAATACATTGCTAAAGTTTGTTCATTTTGTTCCTTTCCAGGACTATTAAAATTGTCCTACCATTGTTCTGTTAATGTTGCCTATAGTCACAACTAAGCATTCCAAGGTGTCAAACTGCATCTGGGAATGGCTTGAAACCAAAAAAAAACACAAACCAAATGGGTTCTATAAATAACATTCAACAATAATCTTTGCCGCATTTATGAAGCCTTGTTCTCAATGTATGCAGTCAATTGGATCAAAATGTCCAGCACATGGAGCATTTGTTGTACAATTTTCATATCATTACCAATTGATTGGTTGTTTTTGGGGATCTCAGCAAAATTTTGGTGACTTTACATGATATCTACAAAAATTAATTATTTTCGTAATGCGCTCATGCACATACGCACACAAAATAATGCACCTTTTTGAGGGTGGGAGGATATTTTTTAAGAAAGAATTAATTTGAAATTCACTACATAGAACGAAACTTGATAATAATCCGTCAGTCATGATCAAACACTAGTGGTGATGGTGATGGTGATGCTATATGAGAGGGGTATTTGGGAGAGAGATAATATGGGTCCATTTCTATGTATCACTAGTTCTCTGTTTAATTCTTGTCCCCACTCTTTTGATCAGTTCTTGAAAGAAGACCCTTTAAACCCGGTTGGTCCATCCTTCTCCAGTCCAAGTGTACCTGACAGAATCTTCTCCTTAAATCTCACACTGTCCTCAGCATTCAACGTGTTGTCCTTCACCTCCTCTTTCCCACCCATGTTCTTACTTTTTCTCTTCCCTTTAAAGAGAATCACAGTATCCAAACTCATCCAGTGTATCTCACTCTGGAGCATGGCTTTAGAACTCTTCAACCACTGAATACTGGTGGGATGAAGTAAATCAGTTGGATTGGCTGCTGCTTCACCCAGATCCACAGTGAGTGCATGAGAAGATTCTGAGTGCAGCGGTGATCGTGGTCGGAGATTTTGGTGTGCGTCTCAAGGAGAGGCTGCATTGCAACATGAACCACATGTACTCCATAATATACAAGTTTTGTAGTCCTATGAACAAATTCAAGGTCTTGATACATGATAGCAGTCAACGCTGGACAAAACATATAACGCAAACAAAATATTGTAACAAGATTCATCAAGCAAATGGAAACAAACAATTTGGATTGCACCTGTACCCCTATAAAACTTAGATACTTTAGGGTGGAGGAATTTATTGCCTAAGAGGAGTGCGATAATTTGTTCAATTAAATCATCCAGAATTTAGGAAATATTTTGATAGGTATGTGTGCCAAACATAAACTAATCGTCAGCAATATCACATGTTCCTGAATGCAGAGGGGCTATATGCACATTTGTTACTTTGTTAAGGAATTTTTCATTGTTGCTGTAATGGGGGTAAGGTGGGGTGGGGGGGGGGGCGGCATTTCGTACAATCTGGTAGTTATTGGGAAAATTTAAAGAAATGCCCAAAACACCCCTTAAAGACATCCCAAAAACTCTCCCACTTCAAAAAATACCCAGAGAAAAAGAACAAACCCACCTACCACTCCCCCCCCCCCTCCACACATATATATATCTTACCACAATTCATGAAGTGTGTGTCATTCTGTTTGTGTGCCACACATCCTTCTTGACGCCAGGACCAAACGACCTAATATTTGCAGGAATTTCACAATGGCCCACCCGCATGGCCTACCTACCGTATTTGAAAGAATTATGGCCCAGAAAAGTGAAGATTCCTGTATTAATAATTTGCCACAAAGATGTAATTTGATCGCATTCAAAGGAACATGTCTATATAAAGTTGTGTTTGAAAATGAAACTATAATCAGATCACCCATATACACATACACACACAGATACAGCCACAACCACACACACAAAAGCACCCACGCACACACACTGACAAAGTTCTACAACACTAATGACCAGAGGTGAAATCATAAAATATAAACTTTGAATAAGGCCATGCACAAGAATTATAACCCAAGTGAGTTCTAAATGACATAATTACTGAAGGTGCTTTCATAATGTTTACTCTTAAAATCCCCACAAATTTCATCCACCTTTTAGGAAACATTAAGTAAACTTTGCAAGTCGGTAGATAAAATATAAGGAAAAAAATGACAGGATAGGTTTTCCCTGACTAACAGAAAAACTACAGTAGCAAATAGAGGCAGGGACTTCCATTCAACGTGCAGTTCTAAGCCAAGGCCAAACTCTTGCACGAAGGTAATGGACTACTATAGAATTTGCCTTGCTTTGCTAAAATGATGTCTTCATGCAGAGGCCCCAGAACAGTCATAAGGGGGACAAGCACTATCCAGAGTAGCAAGTGATGTCCATTAATAGTTCAGAATTGAACAGGAGATAGATTTTGGGGTAGATAAATGACAATATCTTCTGAAAACGCAACCCATTCCAAATGACTTGTTCAAATTTTCTGCACGTAACAACGCCGTCTTACTAAATCTGATGAATGACTACATATTGCCCTACCTCCAATCTTATTGCTGTAGTAGTATGGATATCCTTCAGGATTGTAGCACTGTGTTCATTTGGTCTCTGTCACAGCTGCAGATGCTTGTGCAGTCTCAAGAGCACTTTGCTCTGTATTTCCTCCACTTTCTCAAATGCTACTTTAGCTATCCTCTTTTTTTCTACCTACGTCTCCAATGTCTGATGCTCTCCTGCCATGAACTGTTTGTGATGAGCCATCTTTTACACTCCTGGCCTTGGGCATCTGGCCTTCTTTTTCATTCAAGCTATGTCCTGCTGATAGGAATAAAAAGCAGCATATATTGCTGTTCTCAAGATAATCTCGAGATTCAGTTCTGCCTTGGCATCTTCCAACTGCTTCTTAACATTGCATTGATGCATTTTTTCACTTTCATGAATATCTATGCTATAGTGCAGATATCTTTAGTTAATAGTTAACCAAGGTAAGTGTTTGATTCACCACAATATTTTTGACTGACCTGTTCTGTGCAATCCAGCACTTACACCCTACACACAACATTATGAGTGTTAGATTCCTATTAATCTCCTTTAAAGTGACGGAAAAATTGGTTAAAGAATGGGTTCCAATCATATTTATTTTTAATAATATCGGTTTATAATGTTCCCCTTGATCAGGCACTCATTAATCGCATTTAGCAAAGAATTATCGTCCCCCCCCCCCCCCCCCCCCTAACTTCCCAGTTTGAAATTAGCCAAGTCAGCGTTGAACAAGTAGTGCTGAAATTTATCCTCGTTCTAGATATTTCCCATTTTTCTTACCCGCTGCTTTGCCCAAGCATTCAGATACAGCATTGTCAGAGGTGGAAATGGGTGGAAGTAAATTTTTGGCTGCTCTAGGTCTGGAAAAGGTGAAGAAAAAGGTAAGTCAAAATTATCAACTAGCTAGCCAGGGTAGTCATATGTGTTTGTATCCTAAACTAGTATACTTTTTCTTTGTTGCGTAAGAATTGTTCATTCCTTGGTTCTTTATTTTTGTCTTACTAAAGCATATGAAAAGTGAATTTCAGGTGTTGATACAATTATTGATGGAAATCAACAATTGGGGGTTCAAAGTCACACCAAGTTCTCATGGAAACAGGTGATGATAAATTTCTAGCGTGGGACTATGTAGCTCTGTTCAAACAGTATTTTGCCTGTTTATAGGTTGGTCAGCTATATGCTAACATTTGCCATGATGAAATACCTCCAGATGTTCACACCCCTGTCCTTATGTATTATTCAGATTATATGGTCAGTAATCTTAAATAGCATGAATGGAAATTACCCACCATTTCACCCTATCCCACACAACCTTCTGGTAAAACCAAAAAAGGATTAACATGATTTACGACGTAACAAAAGTTTATAATTTTTTTATTAATTTATTGGATATCAAAACATACGATTAATTCTATTTTCTTAAATTTTAACCCCCCCCCAAAAAAAAATAAATAAAAAATAATAATGTAATAATAATAATAATAATAATAATTGATATAAAAAGGATAATACGAATATTTTAGAACTAAATGGTAAAAAAAAAAGTGTAGAATGAAAAATGAATTAATTATTAGTTATTGAATGTTTACATATATTTCAATAAATATGGTAAAGACTTTAAGGAATATATATCTAAAATCAGGAAGTGGAAGGAATGAAATGAAGTTAGTTCAATATCTTCAATATATTGAAGTATTAAAAATTAAACATTAATCAATTTTTACTTTACACTGATATCACTGATATGGAATATCTTAATGAAAAATATTAAAAGTTAGAATAATGAGATCAATTTTATCACATATTTCCAAATTTATCAGAAATCATTGTTATATAAAGAGATAATATATATTAAAATTAATTTTTTTTAAACCTATTTTATTAAAAAAAATCTAATGAAAGAAAAAAGATTAATAAGATAGACAAAACTCTAAAATATAAATTTGTTGATATAATTCAGAGCGGTTATTAAAGGCTAGGAATAGAGGTGAGGCTAAAAGATTTAGATCATTACAAAACTTCTATAAGTTCTGATTTTATTATCAACAAAATACATATTAATGACAACTAATACATTAAATCTAAAGAAATACTGTTATTTGAAATATTTTATAAATATGTGAAGGAAACATTTTTGAATAATGATTTAGTCAAAAATTGAACTATTCAAACTGGTGCTGATTCATTTAATAGTACTGATTGATACTAAATTATTGATAAAATTTAAGGAAATTTAATATATATTTCATAAAAATTTTTTTAAAATTTCTTCATTTAAAAAAACAGTACCTTATATTCTAATAATGAAATAAACATTCATTGTACGCTTGGTTCAAAGAAACTTCAGACAGATGATTGAGACGTAAACGTTGAGTCAGTGTCATCTTAACCAGAATTATTATCAAATGTGCATTATACATAATTACTGTCCCTATGGTGTGTGAGTTTAAGTATGTCTGCATTACACTCCCAAAGATTGTTCCAAAATTGCTCATTATTTTGAAGGACTCGATTATTATACCTGGCATTACAATAGCCAATTTAAACAAAACAAAAAAAAAAAACATTTGAATTTACTCAAATTTCATTGTAGATATTTGACATTATTCAAATCAAAGCAGCTCATTAACTCATTAGCAAGTATTCAATTGAAATTTTTTTTTTTTTTTTTTTTTTTTTTTTTTTTTTTATTATTATTTTTTTTTGCTCAAATGTTATACAAAGAATATGTACCGTTAAAGGTAGAAAGTGTATGTTTTGTGCTTCTAAGTAAAATTAATGGGAAACACTGTAAAAATATGGAGTAAAAAGAAAATTGCGCAATATAATATTAATTCGATTATATTTTACTTGATTAGTATATATTTCATATCACTTTTAGTAATTTTATTTAACTAAAACTAAATTATAATAGTATTACAGGTGAAATAATAAAAGAATATATGAGATAATTTCATTAGCAATTTGATCCTATAATTTTTTTTTTAAATATATTTATTCTTTTAAATATATTTTTCTAAAATCTCCATTTATCAAATAATTGATATCTCGCAAGCTTATATCAGAGTAATCGATTTTAAAGTTTATATCTTAAACTATTCTTACTTTTTAGTTTTTTTCAATTTTATCGTGAATTATATTCTTGCTCAAGATTTAATTTGTGTGAAACCGGTTCCAACATTTCGAAACTAAGCCCTAGCCCTAGCCCTAGCCCTAGCACTAAATTTAATACAAAAGAATAATTATGGTGTCTTGTAATGCATATAATGTTCTCTTTTTTTTTCTTTTTTTTTTAATGCAAGCTAAATGGAACAATTTATTTCTTTTATGATTAATACAAAATTTAAAAATAAAAAATTCATATTATCTTAATTACGTCCCATTTTCTTCCAAAAAATACATAGGTTACTGCATATCTCCAATAATAAGGAAAAATATAAACCAAATTTGAAAAAATTATGTAGAGAAATAAAATTGTTTAATATTTTATCCTTGAATTTTATATAAAATTTTTTTTTTTTAATATATATATATTCTAATTAAAAATAATTAGCTCCAATTAAATGAATTAATATACAACAAGAATTAAGCATTTAAGTAATTAATTGAATTTAAAAAAAATTTTTATTCCAATTTTAAGAACAGAAATTCATTACTTTCTGAAAGATATTCTGATATTCATCTAAAATATTCGAAAGTTCTCTATACATATAATAATAATCCACAATACGTTAATATGCATACCAATTTTAATAGTTTAATGATTAATTTCAGTTTAAATATAATTTTGTTTAATCTTAATTTTTTAAAATTTTTATCTCATTTCATTGAGAATACTTTTTAGAATAATATGTTAAATTTATAAGAGAGGAGGAAAGATCGAACTGTAAATCAAATCAATATTAATAATAAATGTTCTACAAGAATGACGAATGCATTTTATTATTTTATTAAACACATTATTTAGAATTAAGTGAATCACAAAACTAAATTAATATTTAATAATTTCTTCCAAATTTCATTCTTTTGATATTGTTACAGCACTCTTCACTGACTCTGCTTAAAGAAACTAATTAATTTTATGGAATTTATGTTGAATTGGTCATATGTGATTCAATTTCATTCTTACTTGATGAATATTCAAAATATAAACCTATTGGCATAGTATTTCCTCGAATATAGAAGAAGAAAGGGAAATATGCCTATATTTTAATTTTTTTCCCTGCGCATTTCAATGTAAATATGTTTACTTAATAATATTCAAATCATGAATTCATGGATCAAAGTAGTATACTTTATAATCCTATTGATAACAATAGCATTATTAGAAACCATGATGAAAATGGAATATTTTGTACAGAGGAATTACAAAATGTGATGCTTATTATGTAATCAATAAAACGATATTGATAATCTCGAGCAGAGAACTAAATTATTATCAATATTTGCGATTTTTTTTGTTAATAATAATAATCTGCAAGTAACCTGAAACAAGATAAATTTTCTCTATTCTTTATATAGTAAAATGCTATATTCTTAAATAACAAGCAAAACGGAATCACTTTCTATTGATGGCTGATAAATAGAAGTAAATCATTATAATCTTAGTAGCAAATATTCAATTATTCTACATAATTACATGTTTTTATGAAAAAAATGTCTTTAATCTTAGATGCAAATCTACTTATATTTAGCAAAAGGGTATATTTTTATGAAAAACATGAATTCAATTTTATTTTTTTTCAACTTTTATAATTCTATTACTAAAAATTTCTCTATTAATTACACACTATTTATTGTTATAGAATTTGTTTTTTCTAATTATCATCTTTTCCTTCTTGTTCCCAATAATTGAACTAAGAAATTTATGGGAATACTTAAAGAAATTCCATTAGTATGTTATTCACAAAATTTTCGTATTATTCACCAGTATATAATATAATTTATCATGCTTTTCCACTATTTTTATATGACCTTTATTTTTCTTCTGTATCTCTGTATGACAGTTGGTATACTACACTTTATAATCAAAAAGAAAAATTATTTTTCTACTTTTAATTTAAAAATTTAAATTTTCAATAAAATAGAGTTCATCTAGAAAATAATGCATATTTATATTAAATACTATATAATTAATTCAAATTATATAAATTCAAATAATTAGAGGAAAAAAATTTGCTAAGAAATAAAATATTCCACAATTAATGAAGGAAGAAAAGTTCAAATTTATTACAAATAAGTGGATGTAATTCAACAAAATATGATTAAATTATTTCTAAATATATTAATTTTTTATTATAGAATATATATATTTTAATCATAGAAATAATAGATGCCAAATATAGGAAAAATTATTTAACCCTACATCAATTATTTTTAATTTTAGAACAAAATTTTATAGATTCGATGTACAGAAACCAAAATTGTTCAACAGGTAACATATATGCAGTCAATTGGTCAAAATTTCCAGCACATAAAACATTTGTTGCACATTTTTCGTATCATTACAATTTAATTCATTGTTATAGGGGATCTAAGAAAAATTTTTGTGACTTTACATGATGTCTACCAAAATTAATTATTTTCGTAATGCGCACATGTTCATACGCACACACACAAATAATCCAACTTTCGGTGGGTGGGAGGATAATTTTAAGGAAGAATTAATTTGGAATTCACTACATAGAACGAAACTTTATAAAACCCATCAATCATGATCAAACACTAGTGGTGATGATGATGCTATATGAGAGGGTGATATGGGATAGAGATAATATGGGCCCGTCTTTATGTATCACTAGTTCTCTACTTGATTCTAGTTCCCACACATTTGATCAGTTCTTGAAAGAAAACCTATTAAACCCGGTTTATCCAAATGCCCAAAACACCCCTTAAAGACACCCCAGAAACTCTCCAACTTCAAAAAAATTACCAAAGAAAAAGAACAAACCCACCTATCACTTCCCTCCCCCACCCCCCCACATATATATCTTACAACGATTCATAAAATGTGGGTCTGTGTGTCATTCTGTTTGTGTGCCACACATCCTCCTTGATGCTGGGACCAAGCAACATAATATTGGCAGGAATTTCACAATGGCCCACCCGCATGGCCTACCCACCGTATTTGAAAGAATTATGGCCAAAAAAATGAATATTCCTGTATTAATAATTTGCCACAAGAATGTAATTTGATCGCATTCAAAGGAACATGTCTATATAAAGTTTTGTCTGAAAATGAAATGAAATCAGATCACCCACATCCACATACACACAGAGATACAGCCACAACCACACACACAAAAGCACCCACGCACACACACTGACAATGTTCTTCAACACCAATGACCAGAGGTGAAATCATAAAATATAAACTCTGAATAAGGCCATGCACAAGAATTATAACCCAAGTGAGTTCTAAATGACATAATTACTGAAGGTGCTTTCATAATGTTTACTCTTAAAATCCCCACAAATTTCACCCACCTTTCAGGAAACATTAAGTAAACTTTGCAAGTCGGTAGATAAAATATAAGGAAAAAAATGACAGGATAGGTTTTCTCTGACTAACAGAAAAACTACAGTAGCAAATAGAGGCAGGGACTTCCATTCAACGTGCAGTTCTAAGCCAAGGCCAAACTCTTGCACGAAGTTAATGGACTACTATAGAGAGATCAAAATTATGAAAATTCAATCTTTATTTTATGTCTGTATATCTGTATAACAGTTGGTTTACTACATTTTCTCAACAAATAAATAATATATTTTCCTACTTTTAATTTAACAAACCTTAATTTTCAATAAAATAGAGTTCATCAAGAAAAATATTATATATTTATATTAAACATTATATATTTAATAAATACAATATAAATTGAAATAATTAGACAAAAAAAAATTTGTTATGTAATAAAATATATATCCACTATTGAAGGAAGAAAAGTTCAAATTTATTACAATGAAGTGAATGAAATTCAACAATATAAGATTCAATTATTTCTTAATATTTTAATTTTTATTATAGAATATATATTTTTTTAATCATAGAAATAATAGATACCAAATATAGGAGTGATTTCTTATAACTACCTCATTATTTTTAATTTTAAAACAAAATTTTATAGATTTGATGTCCAGAAATCTTAATTATTCAACAAGGAGTCAAAATGAAAAAGATGCATTAATCATACCATACATATCATTTAATTTACTTTTTATGAATAAACAAAATTAATCATATTATGCATGAACACTAATTTTCTGTTAAAATTGATGATGTAATAGATAATTTTTACTATGATTAAATTAATAAATCCATTTTATTAAAGAAAATACTGACTTTTTGTTTTTAAAAAAATTTTAAGTATATCAATATATCAAAATTGTCTAAATATATATACATAAATATGACATCGTGTATAGCAAATATGTGCAATCCCTCAAATATAAAATTATATATATATAAATAATTTAGCAATATTTAATCAATTTATAGTAGTTGAATTGAAAAAAAGGCAATAAATATGTAATTTTAAGCTAAATCTTTGTATTTAAAAACATTTTATTTTGATCTAAATACAAAATCTTTGGATTAATGTAAAATTCATTATCAAATTATATTTCTCATACATTTGCATTAAATACACATTAAATATTTAATACGCTATATTTAAATTTTTGTTTGCACTTTTTTTGAATATGATTTAAATAACAATAAAAAATTTCTTAAATGTGTATATATATATATATATATATAATAATATATAAACTATTATTTAAATATATGTGGAAATTTATGTAATAAGTATGTGCAAAAAGAAATATATTAATTTAATTATTGAATGCCCACTTATATTTCAATAAATTTGGAAAAACATTTAATGATAATTTATTTTAAATCAGAAAGAAAGGAATTAAATGATGTTTGTTCAATATATTCTAGTGTTATTTCGTTAAAAATTTAATATTATTATTATTATTATTATTTATTTATTTATTTATTTATTTATTTTTTTTTTTTTATCTCTGGAAAGGAATGGTTAAGAATGTTTAAGGTGAAAATATAAACACATGGCAAATATTTCAAATTATATCTCACATTTACAAATTTATTCGAAATTAATTATCATTTAGAGAAGTTATATATATATATTTTTTAATTAATTTTAATAATCATGTCAATTAGACTGATCAAAAAAGATAAACATTTTATGATTGCACTAATTTGCAATTATTAAATTCTAGAGGTACAGCTGAGGCTTTACTGAAATATACCATCTAGAACTTTTTCTATAATAATATCTATTATTAATATCAATAAAATTCATATAGATCTATACTTATATTCATATTTATGCAGTTACTATTAGTTCAGTAAATCAACAGAAATATATATTTATAATATTTTATAACTGTGGATATAAGGGTTATTACAAAATGTTTTCTGATTCATAAAGTCAAACATTAGGAATAATGCTAAAACTTTTAATATTATTGATTTATATGAATTACTGGTCTAATTTATGGAAATTGATCATTTAGTTCATAGAGTTTTCTATGATTCTTTTTTAATGTTATTAACAATTCCTTATAACTAAGAATGAAATGAACATTCATTTCGTGCATGGGTTCCGTTTTAATTAATTTAAAGAACTGGGGTCATTAAAATTGATAAAGAAATGATTATAAACAGGAATAACTATATATTATTTAGTTTAAAACCGAATTATTATTTCCAATTGATGATATTGAATGATTTAGAATAAAAATATTAGAGAAATTTGAATTTTTAAAGTTAGTTACATATCCTTGTTATTATATTCGCCAATTGATGATTTTACATGGTTAATTTAATTTGAGTTTATTTTTATATAAATCCACATTTTTTGAAATTCAAGTATAAATAAGCAAATTTAAATAAAAAAAGTGATATATCTTTCTACGAAATCGGCATCTACAGTGTGCTTAGGTACCATTTATTAATAATTTTTTAAATGTTGTATTATAAATAGAAAAGTTAATAATTTGAATCTGAATACACTGAAGTTGGCTTTTATATTCTCATATAATGAAATAGAAATTATATAGAATGGGTTATTGTACATTTTGTAATATCTAAATAATATATGATAATAGGGGAAAATGCACTACTTCACAATAGTTATAATATATAATTGATTAAAATTATTTGAACTTCAATATCTATATAAAGATACCGAATATTTTTAAATTATTGGAAATCAACAAAAGAGTTTAATTTAATTCTCTGATGTCTTAAATGATATTTCTAGCTTTCACAAATTCAAACAAACGATTGCATCTCTACAATGGTGTAGTTTGATCTTTTTCAAAGTTCTGGGGAAAAAATTAATTCATTTTTTACGGTGTTTCCTGGTTTCTTTCTCATTCACCTCAATGAATATGCAGAGGTGGAGGATCCTTGTCTACTCATTGCTGTATGGCATATATTGTGTAGTGCACATTTTAACAACTTTAAATATTTAGTTTAGTGTTATGACATAAAGCGAAGCTACAGCAACGAATATCAGCAACAAAATCGAAAACATGCCACAGCAACCAGACACATTTTTTGACCGGTGACAACTACGGAAATAGATGTTGCCCCATGTAAAAAAAAAAGAGTTTCTCTCCATGAAGCACCTGGATGGTGTGACACAAAATATATACATTCTGTCAAAATTTGGAAGAATTCCGATGCAACACACAAGCACACACACACACTCACATGGACGGATGTAGAGTGCTTCACTCTCTCATCATATACTAGCAGCATATGCCTGGCGTTGCCTTGGGGGAAATAGTCGATGATAACCTGAGATGTTTGCACCTGAGTTATGCATCATGGGACACTGCTAACTGATTGTACATTCCATTTTTTGTTGTAGATAAGGAGATGTGGTTATAATTGGAGAAAAATCTGATTAGTGATGATGAGAAATCACACTTCTGATGCCCATCTGTAAATACATTGCTAAAGTTTGTTCATTTTGTTCTTTTCCAGGACTATTAAAATTGTCCTACCATTGTTCTGTTAATGTTGCCTATAGTCACAACTAAGCATTCCAAGGTGTCAGACCGCATCTGGGAATGGCTTGAAACCAAAAAAAAAACAAACCAAATGGGTTCTATAAATAACATTCAACAATAATCTTTGCCGCATTTATGAAGCCTTGTTCTCAATGTATGCAGTCAATTGGATCAAAATGTCCAGCACATGGAGCATTTGTTGTACAATTTTCATATCATTACCAATTGATTGGTTGTTTTTGGGGATCTCAGCAAAATTTTGGTGACTTTACATGATATCTACAAAAATTAATTATTTTCGTAATGCGCACATGCACATACGCACACAAAATAATGCACCTTTTTGAGGGTGGGAGGATATTTTTTAAGAAAGAATTAATTTGAAATTCACTACATAGAACGAAACTTGATAATAATCCGTCAGTCATGATCAAACACTAGTGGTGATGGTGATGGTGATGCTATATGAGAGGGGTATTTGGGAGAGAGATAATATGGGTCCATTTCTATGTATCACTAGTTCTCTGTTTAATTCTTGTCCCCACTCTTTTGATCAGTTCTTGAAAGAAGACCCTTTAAACCCGGTTGGTCCATCCTTCTCCAGTCCAAGTGTACCTGACAGAATCTTCTCCTTAAATCTCACACTGTCCTCAGCATTCAACGTGTTGTCCTTCACCTCCTCTTTCCCACCCATGTTCTTACTTTTTCTCTTCCCTTTAAAGAGAATCACAGTATCCAAACTCATCCAGTGTATCTCACTCTGGAGCATGGCTTTAGAACTCTTCAACCACTGAATACTGGTGGGATGAAGTAAATCAGTTGGATTGGCTGCTGCTTCACCCAGATCCACAGTGAGTGCATGAGAAGATTCTGAGTGCAGCGGTGATCGTGGTCGGAGATTTTGGTGTGCGTCTCAAGGAGAGGCTGCATTGCAACATGAACCACATGTACTCCATAATATACAAGTTTTGTAGTCCTATGAACAAATTCAAGGTCTTGATACATGATAGCAGTCAACGCTGGACAAAACATATAACGCAAACAAAATATTGTAACAAGATTCATCAAGCAAATGGAAACAAACAATTTGGATTGCACCTGTACCCCTATAAAACTTAGATACTTTAGGGTGGAGGAATTTATTGCCTAAGAGGAGTGCGATAATTTGTTCAATTAAATCATCCAGAATTTAGGAAATATTTTGATAGGTATGTGTGCCAAACATAAACTAATCGTCAGCAATATCACATGTTCCTGAATGCAGAGGGGCTATATGCACATTTGTTACTTTGTTAAGGAATTTTTCATTGTTGCTGTAATGGGGGTAAGGTGGGGTGGGGGGGGGGGGGCGGCATTTCGTACAATCTGGTAGTTATTGGGAAAATTTAAAGAAATGCCCAAAACACCCCTTAAAGACATCCCAAAAACTCTCCCACTTCAAAAAATACCCAGAGAAAAAGAACAAACCCACCTACCACTCCCCCCCCCCCTCCACACATATATATATCTTACCACAATTCATGAAGTGTGTGTCATTCTGTTTGTGTGCCACACATCCTTCTTGACGCCAGGACCAAACGACCTAATATTTGCAGGAATTTCACAATGGCCCACCCGCATGGCCTACCTACCGTATTTGAAAGAATTATGGCCCAGAAAAGTGAAGATTCCTGTATTAATAATTTGCCACAAAGATGTAATTTGATCGCATTCAAAGGAACATGTCTATATAAAGTTGTGTTTGAAAATGAAACTATAATCAGATCACCCATATACACATACACACACAGATACAGCCACAACCACACACACAAAAGCACCCACGCACACACACTGACAAAGTTCTACAACACTAATGACCAGAGGTGAAATCATAAAATATAAACTTTGAATAAGGCCATGCACAAGAATTATAACCCAAGTGAGTTCTAAATGACATAATTACTGAAGGTGCTTTCATAATGTTTACTCTTAAAATCCCCACAAATTTCACCCACCTTTTAGGAAACATTAAGTAAACTTTGCAAGTCGGTAGATAAAATATAAGGAAAAAAATGACAGGATAGGTTTTCCCTGACTAACAGAAAAACTACAGTAGCAAATAGAGGCAGGGACTTCCATTCAACGTGCAGTTCTAAGCCAAGGCCAAACTCTTGCACGAAGGTAATGGACTACTATAGAATTTGCCTTGCTTTGCTAAAATGATGTCTTCATGCAGAGGCCCCAGAACAGTCATAAGGGGGACAAGCACTATCCAGAGTAGCAAGTGATGTCCATTAATAGTTCAGAATTGAACAGGAGATAGATTTTGGGGTAGATAAATGACAATATCTTCTGAAAACGCAACCCATTCCAAATGACTTGTTCAAATTTTCTGCACGTAACAACGCCGTCTTACTAAATCTGATGAATGACTACATATTGCCCTACCTCCAATCTTATTGCTGTAGTAGTATGGATATCCTTCAGGATTGTAGCACTGTGTTCATTTGGTCTCTGTCACAGCTGCAGATGCTTGTGCAGTCTCAAGAGCACTTTGCTCTGTATTTCCTCCACTTTCTCAAATGCTACTTTAGCTATCCTCTTTTTTTCTACCTACGTCTCCAATGTCTGATGCTCTCCTGCCATGAACTGTTTGTGATGAGCCATCTTTTACACTCCTGGCCTTGGGCATCTGGCCTTCTTTTTCATTCAAGCTATGTCCTGCTGATAGGAATAAAAAGCAGCATATATTGCTGTTCTCAAGATAATCTCGAGATTCAGTTCTGCCTTGGCATCTTCCAACTGCTTCTTAACATTGCATTGATGCATTTTTTCACTTTCATGAATATCTATGCTATAGTGCAGATATCTTTAGTTAATAGTTAACCAAGGTAAGTGTTTGATTCACCACAATATTTTTGACTGACCTGTTCTGTGCAATCCAGCACTTACACCCTACACACAACATTATGAGTGTTAGATTCCTATTAATCTCCTTTAAAGTGACGGAAAAATTGGTTAAAGAATGGGTTCCAATCATATTTATTTTTAATAATATCGGTTTATAATGTTCCCCTTGATCAGGCACTCATTAATCGCATTTAGCAAAGAATTATCGTCCCCCCCCCCCCCCCCCCCCTAACTTCCCAGTTTGAAATTAGCCAAGTCAGCGTTGAACAAGTAGTGCTGAAATTTATCCTCGTTCTAGATATTTCCCATTTTTCTTACCCGCTGCTTTGCCCAAGCATTCAGATACAGCATTGTCAGAGGTGGAAATGGGTGGAAGTAAATTTTTGGCTGCTCTAGGTCTGGAAAAGGTGAAGAAAAAGGTAAGTCAAAATTATCAACTAGCTAGCCAGGGTAGTCATATGTGTTTGTATCCTAAACTAGTATACTTTTTCTTTGTTGCGTAAGAATTGTTCATTCCTTGGTTCTTTATTTTTGTCTTACTAAAGCATATGAAAAGTGAATTTCAGGTGTTGATACAATTATTGATGGAAATCAACAATTGGGGGTTCAAAGTCACACCAAGTTCTCATGGAAACAGGTGATGATAAATTTCTAGCGTGGGACTATGTAGCTCTGTTCAAACAGTATTTTGCCTGTTTATAGGTTGGTCAGCTATATGCTAACATTTGCCATGATGAAATACCTCCAGATGTTCACACCCCTGTCCTTATGTATTATTCAGATTATATGGTCAGTAATCTTAAATAGCATGAATGGAAATTACCCACCATTTCACCCTATCCCACACAACCTTCTGGTAAAACCAAAAAAGGATTAACATGATTTACGACGTAACAAAAGTTTATAATTTTTTTATTAATTTATTGGATATCAAAACATACGATTAATTCTATTTTCTTAAATTTTAACCCCCCCCCCAAAAAAAAATAAATAAAAAATAATAATGTAATAATAATAATAATAATAATTGATATAAAAAGGATAATACGAATATTTTAGAACTAAATGGTAAAAAAAAGAGTGTAGAATGAAAAATGAATTAATTATTAGTTATTGAATGTTTACATATATTTCAATAAATATGGTAAAGACTTTAAGGAATATATATCTAAAATCAGGAAGTGGAAGGAATGAAATGAAGTTAGTTCAATATCTTCAATATATTGAAGTATTAAAAATTAAACATTAATCAATTTTTACTTTACACTGATATCACTGATATGGAATATCTTAATGAAAAATATTAAAAGTTAGAATAATGAGATCAATTTTATCACATATTTCCAAATTTATCAGAAATCATTGTTATATAAAGAGATAATATATATTAAAATTAATTTTTTTTAAACCTATTTTATTAAAAAAAATCTAATGAAAGAAAAAAGATTAATAAGATAGACAAAACTCTAAAATATAAATTTGTTGATATAATTCAGAGCGGTTATTAAAGGCTAGGAATAGAGGTGAGGCTAAAAGATTTAGATCATTACAAAACTTCTATAAGTTCTGATTTTATTATCAACAAAATACATATTAATGACAACTAATACATTAAATCTAAAGAAATACTGTTATTTGAAATATTTTATAAATATGTGAAGGAAACATTTTTGAATAATGATTTAGTCAAAAATTGAACTATTCAAACTGGTGCTGATTCATTTAATAGTACTGATTGATACTAAATTATTGATAAAATTTAAGGAAATTTAATATATATTTCATAAAAATTTTTTTAAAATTTCTTCATTTAAAAAAACAGTACCTTATATTCTAATAATGAAATAAACATTCATTGTACGCTTGGTTCAAAGAAACTTCAGACAGATGATTGAGACGTAAACGTTGAGTCAGTGTCATCTTAACCAGAATTATTATCAAATGTGCATTATACATAATTACTGTCCCTATGGTGTGTGAGTTTAAGTATGTCTGCATTACACTCCCAAAGATTGTTCCAAAATTGCTCATTATTTTGAAGGACTCGATTATTATACCTGGCATTACAATAGCCAATTTAAACAAAACAAAAAAAAAAAACATTTGAATTTACTCAAATTTCATTGTAGATATTTGACATTATTCAAATCAAAGCAGCTCATTAACTCATTAGCAAGTATTCAATTGAAATTTTTTTTTTTTTTTTTTTTTTTTTTTTTTTTTTTTATTATTATTTTTTTTTGCTCAAATGTTATACAAAGAATATGTACCGTTAAAGGTAGAAAGTGTATGTTTTGTGCTTCTAAGTAAAATTAATGGGAAACACTGTAAAAATATGGAGTAAAAAGAAAATTGCGCAATATAATATTAATTCGATTATATTTTACTTGATTAGTATATATTTCATATCACTTTTAGTAATTTTATTTAACTAAAACGAAATTATAATAGTATTACAGGTGAAATAATAAAAGAATATATGAGATAATTTCATTAGCAATTTGATCCTATAATTTTTTTTTTAAATATATTTATTCTTTTAAATATATTTTTCTAAAATCTCCATTTATCAAATAATTGATATCTCGCAAGCTTATATCAGAGTAATCGATTTTAAAGTTTATATCTTAAACTATTCTTACTTTTTAGTTTTTTTCAATTTTATCGTGAATTATATTCTTGCTCAAGATTTAATTTGTGTGAAACCGGTTCCAACATTTCGAAACTAAGCCCTAGCCCTAGCCCTAGCCCTAGCACTAAATTTAATACAAAAGAATAATTATGGTGTCTTGTAATGCATATAATGTTCTCTTTTTTTTTCTTTTTTTTTTAATGCAAGCTAAATGGAACAATTTATTTCTTTTATGATTAATACAAAATTTAAAAATAAAAAATTCATTATTATCTTAATTACGTCCCATTTTCTTCCAAAAAATACATAGGTTACTGCATATCTCCAATAATAAGGAAAAATATAAACCAAATTTGAAAAAATTATGTAGAGAAATAAAATTGTTTAATATTTTATCCTTGAATTTTATATAAAAATTTTTTTTTTTAATATATATATATTCTAATTAAAAATAATTAGCTCCAATTAAATGAATTAATATACAACAAGAATTAAGCATTTAAGTAATTAATTGAATTAAAAAAAATTTTTATTCCAATTTTAAGAACAGAAATTCATTACTTTCTGAAAGATATTCTGATATTCATCTAAAATATTCGAAAGTTCTCTATACATATAATAATAATCCACAATACGTTAATATGCATACCAATTTTAATAGTTTAATGATTAATTTCAGTTTAAATATAATTTTGTTTAATCTTAATTTTTTAAAATTTTTATCTCATTTCATTGAGAATACTTTTTAGAATAATATGTTAAATTTATAAGAGAGGAGGAAAGATCGAACTGTAAATCAAATCAATATTAATAATAAATGTTCTACAAGAATGACGAATGCATTTTATTATTTTATTAAACACATTATTTAGAATTAAGTGAATCACAAAACTAAATTAATATTTAATAATTTCTTCCAAATTTCATTCTTTTGATATTGTTACAGCACTCTTCACTGACTCTGCTTAAAGAAACTAATTAATTTTATGGAATTTATGTTGAATTGGTCATATGTGATTCAATTTCATTCTTACTTGATGAATATTCAAAATATAAACCTATTGGCATAGTATTTCCTCGAATATAGAAGAAGAAAGGGAAATATGCCTATATTTTAATTTTTTTCCCTGCGCATTTTAATGTAAATATGTTTACTTAATAATATTCAAATCATGAATTCATGGATCAAAGTAGTATACTTTATAATCCTATTGATAACAATAGCATTATTAGAAACCATGATGAAAATGGAATATTTTGTACAGAGGAATTACAAAATGTGATGCTTATTATGTAATCAATAAAACGATATTGATAATCTCGAGCAGAGAACTAAATTATTATCAATATTTGCGATTTTTTTTGTTAATAATAATAATCTGCAAGTAACCTGAAACAAGATAAATTTTCTCTATTCTTTATATAGTAAAATGCTATATTCTTAAATAACAAGCAAAACGGAATCACTTTCTATTGATGGCTGATAAATAGAAGTAAATCATTATAATCTTAGTAGCAAATATTCAATTATTCTACATAATTACATGTTTTTATGAAAAAAATGTCTTTAATCTTAGATGCAAATCTACTTATATTTAGCAAAAGGGTATATTTTTATGAAAAACATGAATTCAATTTTATTTTTTTTCAACTTTTATAATTCTATTACTAAAAATTTCTCTATTAATTACACACTATTTATTGTTATAGAATTTGTTTTTTCTAATTATCATCTTTTCCTTCTTGTTCCCAATAATTGAACTAAGAAATTTATGGGAATACTTAAAGAAATTCCATTAGTATGTTATTCACAAAATTTTCGTATTATTCACCAGTATATAATATAATTTATCATGCTTTTCCACTATTTTTATATGACCTTTATTTTTCTTCTGTATCTCTGTATGACAGTTGGTATACTACACTTTATAATCAAAAAGAAAAATTATTTTTCTACTTTTAATTTAAAAATTTAAATTTTCAATAAAATAGAGTTCATCTAGAAAATAATGCATATTTATATTAAATACTATATAATTAATTCAAATTATATAAATTCAAATAATTAGAGGAAAAAAATTTGCTAAGAAATAAAATATTCCACAATTAATGAAGGAAGAAAAGTTCAAATTTATTACAAATAAGTGGATGTAATTCAACAAAATATGATTAAATTATTTCTAAATATATTAATTTTTTATTATAGAATATATATATTTTAATCATAGAAATAATAGATGCCAAATATAGGAAAAATTATTTAACCCTACATCAATTATTTTTAATTTTAGAACAAAATTTTATAGATTCGATGTACAGAAACCAAAATTGTTCAACAGGTAACATATATGCAGTCAATTGGTCAAAATTTCCAGCACATAAAACATTTGTTGCACATTTTTCGTATCATTACAATTTAATTCATTGTTATAGGGGATCTAAGAAAAATTTTTGTGACTTTACATGATGTCTACCAAAATTAATTATTTTCGTAATGCGCACATGTTCATACGCACACACACAAATAATCCAACTTTCGGTGGGTGGGAGGATAATTTTAAGGAAGAATTAATTTGGAATTCACTACATAGAACGAAACTTTATAAAACCCATCAATCATGATCAAACACTAGTGGTGATGATGATGCTATATGAGAGGGTGATATGGGATAGAGATAATATGGGCCCGTCTTTATGTATCACTAGTTCTCTACTTGATTCTAGTTCCCACACATTTGATCAGTTCTTGAAAGAAAACCTATTAAACCCGGTTTATCCAAATGCCCAAAACACCCCTTAAAGACACCCCAGAAACTCTCCAACTTCAAAAAAATTACCAAAGAAAAAGAACAAACCCACCTATCACTTCCCTCCCCCACCCCCCCACATATATATCTTACAACGATTCATAAAATGTGGGTCTGTGTGTCATTCTGTTTGTGTGCCACACATCCTCCTTGATGCTGGGACCAAGCAACATAATATTGGCAGGAATTTCACAATGGCCCACCCGCATGGCCTACCCACCGTATTTGAAAGAATTATGGCCAAAAAAATGAATATTCCTGTATTAATAATTTGCCACAAGAATGTAATTTGATCGCATTCAAAGGAACATGTCTATATAAAGTTTTGTCTGAAAATGAAATGAAATCAGATCACCCACATCCACATACACACAGAGATACAGCCACAACCACACACACAAAAGCACCCACGCACACACACTGACAATGTTCTTCAACACCAATGACCAGAGGTGAAATCATAAAATATAAACTCTGAATAAGGCCATGCACAAGAATTATAACCCAAGTGAGTTCTAAATGACATAATTACTGAAGGTGCTTTCATAATGTTTACTCTTAAAATCCCCACAAATTTCACCCACCTTTCAGGAAACATTAAGTAAACTTTGCAAGTCGGTAGATAAAATATAAGGAAAAAAATGACAGGATAGGTTTTCTCTGACTAACAGAAAAACTACAGTAGCAAATAGAGGCAGGGACTTCCATTCAACGTGCAGTTCTAAGCCAAGGCCAAACTCTTGCACGAAGTTAATGGACTACTATAGAGAGATCAAAATTATGAAAATTCAATCTTTATTTTATGTCTGTATATCTGTATAACAGTTGGTTTACTACATTTTCTCAACAAATAAATAATATATTTTCCTACTTTTAATTTAACAAACCTTAATTTTCAATAAAATAGAGTTCATCAAGAAAAATATTATATATTTATATTAAACATTATATATTTAATAAATACAATATAAATTGAAATAATTAGACAAAAAAAAATTTGTTATGTAATAAAATATATATCCACTATTGAAGGAAGAAAAGTTCAAATTTATTACAATGAAGTGAATGAAATTCAACAATATAAGATTCAATTATTTCTTAATATTTTAATTTTTATTATAGAATATATATTTTTTTAATCATAGAAATAATAGATACCAAATATAGGAGTGATTTCTTATAACTACCTCATTATTTTTAATTTTAAAACAAAATTTTATAGATTTGATGTCCAGAAATCTTAATTATTCAACAAGGAGTCAAAATGAAAAAGATGCATTAATCATACCATACATATCATTTAATTTACTTTTTATGAATAAACAAAATTAATCATATTATGCATGAACACTAATTTTCTGTTAAAATTGATGATGTAATAGATAATTTTTACTATGATTAAATTAATAAATCCATTTTATTAAAGAAAATACTGACTTTTTGTTTTTAAAAAAATTTTAAGTATATCAATATATCAAAATTGTCTAAATATATATACATAAATATGACATCGTGTATAGCAAATATGTGCAATCCCTCAAATATAAAATTATATATATATAAATAATTTAGCAATATTTAATCAATTTATAGTAGTTGAATTGAAAAAAAGGCAATAAATATGTAATTTTAAGCTAAATCTTTGTATTTAAAAACATTTTATTTTGATCTAAATACAAAATCTTTGGATTAATGTAAAATTCATTATCAAATTATATTTCTCATACATTTGCATTAAATACACATTAAATATTTAATACGCTATATTTAAATTTTTGTTTGCACTTTTTTTGAATATGATTTAAATAACAATAAAAAATTTCTTAAATGTGTATATATATATATATATATAATAATATATAAACTATTATTTAAATATATGTGGAAATTTATGTAATAAGTATGTGCAAAAAGAAATATATTAATTTAATTATTGAATGCCCACTTATATTTCAATAAATTTGGAAAAACATTTAATGATAATTTATTTTAAATCAGAAAGAAAGGAATTAAATGATGTTTGTTCAATATATTCTAGTGTTATTTCGTTAAAAATTTAATATTATTATTATTATTATTATTTATTTATTTATTTATTTATTTATTTTTTTTTTTTTATCTCTGGAAAGGAATGGTTAAGAATGTTTAAGGTGAAAATATAAACACATGGCAAATATTTCAAATTATATCTCACATTTACAAATTTATTCGAAATTAATTATCATTTAGAGAAGTTATATATATATATTTTTTAATTAATTTTAATAATCATGTCAATTAGACTGATCAAAAAAGATAAACATTTTATGATTGCACTAATTTGCAATTATTAAATTCTAGAGGTACAGCTGAGGCTTTACTGAAATATACCATCTAGAACTTTTTCTATAATAATATCTATTATTAATATCAATAAAATTCATATAGATCTATACTTATATTCATATTTATGCAGTTACTATTAGTTCAGTAAATCAACAGAAATATATATTTATAATATTTTATAACTGTGGATATAAGGGTTATTACAAAATGTTTTCTGATTCATAAAGTCAAACATTAGGAATAATGCTAAAACTTTTAATATTATTGATTTATATGAATTACTGGTCTAATTTATGGAAATTGATCATTTAGTTCATAGAGTTTTCTATGATTCTTTTTTAATGTTATTAACAATTCCTTATAACTAAGAATGAAATGAACATTCATTTCGTGCATGGGTTCCGTTTTAATTAATTTAAAGAACTGGGGTCATTAAAATTGATAAAGAAATGATTATAAACAGGAATAACTATATATTATTTAGTTTAAAACCGAATTATTATTTCCAATTGATGATATTGAATGATTTAGAATAAAAATATTAGAGAAATTTGAATTTTTAAAGTTAGTTACATATCCTTGTTATTATATTCGCCAATTGATGATTTTACATGGTTAATTTAATTTGAGTTTATTTTTATATAAATCCACATTTTTTGAAATTCAAGTATAAATAAGCAAATTTAAATAAAAAAAGTGATATATCTTTCTACGAAATCGGCATCTACAGTGTGCTTAGGTACCATTTATTAATAATTTTTTAAATGTTGTATTATAAATAGAAAAGTTAATAATTTGAATCTGAATACACTGAAGTTGGCTTTTATATTCTCATATAATGAAATAGAAATTATATAGAATGGGTTATTGTACATTTTGTAATATCTAAATAATATATGATAATAGGGGAAAATGCACTACTTCACAATAGTTATAATATATAATTGATTAAAATTATTTGAACTTCAATATCTATATAAAGATACCGAATATTTTTAAATTATTGGAAATCAACAAAAGAGTTTAATTTAATTCTCTGATGTCTTAAATGATATTTCTAGCTTTCACAAATTCAAACAAACGATTGCATCTCTACAATGGTGTAGTTTGATCTTTTTCAAAGTTCTGGGGAAAAAATTAATTCATTTTTTACGGTGTTTCCTGGTTTCTTTCTCATTCACCTCAATGAATATGCAGAGGTGGAGGATCCTTGTCTACTCATTGCTGTATGGCATATATTGTGTAGTGCACATTTTAACAACTTTAAATATTTAGTTTAGTGTTATGACATAAAGCGAAGCTACAGCAACGAATATCAGCAACAAAATCGAAAACATGCCACAGCAACCAGACACATTTTTTGACCGGTGACAACTACGGAAATAGATGTTGCCCCATGTAAAAAAAAAAGAGTTTCTCTCCATGAAGCACCTGGATGGTGTGACACAAAATATATACATTCTGTCAAAATTTGGAAGAATTCCGATGCAACACACAAGCACACACACACACTCACATGGACGGATGTAGAGTGCTTCACTCTCTCATCATATACTAGCAGCATATGCCTGGCGTTGCCTTGGGGGAAATAGTCGATGATAACCTGAGATGTTTGCACCTGAGTTATGCATCATGGGACACTGCTAACTGATTGTACATTCCATTTTTTGTTGTAGATAAGGAGATGTGGTTATAATTGGAGAAAAATCTGATTAGTGATGATGAGAAATCACACTTCTGATGCCCATCTGTAAATACATTGCTAAAGTTTGTTCATTTTGTTCTTTTCCAGGACTATTAAAATTGTCCTACCATTGTTCTGTTAATGTTGCCTATAGTCACAACTAAGCATTCCAAGGTGTCAGACCGCATCTGGGAATGGCTTGAAACCAAAAAAAAAACAAACCAAATGGGTTCTATAAATAACATTCAACAATAATCTTTGCCGCATTTATGAAGCCTTGTTCTCAATGTATGCAGTCAATTGGATCAAAATGTCCAGCACATGGAGCATTTGTTGTACAATTTTCATATCATTACCAATTGATTGGTTGTTTTTGGGGATCTCAGCAAAATTTTGGTGACTTTACATGATATCTACAAAAATTAATTATTTTCGTAATGCGCACATGCACATACGCACACAAAATAATGCACCTTTTTGAGGGTGGGAGGATATTTTTTAAGAAAGAATTAATTTGAAATTCACTACATAGAACGAAACTTGATAATAATCCGTCAGTCATGATCAAACACTAGTGGTGATGGTGATGGTGATGCTATATGAGAGGGGTATTTGGGAGAGAGATAATATGGGTCCATTTCTATGTATCACTAGTTCTCTGTTTAATTCTTGTCCCCACTCTTTTGATCAGTTCTTGAAAGAAGACCCTTTAAACCCGGTTGGTCCATCCTTCTCCAGTCCAAGTGTACCTGACAGAATCTTCTCCTTAAATCTCACACTGTCCTCAGCATTCAACGTGTTGTCCTTCACCTCCTCTTTCCCACCCATGTTCTTACTTTTTCTCTTCCCTTTAAAGAGAATCACAGTATCCAAACTCATCCAGTGTATCTCACTCTGGAGCATGGCTTTAGAACTCTTCAACCACTGAATACTGGTGGGATGAAGTAAATCAGTTGGATTGGCTGCTGCTTCACCCAGATCCACAGTGAGTGCATGAGAAGATTCTGAGTGCAGCGGTGATCGTGGTCGGAGATTTTGGTGTGCGTCTCAAGGAGAGGCTGCATTGCAACATGAACCACATGTACTCCATAATATACAAGTTTTGTAGTCCTATGAACAAATTCAAGGTCTTGATACATGATAGCAGTCAACGCTGGACAAAACATATAACGCAAACAAAATATTGTAACAAGATTCATCAAGCAAATGGAAACAAACAATTTGGATTGCACCTGTACCCCTATAAAACTTAGATACTTTAGGGTGGAGGAATTTATTGCCTAAGAGGAGTGCGATAATTTGTTCAATTAAATCATCCAGAATTTAGGAAATATTTTGATAGGTATGTGTGCCAAACATAAACTAATCGTCAGCAATATCACATGTTCCTGAATGCAGAGGGGCTATATGCACATTTGTTACTTTGTTAAGGAATTTTTCATTGTTGCTGTAATGGGGGTAAGGTGGGGTGGGGGGGGGGGGCGGCATTTCGTACAATCTGGTAGTTATTGGGAAAATTTAAAGAAATGCCCAAAACACCCCTTAAAGACATCCCAAAAACTCTCCCACTTCAAAAAATACCCAGAGAAAAAGAACAAACCCACCTACCACTCCCCCCCCCCCCTCCACACATATATATATCTTACCACAATTCATGAAGTGTGTGTCATTCTGTTTGTGTGCCACACATCCTTCTTGACGCCAGGACCAAACGACCTAATATTTGCAGGAATTTCACAATGGCCCACCCGCATGGCCTACCTACCGTATTTGAAAGAATTATGGCCCAGAAAAGTGAAGATTCCTGTATTAATAATTTGCCACAAAGATGTAATTTGATCGCATTCAAAGGAACATGTCTATATAAAGTTGTGTTTGAAAATGAAACTATAATCAGATCACCCATATACACATACACACACAGATACAGCCACAACCACACACACAAAAGCACCCACGCACACACACTGACAAAGTTCTACAACACTAATGACCAGAGGTGAAATCATAAAATATAAACTTTGAATAAGGCCATGCACAAGAATTATAACCCAAGTGAGTTCTAAATGACATAATTACTGAAGGTGCTTTCATAATGTTTACTCTTAAAATCCCCACAAATTTCACCCACCTTTTAGGAAACATTAAGTAAACTTTGCAAGTCGGTAGATAAAATATAAGGAAAAAAATGACAGGATAGGTTTTCCCTGACTAACAGAAAAACTACAGTAGCAAATAGAGGCAGGGACTTCCATTCAACGTGCAGTTCTAAGCCAAGGCCAAACTCTTGCACGAAGGTAATGGACTACTATAGAGTTTGCCTTGCTTTGCTAAAATGATGTCTTCATGCAGAGGCCCCAGAACAGTCATAAGGGGGACAAGCACTATCCAGAGTAGCAAGTGATGTCCATTAATAGTTCAGAATTGAACAGGAGATAGATTTTGGGGTAGATAAATGACAATATCTTCTGAAAACGCAACCCATTCCAAATGACTTGTTCAAATTTTCTGCACGTAACAACGCCGTCTTACTAAATCTGATGAATGACTACATATTGCCCTACCTCCAATCTTATTGCTGTAGTAGTATGGATATCCTTCAGGATTGTAGCACTGTGTTCATTTGGTCTCTGTCACAGCTGCAGATGCTTGTGCAGTCTCAAGAGCACTTTGCTCTGTATTTCCTCCACTTTCTCAAATGCTACTTTAGCTATCCTCTTTTTTTCTACCTACGTCTCCAATGTCTGATGCTCTCCTGCCATGAACTGTTTGTGATGAGCCATCTTTTACACTCCTGGCCTTGGGCATCTGGCCTTCTTTTTCATTCAAGCTATGTCCTGCTGATAGGAATAAAAAGCAGCATATATTGCTGTTCTCAAGATAATCTCGAGATTCAGTTCTGCCTTGGCATCTTCCAACTGCTTCTTAACATTGCATTGATGCATTTTTTCACTTTCATGAATATCTATGCTATAGTGCAGATATCTTTAGTTAATAGTTAACCAAGGTAAGTGTTTGATTCACCACAATATTTTTGACTGACCTGTTCTGTGCAATCCAGCACTTACACCCTACACACAACATTATGAGTGTTAGATTCCTATTAATCTCCTTTAAAGTGACGGAAAAATTGGTTAAAGAATGGGTTCCAATCATATTTATTTTTAATAATATCGGTTTATAATGTTCCCCTTGATCAGGCACTCATTAATCGCATTTAGCAAAGAATTATCGTCCCCCCCCCCCCCCCCCCCCCCTAACTTCCCAGTTTGAAATTAGCCAAGTCAGCGTTGAACAAGTAGTGCTGAAATTTATCCTCGTTCTAGATATTTCCCATTTTTCTTACCCGCTGCTTTGCCCAAGCATTCAGATACAGCATTGTCAGAGGTGGAAATGGGTGGAAGTAAATTTTTGGCTGCTCTAGGTCTGGAAAAGGTGAAGAAAAAGGTAAGTCAAAATTATCAACTAGCTAGCCAGGGTAGTCATATGTGTTTGTATCCTAAACTAGTATACTTTTTCTTTGTTGCGTAAGAATTGTTCATTCCTTGGTTCTTTATTTTTGTCTTACTAAAGCATATGAAAAGTGAATTTCAGGTGTTGATACAATTATTGATGGAAATCAACAATTGGGGGTTCAAAGTCACACCAAGTTCTCATGGAAACAGGTGATGATAAATTTCTAGCGTGGGACTATGTAGCTCTGTTCAAACAGTATTTTGCCTGTTTATAGGTTGGTCAGCTATATGCTAACATTTGCCATGATGAAATACCTCCAGATGTTCACACCCCTGTCCTTATGTATTATTCAGATTATATGGTCAGTAATCTTAAATAGCATGAATGGAAATTACCCACCATTTCACCCTATCCCACACAACCTTCTGGTAAAACCAAAAAAGGATTAACATGATTTACGACGTAACAAAAGTTTATAATTTTTTTATTAATTTATTGGATATCAAAACATACGATTAATTCTATTTTCTTAAATTTTAACCCCCCCCCAAAAAAAAATAAATAAAAAATAATAATGTAATAATAATAATAATAATAATAATTGATATAAAAAGGATAATACGAATATTTTAGAACTAAATGGTAAAAAAAAAAGTGTAGAATGAAAAATGAATTAATTATTAGTTATTGAATGTTTACATATATTTCAATAAATATGGTAAAGACTTTAAGGAATATATATCTAAAATCAGGAAGTGGAAGGAATGAAATGAAGTTAGTTCAATATCTTCAATATATTGAAGTATTAAAAATTAAACATTAATCAATTTTTACTTTACACTGATATCACTGATATGGAATATCTTAATGAAAAATATTAAAAGTTAGAATAATGAGATCAATTTTATCACATATTTCCAAATTTATCAGAAATCATTGTTATATAAAGAGATAATATATATTAAAATTAATTTTTTTTAAACCTATTTTATTAAAAAAAATCTAATGAAAGAAAAAAGATTAATAAGATAGACAAAACTCTAAAATATAAATTTGTTGATATAATTCAGAGCGGTTATTAAAGGCTAGGAATAGAGGTGAGGCTAAAAGATTTAGATCATTACAAAACTTCTATAAGTTCTGATTTTATTATCAACAAAATACATATTAATGACAACTAATACATTAAATCTAAAGAAATACTGTTATTTGAAATATTTTATAAATATGTGAAGGAAACATTTTTGAATAATGATTTAGTCAAAAATTGAACTATTCAAACTGGTGCTGATTCATTTAATAGTACTGATTGATACTAAATTATTGATAAAATTTAAGGAAATTTAATATATATTTCATAAAAATTTTTTTAAAATTTCTTCATTTAAAAAAACAGTACCTTATATTCTAATAATGAAATAAACATTCATTGTACGCTTGGTTCAAAGAAACTTCAGACAGATGATTGAGACGTAAACGTTGAGTCAGTGTCATCTTAACCAGAATTATTATCAAATGTGCATTATACATAATTACTGTCCCTATGGTGTGTGAGTTTAAGTATGTCTGCATTACACTCCCAAAGATTGTTCCAAAATTGCTCATTATTTTGAAGGACTCGATTATTATACCTGGCATTACAATAGCCAATTTAAACAAAACAAAAAAAAAAACATTTGAATTTACTCAAATTTCATTGTAGATATTTGACATTATTCAAATCAAAGCAGCTCATTAACTCATTAGCAAGTATTCAATTGAAATTTTTTTTTTTTTTTTTTTTTTTTTTTTTTTTTATTATTATTTTTTTTTGCTCAAATGTTATACAAAGAATATGTACCGTTAAAGGTAGAAAGTGTATGTTTTGTGCTTCTAAGTAAAATTAATGGGAAACACTGTAAAAATATGGAGTAAAAAGAAAATTGCGCAATATAATATTAATTCGATTATATTTTACTTGATTAGTATATATTTCATATCACTTTTAGTAATTTTATTTAACTAAAACTAAATTATAATAGTATTACAGGTGAAATAATAAAAGAATATATGAGATAATTTCATTAGCAATTTGATCCTATAATTTTTTTTTTAAATATATTTATTCTTTTAAATATATTTTTCTAAAATCTCCATTTATCAAATAATTGATATCTCGCAAGCTTATATCAGAGTAATCGATTTTAAAGTTTATATCTTAAACTATTCTTACTTTTTAGTTTTTTTCAATTTTATCGTGAATTATATTCTTGCTCAAGATTTAATTTGTGTGAAACCGGTTCCAACATTTCGAAACTAAGCCCTAGCCCTAGCCCTAGCCCTAGTCTTGCTTGCCAGACCCTTTACCCTACCCCATGCATGGGTTACTGTCATGCCAGAAGACCTTGTTGCTTAGGAATATAATTGCCTTATTTTAAAATCCAAAGGGTGTACTGGTGAATTTAATTTAATGTTAATTCCTGAGAACAAAATTATCTGATTTCATTTAATTATTAAGAGTTGGTTCACTATATGAATCACACTCCATAATAAGTGTACACAAATATACTAGTCATATTCTTGATTAATGCAAAAAGATCAGTGTTGGACTGCAAGCAGACCCACAGTTCAGCTGGAGTAAGATAAGGACACAAGCTAGCACCATACACCCTGAATTGCCCAGCCAAGGTCAACACAAAACATATAAGCCACTCAAATTTCAGCTTGATTGGTCCTTTAATTTTATTTAGGCAGCATAAATACAAACAAACTTAATGTGGGCAGCATGACTATGACAATAACACACCCACTTGGGATTAATGAGCAAGGTAGGAGAAAATATGCCAAATTTCAGCTGTTTTTCCCCCAAGGCCTGGCTGTAATGTGTAGACACATACATAAAAACATCATATGGATCTACATATGTATATATTATATAGATATATACATATTAGATGAGATCCCCAAGAACCAGGCACTTTCCTCTGCAAGCCACCTATGGTTTACCAAGCACCTCTTTTTAGGAGCAGCTGGATTGACTTTTAAATTATATATAATTTACTATTGGTCAGGTAATTGTTGTGTTTTACATGAAAAATGAGTCCTAGCTGCTGTGTTACTACTTTGCAGCTGCTGGGGCAAAGAAAATATCCAATTGCCAGGTTATAAAGTGCAATCAAGGAAGGTTTCCTTGTTGGGGGGGGGGGGGGGGGAGGGGGGTGGCCCTCCCCTCAACTTCACTAATTGCAAATAAAGGACTGAGTGCCATTACACCACCACATTTTGTACTACAAATTTTCTTTGTTCCTTATTTTAAATTTGTTCAGTCTGATGATTTCATATCTGAAGAGCAAGAAGTTCTTTAGAGAAGAAGATGGAAATTGTTTGTGAGGTTGAGTAAGGAAATCTTGTGTCATTGCTAAAATAACAATAATAAATAAATTTTGTTTAAAAAAAATTGTAATACTGGGACTGAAGTGACTTATTCCATTCCTCAGACATTTCACTTCTGTGGCTGGAATCTTAAGGCACCAATCCAATCATCTTTGTTGTAAAGAAAATGTTAAATGCTGTAACTAAAGAAAGGATTTACCCCATCAAACTATTATTGCAACTTTACTTCCAGAAATAAATGTGTGTGCTCTGTTGCTTGTGTGTGTACACAGATGGTTTTCATCATGTATAGTACATGAACACATGATAATGTTAGCCCAAGTACCCTAAAACACTGGCAGTTCAGGGTCCCAAGCTGACCAAATAAGATGACTTAAGTGTACCACTAAAGGAGGGGGAAATGTTCTAATTCTATAGAAATGAAATTACATGAGATTTCCAATTTCATCCATCTTATTCAACTCTATAAATATTGCTCATACTGAGTTACAGGTATTTCTTAGTTACAGGCACCTTCACATACCACACTCATTGCCTTCATAAGGGATTTTTCACTTACACTAGCTGATGTTTGGAAAAGAATCCAGAATGCTCTGGACTTCATTAAGAGGGGGAACTTCTAATGGAACTTTGAAAAATATGGTTACAAAATCCATCTTACTGCTGTGGGATCGGTGATTACATTATCTTCTGGGTAAGACTTGTTGATTTATTGAAACTGCCCTGGAAATATATATATATATATATGCATATATAAAAGAATGAATAAAACTTCCCCTTCCCCCACCCCCAAAAAAGAGCAACCAACAATAATGAATTTAAATATATATATATATATATATATATATATATATATATATATATATATATATTCTTTATTCTTTAATCTATATACCTGGTATATAAAAACTCAAGGTTGATGTATGTATGAACAGTATAACATGAAAAGTATTTCATGCAGCATAATTATTTGAATTCATTTCCATCCTAAATTAATGCATAAATTGGGTGGCATAACTTTTTTTTAAAGTATAATTAAATTTTTTTTTATATCTACACTCCTATGTAGCAGTATACACAATATGCATGCAAAATTGAGCCTTCTGGAATGTAAAACTTTTAATCCATGGTCAGTTAGTTCCATCTGCATCTAGATGGGAAGATTATTGCAGCTAGATAGACTAGCTGCCATAATGTTGTTTCCAGGGGATAGTTAGCTCCTATTCTCAATCTTGACCAAGTATATTATCAGTTGGAAGAGCACCATATCTTGGGTGCTTTGTTTAAAAGTAATTGCACTGACAAACCAAAATCCCTGGATTTTTTCATGAATAAACTGAAGAAATATCACCTGTGAAAGAAAATTTTACATGGTTGTAGAGAAGGAAAATGAGAAAATGGATAGTGGCAAATATTCTGATGAAGTGCCTGTGGATCAGCTGCTGACCACTAACCGCATTGAAAGAATTTTCCAACTGTTTCACTGAGCACTTCAGGAAATTATCTTATGAAGTCATCCATTGTGGGCAAATCCTCCTGATCACCTGTACTGTATACTTCAGTACTACTTGTACTTGGCTTGGAAATCTCATTATTGTCAGTCATCTTCACCGAACCTTGCCTGATAATCAAACTGTGTACCTTTACAAGATTCACCTTGATGAGATGGCTATCTCTGTGCCTCCTAACTCTCATGATGACTGTACCTTCAATTGGCCAGCTTACATCACCATATGCAACTATCTTGGCATTGTCAGATGTCTCAGTCACCAGTTTTCTACTGCGGCCTCCAGTTGCCCTTTTGTAAACTTTGACTGGTAGAGCATTCACACTGGCACCATTATCAATTTGAAATTTTAAGTACTTCCCATTTTCAAGTCCCAGTGTTACAGTCTGCTAATCTTGGAGAGTGCTAACTCATTTTACTGCATACACTTCTGATGCCCCAACTGAATTCACTGCCTTAGATTTACACACCTTGGCAAAGTGATTCAGCAGGTTACACTCAGTACATTTTCTTTTATATGCAGAACATTTTCATGGAGGACTTTTACCATCACAGTATTCTCATTTTCCTCCGCGATCTTTATACTGGGCAAACAAAACACTGCTCTCTTAGCTAATTGCCAAAGCCAACCTACTATTGGTCCTAGTCACAGCAGATGTGTATGTAGCCCTTAAACCATGAGTAAGCAATTCCACCTTGTGGACAGTTTTGTTTGGGTTTTCTTCTTTACTAATAACAGGACATTCTTTAGTTCCCTCATTGGATTATCCAAAGTTACTTTTGAATAATTATGGATTCTTGTAATGTATATAATATTCACATTTTGTTGAATGCTAGACACATGTGTTTCAATTTATTTCGCTTATAATTAATACAGAATTATAAAAAAAAGTTGTTAATAATTTAACTATTCTTTGACAAAAGAAGTAAGAAAAAATCAAATATATTTACATCCAAGTGGATATAGTTTAATCTTATCAACATTAATTTAACATTAATATATTAAAATTTTACAAAGGAGTCACATCTATTAGAGCATACCAATACTCTAGCAAAGTGCAAAAATGGTTTCTTATAAATATGTCTCAATTTCTTCTAAATTCCTAGGTTACTACAATATCTTCAATAATAAGTAAAACACAAACAAAATTTGAAATATTTACATATAAAGATAAAATTATTTCATTTTTAATCCTTGAATTGTAACTCAAGGAAATACAAAATTTGTATTCAAATTATGAATAATTAGCTCCAATTAAATGAATAATTATTCAACAAGCCTTAAGCATTTCATGTGATGTATTGATTTAAAACATTTTTTTATTTAAATTTAAATATAGAAATGCATCACATTCTGAACAATTTTCTAATATTTATCAAAAATTATCAAAGAGTTGATGTACATACATAATAATAAATATAATTTTAGTGAATCTACCATATAAAAATATATATTCCCATTTTAATAATTTAATGATTAATTTCAGCTAAACATAATTTTTTTTATAAACAAAATATTTCTTACATCTTTTGATAGAGAATACTTTTTTGAATAGTATGTTACAGCTGTATGAGAGGAGGGAAGATTGAAAAGGAAACTCAAATCAATATAAATAAAAAATATTATGCAGAAAAGATTAATCCTTTTTTTTTAATATAACTATAGATTTTTTAAAAGCACACTAATGATATCATATTACTCAAATTGTATTATTTAATTTTATTAAATGAAATATATACACATCTAAATGTAGACTACTTGGAATATTATAAATATTGAGAAATTGAAATACTAAATTTTAGCCAAATTCTAGTAATTGTGCAATAAGTAAATCAAAAGTGATGAAAATTGAGCTTATCTTTTATGAATCAATGGAAATAATAGTATATATTTCTTATATAAACAGTAATTAATTTAACATTTTGTGAATTCACACAATTTAAGTAATATTTTATAAATTGATCCAAATTATATTCTTCTAATATCATTACAGCACTATCGACTATATCTCCTTAATGGAACTAATTCATTTCATTGAAATAGTGTTAAACTGGTCAAATGTGATTCAATTTCATTCTGAATAAATTTAGATATTAAAAAATGACAACTTTTGGCATAGAAGTGTGTTTAGTTTAGAAGAATAAGGGAAATATGCATGTATTTGAAATATTTTTTAAAAATTGTTTATTTAACAATATCCAAGGCATGAAATCAAGGACTGAAATAGTTTTAATTTTATAATCCTGTTGATAACAACTGCATTATTGGATTACATTTATGGATATGGAAAATTTTGTTCAGAGAAATTACAAAATGAGATGCCAATTATGTATTCAATTGATATTTAAAATCTAAGGAAGAGAACCTAAATATTAGCAATATTTGTTATCTTATTTATCATATAATTTTTGTAAGTAATGTGAAGCAAGTTAAATTTTTTCTTTCTTATATATTAGAAAAGCAATATTCTTAAATAACAAGAAAAATTGAATCATTGTTGAATTTTGGTTTATAAATAAAAACATTCTTTTTGAGCTTAGTAGCAAATCTACTTATATTCTCCAATAGTACATGCTTTCATGAAAAACTTGAAGTCAATTTTATAGAAATATTAGAAGAAATCTGATTAGTACCTTAATCACATAAAATTATTATTTTATTCACCAATAAAGAATGCAATTTATCATGATTTTCCTCTATTTTTATATAATTGTTACTTTGTGTGCCTATATCCCTGTATGAAAATTAGTGTTTTAATCTGTTTTTCCCATTTAGACTGTTTTAATACCATTGAAAATTGGTCATTTCTTCAGAGCCATTCTACTACCTTTTTTAAATAAATTAATAATTATTTATTCTTGTTTTTCTTCAACAAAACATGATTTACAATAAAATATAGTTCATCTAGAGAAATAATATATATATATATTTTATTAAATGCCATATATTTAATTCCTATTATATCAATTGAGATAATTGGAGGAAAAAAGAAGTTGAATAGAAAAAAATATATACCTTGACTAATGAAGGAAAAAAAAGTTCAAATAACATTACAATTAAGCCGATATAGTATAGATAGATGTAGTCTTGGTCCCAATCCCTCTATTCACATCACTGACATGGTAGTATTGCATCACCAGCACTTTCATTTGTGTCTGGGATGAGACTAAGATAGATGTAACTAATAGTAGTACTTAGTACCTATGCAACTGACAATAACTGTTAAGTGATATTTCATGAATGATATGAAGTAGCAAACCAAAAAAAAAATATCTATTTATGGATGTAAAAAAATTGGAAATTAAAAACTAAGCAAATTGAACATGCTTCTTATTTTCTAAATTATCGTGGGTTCTCCCTGATCTCGCAAAACGACCCTTTACCGGAACCAGTTAAGGTAAAGGATCGACAGCCAAATCTACTGTGGGACTTGAATCAATGGTATAGGATATATCTAAGAAGACTTTTCTCTGAACCGTGGACGAAGTCTGGGTGAGTTTCCTACCTTGCAGTCATTTCGGTTAGGGTCCAGTACCTGTAGTGTCAGGTTCTTGCGGAGGAGGAGGAGGGGGGGAGGGGATGAAACTTTTTTTTTTTATTGAGGGTCTCCTTAAATTTTGAAGTTTGTGTATTTTTCTTTCTTCCCCTTTCTTATCTTTTTTTGTTTATTGTTTCTTCTTCTTTTTTTGTTGGCGTTAGGTGATTGTGACCAATGTGTCCTAGATTCTGTTTTCACCCTGCTGTTCCTCTGTTCTGCCAGACATGCTCAATCTCATCTTAAGATTATTTGGAGTTATTTTCTTCCATTTAATTGGTTCTGTTCCATTTAATTGGTTCTGTTCCATTTAATTGGTTCTGTTCCATTTAATTGGTTCTGAGTTGGAGAACTGGATGAAAGTTTCCCACAAACTTAATGAATGACCTTACCATTTTTATTACATGATATATTTGATCAGACCTACTAGTGCTCTAACAGGTACAATAATGTCTTGATAACCAGACAATTTACTAAATAACTATGCTAGTAAGGGTCTGGGGAACTGCCATAGAAGTTTTTGTTCTGGCAATCCCAGTATGGTGGTGCTTAAAATGCAATTTGAGTGTTCACTCCAGCCAGCAAGTGATTGAGCCATGCCTACACTCACACCACACAGATTAGTTGTCTGTGCTGTAAGAATAGAGGCTGTTGTTCACTGCTGTTTATGCTCTCTGTCGTTGTCAGACACAAAGAGTAGCCAAATAGCCAAAAATAAAAAAGCCAAATAAAAAAACCATGGTACTGCTGCTGCTGCAATTTTAAAGCATAAGTTATATACATTGTGTTCGGAAGAGTATGATATGAGCCTTGATAAATTTGTGAAGGCAATGAACTATAATCCTACTTCTGTCATTTATGTGATACGGAACTTTACGACAAAAAAATATATAGAACATGCCAAATTACAGTCTGTTCTCTCTTCCCCATGAGCTACACCCAACCACACTCCACAATTGGGCGGCATGCGGAGTGTTCCTCTTCCACAAGATAAGCCTCATTCCAGTGATAATCACATGGCCAGTGCTACCAAGGCAACATATGACTCTACAAGTGTAGCTTTAGATGAGATTCCTGAACGTTATGATTGAACATGCATAGCTTCAATACGTTGATGTAACTTAGTGTCCATAGAGTTGGTCTTCCAAAATAGGTACTACTTGCTTAGGAATTGCAGCAGTTGTACAACAGATTACTTTCTTCTTTTCTTTTCTTTTTGGTTTTTTTTTTTTTTTTTTTTTTTTTTTTCATTTTTTTTTTCTTTTTTTTTTTGCATTCTAAGTGTTTTATTTTGGAATGCATTTTTAATTGCTTGCTGGCCTGGTTCAAGCATTAGTTGTATTTCTAAGCCCCAATTTAATCACTTGCTAGCCAGGTGCAAGCATTAATTGCATTTCTAAGCCCCAGAATAATGAGATTGTCAGAACAATACCTGTTAGCAGTTACCCACACCCTTACTAGCACAGCAATTTGGTGAAAGGTCTGGCTAGTTAGACTAGATGTAACAGGCATTAATTTTTTGTTGTTATGGGGAGCATGACTCAAGGTGTTTCATTCAATAGCTCTGACTCTGTAGCTTTCTATGGTAGCTCCCTTCTGATAAGGGCTACAGATTAGTAATATATTTTTAACCAAGCAGACAGTAATTTGATAGAAAGCCTGGACCTCACTCTTGTCATCCATTCATTAAAAAGCAACAACAATTAGATTTGATCAGTTTCACAATGTCTTTTTAGTGAAAGTATCATGAGATTATTTAGTGTGTATTCTCCTATCAAGAGGCCTGTGATGCTGACTGTTGTATTAGTATACTAGAAGTTTTGGCCACAGAATTACTTTTCTTAAATTTTTTAAAACAACTTCAAGTCAGTTTGACTCTACTTTTATCAAATCAGTCAATGTCATGTTCTCAAAATGCAAGGATCAAGTTTTGAAATTTCCAGATGGTGCAAGGAGAGAGGAATGCCTGCTAAGATCGCAACTCCACTGCTGTTAATACAAAACAACCAGGAGATAATGAGGCTAGCCGAAACCCTTGCTTTTCCTCTATTTTGTCCCAGCTATCAAATTTGCAGTGGTCATTTATAAACCCCCTTGTATTCCTTTTCAGATTATATATTTTTCTGTTTCAAATATATTGAATTCCACTTCAAAGTGTAAATTAGCTATATTTCCCATGTCATACTTGATATTAAGACATCTTGGACACAGACAGTCACATTATATGTGGATGAAAGAATATTCATACCAGCAAAAATGTCAAAACATATGTACTTACGTAAAATATCCCAAAATGTTACTGATGCTACTGGCATCCAGATAGCCTCTATAACTGCTGCTGAGGGCACTGATAACAAACCGTCCATGGACTCCCAAAAGGTTGATCAGGCTAATAGGTGGGGAATAGCAGTCTACTGGAATTGAGTGTAAATGAGCTACTTATCAAGAAGCTCAGTTGTTGGATTCTCCAATCCTGGAACAACATCAAACTGAGTAACGCCATGGTTCTTGGATAAAAATTGAACAGAATAAAACATAAAAACTTGCTTATAGTAAGGATTAGCCAGGATGCTGGTGAATCCAATAATTCTTCATATGACATGCAAAGCCAAACTTATTCGTGGTTCCTTCACGTATTTATATTTTGTAAACCATTTTCCCCCCAAAGAATAGCCATTGTGATTGTGCCACCAACACATAACCACCTATTCACTTCAACAAACCTGGAAATATGTATTTCACTTAAACTAAATTTACCTGTGACACACAGGTAAAAGAACGCGGAATGATGGTGATATGGGTGGATACATCCACATCTTTTTGTCAAGAATGGATTTTTGACAAATCGTTTACTGTGTGGAAACACTCAAATTTGTTGTTACAACTAATTGATCACAACAAAGTACTTTTACTCTATGGAAACCCTGTGATTACAATTAAGTGCTTTTTACTGTATGGAACCCAAGAATTATTGATCTTACTACAACTGTATCCTCAACTTAGGTGTTCTAAATAATTATTTTGCCTGGTCTAAAACACTTTCAATAAAAGTTATAATAATTATATTCCACAGGTTGTAGTACTGGACTGCTCTTGTATTAATTCCCTTCTAAATTAAATCCCTTGCACCCTGCAATTTTGCTGACTGGGGTGGGATGTTGTTTCTAAGGGAACATTTGTGAAAAATCATCTTCTGTAGTCAATTTTTTTTATCCATGTATTATGCTTCAGCATGCATTGAACTGCCAAGAGCATGCAACACACATTCAACCCGGTCTCCCTTAGCACTTCTCAATGCAGCTGCTCTATTTATCAGCCTGAAATGGTTAACTTTTAATCACTGTAGCCTGCCATACCCAGAATAAGTGTTATCAAAATGAACTAACTAGACCTCAGCCCTCAGAACTTGATTTCCTTTCTTTTGATACCTGTTTTGACTCTGTACATTTTTTTTTAATTGAAGGAATATATGGACACACATACAAACACAGATTAAGGGTTATTTATATATTGACTGAGATAGATATGTTTTATTTTAATTATTTTAACATTGCAACAGTCTATGATTGCATTGTTTATTTCCTCTTTTTTTTGTAGGTGAGTTAAACATTTCATGGAAGGAAAAAGTGACATACTGAAGCATATTGAATCTCTCAAGAAGCTTTTACTTCATGATGAGTCAAGGTGAGAACACACTGTCTTGGTGATATTCTTACCTTTTTGCTTTTATCAAGGCTTTTATTAGTTTGTATACTAGAATACCCAACTTTGTCAGGGATGTATTGACATGCCCACATGAAGAAGAGTGTCCAAATGTGACCCAACCCATGTACAAGAGTTTAGCCCTAGAACCATTTTGGAATTTTTTGCCTTGTACTTATAGAGGAATAGGTGTGCCTTGGTGAGACCCTACCTATAATGCTCCCATGGTCATGATGTGTGTGCATGCCAAGTTTTAGATGTCAACTCAAATAATTTGTCCTCAGTTTTTTTGGGATGCTTTTGGTTGCATAATTGACCTAACACACCCACCAAAGAGGTGTGACCAGGTAGAACCCAGTCCATGTTGCTCCCAGAGTCATGGCATGTGTGGATGGCAAGTTTCTGGACTCTAAGTCCAAGGTGGTCTCGCTAGTCAGACCTTTTACTCTCTAAACCACCAGCGGAGAGGGAAAAGGTCTGATCTAACTCTATACTTGATTTTCTTTGTGTGTATGCTGCATCCAGAAGCTATGGCACACGCGATGCACTATAAGTGTGGGATCATAAACTTGTTTTAAGTGCCTATGAATGATATAAAAGGAAGTTAGTTTGTTTAAAGTGGAATTATCTTTTTCAACGTGAACAATTGGTGGAAGGAAACCCACACCAATTATATTTCTGTGCATGTCCTCTATTGAAACGATGGATTTAGTACAAACAAAACCTAGTACCAAGTTGTGCCAGAACCTTTCTCATGAACTGCTTACGGTTCAGAGGGTCAAGGGTCTGGCTAGTGAGGCTAGGTCCAAGGCAGGGGTACTGGAGTGACTTGTGTCCTTGAAATTGATATAACTTAATATGGGTAATAAATATTGGAGATATGGTCATGTGATATATCTCCTAGAACTGTTAAGGATGAGCCTATCTGTTAGCAGGGTAAGTAATAACATGTGGCCCAGTGAACTTTTGACCTGTACATTAAGAAGTGATAGCACAGACTAACATCCTAGTGCCATTTCCTCAGTATGCTTAAGATCAGATAGTGCAAGTGTGTTATCTACTCATATTTAGCTAACTATGGCTAGTAAGTTTGAATACCTCTGCAAAAAGATAGTCAAATCTCTCCCTACTCATGCAGAGGTATCTGAAGTGGTTGTCTGGGTCACACAGCCTCATCTCCTGCAAGAGATTGTGGTATTCTCCTTACCTCCTGCGGTGCTAAAAGATAGATTGAACCCACATCCTCCTTTCCTTCGCTGCCTCCTGGCCAATAAAAGAATAAGATCCCATTCTTTTTCGCTGCTTGAGCTACTAGAACTTCTCTGACAAGAACTAGAACTGGTATCCATTGTTTTCAGGGGTCATCGGTCAAATGCAGTTACCACATGTGCTAGTACGAGACAAACCAACACACAAATGCTATACTTTCGCAACTTTGTGAATCATGAACAATGTTTTGTTGCAACAATGCGATGATACACTTTGCAGGGCCTGAGCGTCAAGCTGTGAACCTGTCTTTACTCATCCTCTCCATTTTCGAACCTCCACCCCTAACAAATTTTTTTAATGGACCATGATATGCATTGTATTTGCAATATTATACAATTTTGTATGCACTCATTGGAACATGAAGTCTACATGGAGCCCCCATCTTCATAGCTGGCTGACAGCCTCTCAGCATAAACTATTCGGTCCCTGCTGACAGTTTTCTCTCAACCATGACTTTGCTCCCATGGTTGTGTCTGTCTGGAAAGCCTCTCTTCTTAATGGACTATCAACAGTGTTGCAAGATTATGAGCTACCCAAATCTTCAAGATTAATATCTGTTTTTATGAATCTTGTTCACTTTTGTGTAACCTAGTAGTTTTGACTGCAAAAGTCAGCCCCCCCTCACCCAAAAGTATCCTCTTACGCCACTGTGTAGGATGTCTACCCTGATGAACAAGTTTAATTTGGTTTGGCGATATAGTGGATATATGCAGAAATGTGCATAATATTTACCAATATGTACAAATCATGAAGAGGTATGGTCAGGATAGATCAAATCAGCTATTTTTATGAGGTATATGAAGGGGGAAAAAAAGAAATGTTGAAGGGGTGGGGAAAAAGGAGAGGTGGAAGGCAAGAAAGGGGGAATAACAAAATGAAGGAGGAAAGGGAGGGGGAAGGGGGAAAATGAAAGAAAGAAATAAGCCAAAGTCCTGGATTCGAACATAGAGTTTCTGCTTGGTTGACCAGTTCTTTAACGATTTAAACCATCTTTTTAGGTGTTTTTTTTGGGGGGGGGGGGGAGGGAGGGGGAAATGGTAAATTTGAATTCTTTCTTCGCCATCAGTGTTGCCATCTTCCTTCCTTTCCTTTTTTTTTTTTTTTTTTTTTTTTTTTTTAATCCTATATTTTAAGTTGGGTCAAAACATATGCTCATTTCAAGTTTCAGGGAAACTCGTCCATAATTCTGATGAGGCAGATGATACAAACATACAGACATGTCCTTTTATCGATCAGATACCTTCAATTTCTTTGAAGACTTTGTGTGAAAATGTTTTTAAAACAGAGTTTATCATAGAGGTAACCATACATATACTAAGGGAAATTTATAGTACTAAATCTAACCAAATATTTAGCAGAAGATCAAGTTCTAAGTAGCTCAGGGTTACCGAGTACTTAGTATTAGTCTCAATCCTGGCTTTCTGTTTGATGATGCACATTAATCAAGATAATGATTTCAATCAGTGTAGTAAGCTTTTATTCATGGATCAAAAGAATAGTTCACAAGGAAATATATAATTTTTGCTGTCGAGAATTAACTTCTTATGCGAAGTGACAATTCCAGTGTAGTTGGAGCCTGTGTGGAAAAGCAATAAGAATGATGAAGTTCAACTGCTTCATTTCTATTGAATGTGTTGCCCAAGAATCAAGTTTGTATGTTATATTTTAGATAATGCTTGTCTTGTTTATGTGTCTTCAATTCAAATCTTTTTCTTTTTGTGCGTGAAGTTCCATAGTTATATACATGCAATGTAACATGCTTTGTTTTGCGTTAATATGTATTGCTGCATCAACAGCATTCTCACTACAATAAAAAGATGCTATAATACTATTATGATAACACAGTAAGACATGGTTAAAGAGTTTTGTTCAGTTATTTAGATTTCTTTTTCCTTTGTAATAGTGAGAAGTTCAACAGTGAGGAAATATGCTCTCAATTTATGGAACTTTCAAAGTCTGTTTCTTCCTCATCCCACAAGTAATATTAATAATCTGATGTTTACGTGTATGTGTGTGGGAAAACATGCTTTTAAAGTTGTGTGGATTTGATCAATTGTGTTGTTGCTGTTGTTTTGTGTTTGTTTGTTTTTTTCAGACCAAGTTCACATGCCATCTCATGTACCATTGAAATTTTGGTTCATGCATGTTCTAACCACAGTCTTGTTGTTAGAGGAGCAGCAGTAGAGAATTTGAAGAAGTTTGTCAAGGTACATTGCTGTATAATCTAGGCTTTGTGAGCAGTTTGCATTTTGTGCTTAAGAGAAAAACAAGTCATGTTCACCAAACAGTTAAACATGGCTACAAGTAGCAACTTGTTGAAGTATTAACCAAACCAACAACAGATTGTAACCATCTTCTGCCTTTTTTTTCTCAGTAAAGGCTGATTGTAATCAAAGAATTTCAAATATTTTTGTCCTATCGTCATGAAATATGTAAAATATAGATTATAATCGAATTCTGCCTTCTTCTCTCAGTAAAGGGTGATTAAAATCAAACAATTCCATGCATTTTAGTCCTATGTCAAACAATATAAATTTTTGATCATAATAACGTTCTAGTAAAGGAGATTGAAATCAAAGAATTTTGCTCATAGGGTTATGAGATACATTTACTTTTAGTGAGGACAGAGCCGGTTAGTGCCCTTGCAAGGGGAAAGTGAGTGCAGTAGCTTGATTGTAGTAATTTGGAATATTTTTGTTTTTTTGGGGTCATCTATGAAATAGTGAAGATATGCCAAGGAGTGGGAAGAGTTCAATAACACTTTATGTGAATAATTTTTGTGATAGGAGACTTTCTTATATGTCGTGGTTATAATTTAGCCATTCACAACATCAACCACTTTATATCTTTATAAAAAGTTTGTGTGTTTCCTCTAATCTCGAAAATCACAGGACCAATCCAAACCAAATATGATGTGATTAATTAGTGTGTGTCAGCATTGTGCACCCAAAGATCGTCAACCTTACGGACTCCACTCTATGAGGCCTCGTCAACTCTCTATCTGTGTATATATATATATATGTATATTGAGCGGATGGTCAATCTTACCTAAGTAGAGTTTTCCTCCGACCTTTCTTCCTTTTCCAATATTTTTTTAAATTAAAATTTTTTAGGCTAATAGAACATTATTTGACATTATTTGGTTCAAGCGTTATTCAGAAGTTTTTTTTACACACCAATGGGATGAGGTGTAGTCAGGAGGGATCCCATCCATGTTACTCCCAAAGTCAAATTGTGTATACATACCATATATCAAGTCTGTCGCTCCAAGAGTTTTTTTGGCCAAAATACCATTTTTGGCCTCTTTTGGGCCTGACATGAAAACAGAAGTGGGTATGGTCATATAAATATACTTAAAACATTCCTCAGATTATATTGATTCTAAATATATATATATGGGTTCATTGGTCTAACTCCCTAGGTTCGAGCGTTTTTGCTGAAATATCTCTTTTTTTTTGGTATTAATAGCCTTACACAGGGAAAGGAAGAGGCGTAGCCAGTGACAGGGCTAGGGCAAGTTTTAGATCTGTAGCTCCAATGGTTTTTCTGGCAAAAATAACAAAATTTTTTTCGGCTTTTTTCTCATTACTATGGTAACCATTTTCCAGTTTTTTTTTGTTTTTTTTTGGCCCATGTTTTAAATTGGGTCAAAATCTATCATTATGCCAAGTTTCAGAGAAATTCACCCACAAGTCCCGTATGAATACAAGCTATCCACAGCACCTGTTTTGAGCTTGATTGAAGTGATTCTGTCAACTGGAGCTGTTTTTTGGGTGAATCTTAACATGAAATTGCTAATTGGACTGACTAATAGGGGACTTGCATGATTACGTCACATACAACCTGCTACTAAGCCTACTTATAGTATCAGTATACCTCCAGCACCATAGAAAAATATAATGGCATTCATGACTGGCAATGATGTTTTTGAGAATTGCAAATGCAAAATAGCTCATATTTTCCCTTACTGTAAGAATAGTAACTTAGTAAAATTTTCAGCAAGCTGATATCAAATTCCAGAATATTCAGAGCTTTGGTTGTGGATGAAATGGTGCATAGAAGTGAAGAAAGATTAGTGGTGACATTTCACTGAGCTTGCTAGCTATTCTAGGAACTCTGATTTGTGCATGGAGTTGTGAGGGGGAAATGTTGTGAGTCTTTTGGGGGGGAATTTTTTATTAAAATAAGCTTGAAATGTACCAAGCATAACCCTCTCACATATTCACAAATTTCCCATATTTTGCGAATTTCCCTATTTACCGTATCTGAGGAAGTGTCACAGGAAGAAGAAAAAATGGGGGGAGGGGGAAGTGAGGAAGAAAAAATGGAGGGAAATAAATAAATAAAAGTGGGGGGAAAGGGGAAAAAGAGGTTAGGGGGGAAGAATTGGAGACCAGGGATTGAACCAGGGACCTCAGTACTGGAAAATCTGAGAAAGTGTTACAAGAACAACAGCAGCAACAATAAAAGTAACTTTAAGACCCTGTGAGCTCCAGTAGCTCATGGGTAAAAAGGGATGTAGCCTTCATATCCTGGACAATGCTGTTTGCTAGTAATACATGATGTCCCATTAACTGTTGTGGAACCATCTCTTTTATCTTGGTTCCCCCCCACCTCTTCTCTGTCCCTTCATATAGAAGCTAATGGGCACCAATTTTGCCCGTATTCAACAAGATTTGTTTCACGAATTAAAAAAGGTATTTAAATATTAATCTATAAATTATATCTTGGTCTATTGTGGAAATTCCAATTGATTGGTTGTGTGTTTTTTTTTGTGTTTTTTTTTTTTTAACAGAATGGAGATTGCAGATCAGTTTGTGTGGCTTTGGACTGCTTTTCTTCACTGTTCCCTCTCACCCGATCATCAAGATGTAGTATGTATTCTCAGTCACTGGTGCCTGTCCTTCTTAGACTCCTTGCTCGTCATGAAGAGTCAGTGCATGAAGTACTCCAGGATGCTTTATTAAAAATTATACCAACATTGGCTCCCTTCATGTCCATTTCTAATCTGAAGGTAATGGGATAAGGATGATTGAAGGGCTGATGTAGGTGAATATCACTGATAGTTTATACCAGTTTTTATGGGGAATAATGGGAGTGTATGCATACATTATGTAACTTAGTCGATATCCTTTCTTTTGTAAACTTTTCTAATCTAAACACACTAATTAAGACTATCCACACACCAGATATGTGTGTGTGTGTGTATAGAGAGAGAGAGAGAGCGTATTCTAATGTCCCAAGTGAGCACTAGAGCTTCATGTGGATCCTAATACTTTTTTGTGTAAATTGTTTGGGTATGCTAGAGAAAGGAGTTGAGTGTGGTTAAGATGTAATGTATAGTGAAGACAATCATGTTGGACTGATTCTGTATGCACCACTATTGGTCTGTTGCCTTGTTCGTAATGGAACATTAATATTTTGCACAATCACAAATTTCAACATTCTGTTGCACTGAAGAAAAAAATAATTGTCTACACAATTGTGTGTGTGTTTCTCTGTGTTTATATGTGTCTATAGGCTATTGTTCATACAATTTTGGATAATCTTGTGTCTGAACCACCCTCGTATCGCAGAATGGCATCTACAGTTTTTGCTGATGTTGGAAGCTATTCAAACAAGTCATTCAATATGACTGAGTGGTTGATAAAGAAACTTTTGGGTTTGTGTTTGAAACAGTTCTACATGTACTTATTATGTACTCAATGTTGTTTATCTTAATAGTTATGGGATGTGAGAAGAACGCATGCCCTGAGTTGGTGAATGCTGTCCTGATCACACTGCAGAATTTCTTTTTCACAGCATCTGAAGTGCCTTTCAGTCTATTAAAGCAGGTAGTGATAATGTTAATTGATATGTACAGAAAGTAACAGTCACTACAGGATATATTACTTCAGGAATTGTCACAATTTTTTGAAGTTTATTTCACTAAAAAAATTTTCTTAGGCATACAACTACACAATTAGTTGTATTCTATTTCGTGATGCGAACACTACTGTGTATGGGCTAGAATGCTTACACCACCTTCTCGGTTCTTCAAATTCTGAATTCATTCTCTGGCTTACATCATCTTTGGATGGTGGACAAGTAAGCTTGAATATGATCAATTTGGTTTTGTAGCTACAGGTTTATGTGCATATGAATGCAGTCATGTTTGCTGTTATCCGAATTTATAATTTTTTGTAGTTGATTTGATATTTTTGATATGAGTATCCTTGTAATGTGGCAGCACAAAGACACCAACTAATTACTAAATTCACTTTTAATTGGTTATACCAAATTTTTTATGCTAGCGCAATATTAAAGTATTCTCTACACTGGGTGTTTTCTTTGTAATTGACACTAACAACTATGTAATCAATAGGAATCAAGCATGCGAACATTATTTAATTTTGATTGGTGTTTTTTTTGTTGTTGTTTTTTTCAGGTTGCAACTAATTTTTGGTGTGATTCTGAATCAGTTCAAGATAATAATTCCACTACCCCACAGGAGGTAAGCTTTTCCTGGACAAAAGATAGTATGCAATGTACATAACTAGGTTGTATAAAAATGATGGTTCCTTATTTCGAACAGAATACATGAGATTGTACAAAAAGTATAAATGAGAGTCTACAAACTTGTGTAGTTTGAATATCTGTTGATCAGATAATGAATATATTTGGTAGTAATCTTATGTTTTGTCCATTAATAATCATTGATCGCTTTTTAAAAAATTATTTTGCTGCCATTATTTTTTGTTGCCATTATTTTTTGTTGCCATTATTTTTTGTTGCCATTATTTTTTGTTGTCATGTATTGTATTATGTTTTTTTGTTGTTGTTTTTTTTGTTGTTTTTTTTTTTTGTTTTTTTTTTTTTTTTGTTTTTTTTTGTTTTTGTTTTTTTTGTTTTTGGTGATTCTCTTCTTTGTGTAAGTTTGCTTCTACACTAAACAAGTTTGTTTTAATTGTTGTTGATGTAGGAATTGGATTCTCCTCGAGACAATTATTTTGAGGCTGACAAGAAAAACTCGGACCAATCTTCATCAGAATCGGTGCAAGATGTCCCACCTGAAGTGAAGGTTTCAGAACTTTTCTGTATGGCAGTAAAGGATGGTGATCCAATCCCCTTGGATAATCTTGCTGAGGTACCTCACAAGATACATTTAGTGTGGGAGTCGAAAAAAAAAGTGATATATTCACAAAAGGCTGGATCCATCATTCTGCATCCATTATTTTATCTGATAAACTTTATAATGGAAGAAATAAAAGAAGGGAGTAAAATGTTTGAAAGGAGAAAAACTGGTATTGTGTATACATGTTTCTTGAAAGATTCTCATTGAATTTTTAAACTATATATTGATAGTAAAAATTGAAAGAATATAATTAAGACATTGTAGGGAAGTTATAATAAGTCCGCTTCCCCGCTACCGCTTGTGTCACTGCTGCAACCCTCCCAGGCAATTACAGCAAGATGACCAAAAAACACATAAAAAAAAACTGGTAACGATCAACAACCCCACAAACAGTACATTGTGCATTAATTCAACCGTATGGTAAAGTCAAGTCAGTTATGTCCAGATTTCTGTGTTACTTGCGCTGCCACACAGCTCCCCCCAGAACTGACTTGATTGTAATTAACTGTATCGTAGATGGTTATTTCAGTCCAAAAACCGTGCTGGTGTCCTGATGATTCGTCCAGAGCGTGTAGATCCTGGGATTGCGGCACTTGGTTGCTCTTGAGGTGGTAGAACAGCGGGCTGTGGGGAAGGGTGTGGAGGGCGACCATGTCTTGGTGGCTGTGCCACTTGGACCTCAGCAGACTTATCAGCATGTGCAATCTTTAGTCTGTCAATAGAAATGGTCTCCTCACGATGGCCGATCTGAACCCTGAAGAATTTGTCCCCTGGGGCCAATACACAAAATGGGCCTCATAACATGGCTGTAAGGGCGACTTGTGGCCGTCGTGACGAATGAAGACGAACTTAGCCGAAAACAGAGCTGTAGGCGATGATGTGGTGGGCGAGGCATGGTGTACTGGAGGAACAGGTCGGAGATCTGCTACATTGTCACGGAGGCGGCGGAGCAGTTCTGGAACTGGTTCACCCTGGCCATGACCCACAAACTCCCCAGGGACTGTGAGCGGAGACCCGAACACTAGGTCTGCTGGAGATGTACCTAGGTCGTCTTTCGGCATGGTCCTGAGGCCAAGCATGACCCAAGGAAGTTCGAAAATCCATGATGTAGATTGACAGCGCGCTCTGAGGGAAACCTTCATGCTTTGATGGAACCGCTCCACAAGGCCGTTTGCCTGGGGATGGTAAGCCATAGTGTGGTGCAGCTTGGTCCCGAGGAGATCAGAGAGATCTTGCCAGAGTAGGGACGTGAACTGGGGTCCTCGGTCAGAGGAGACATCGGAGGGAAGGCCATAACGAGTAATCCAACCACTCAAGAAGGCATCAGCCACATCTTTGGTATTTGTGCTAGCCAGGGGAATTGCTTCTGGCCAGCGAGTGACTCTGTCCACCACTGTGAAGAGGTGGGTGAAACCCTTGGAGGGAGGGAGTGGCCCTACAAGATCTACATTCACATGGTCGAAACGGAGTAGGGGCTCGTTGTACTTGCATAATGGGGCACGATGGTGGAAATTGACTTTGGCTCGTTGGCAAGCGATACATGATTTGGCCCATTCTCCAACCTGTCCGACAGGCAGCCATGTCAACCGGATCTGCGAGTTGGGCAGCTGCAAGGGCAGAGAAATCAATGCCCCCACTGATGGCTGAAATGGCAGCCCGGGAAAGAGCATCTGCAACCACATTGTCTTTGCCTGCAACATGCCTGATGTCCATGGTGTATTCAGAGATCGCTGGGATCTGGCGCTGCTGCCGTGCAGACTAGGTATCTGAGACCTTATTGAGGGCGAATGTGAGTGGCTTGTGGTCGGTAAAAAGTGAAAACTGATGTCCCTCCAGGAAATACCGGAAGTGCCGAATAGAAGCATAGGCAGCCAGTAATTCTCAGTCAAATGCACTATAACTGGTCTGGGCCGGCTGGAGCTTGCGGCTAAAGAAGGCCAGTGGTCGCCATCTATGAATTGCTCGAGGACGCCTCCAATGGCCAAATCTGAAGCATCAACAGTCACAGCCGTGGGGGCATCCTGGCAGGGATGAACCAGAAGTGTAGCAGAGGCCAGGGCAGTCTTTGCATCATGGAATGCTCTGTCCATGGGGATTGACCATTTCACCGGAGAGGTCCTGGTGGGACAGCCAACCAAAGTGCTGTAGAGAGGATGAAGCAACTGTGCAGCGGCAGGTACAAACCTGTGATAAAAGTTAATCACTCCTAGGAAGGCCTGCAATTCCTTGATTACAGTCGGGCGGGGGAAATCTTGGATGGCTGTCACTCAGGTTGGCATGGGTCATATGCCTTCGGCGTTGACCACATGGCCGAGGAAAGTTATCTCAATTACACCAAAAACACACTTGCCTGGATGAATAACGAGGCCATGTCGTTCAAGACGATCAAAAACGGCAGTGAGGTCCCGAAGATGCTTAGAGGGGGAGGAACTGGCCACGAGGATGTCATCCAGGTAAATGAACACACAAGATCCTGCAAGACCGAGTCCATCAGCCGCTGAAATGCCTGAGCTGCTTTGGCAAGGCCAAACGGTGTACGGAGAAACTCGAAAAGGCCTAAAGGAGTTATCACCGCTGTCTTGGGGATGTCCATAGCACGTACCGGAATCTGGTGATATCCCTTAATCAAGTCGATTTTTGAGAAAATCGTTTTGCCCGAAAGTTGACTAGCAAAGTCTTGGATGTGGGGCACCGGGTAACAGTCAGCCTTGATGCGGCCATTGAGGCGTCTAAAATCCCCACATGGGCGCCAACCACCGCCAGGCTTAGGTGCAATGTGGAGTGGGGATGCCCATTGACTGGAGGACCGCCGGATAATCCCAAGGTCCTCCATCTCTTTGAATGCAGCCTTGGCAACAGCGAGTTTGTTGGGGGACAAACACCTAGCTGGCGAGTGGATAGGAGGAGACTGACCAGTGTCAATACAAAGCTCGACCCCGTGAGGGATCCTGTCCTTGCAAAAAGTTAACTCAGTGAGTTTGGGCCTGGTTCACGTCAGCGACGATGAAAGACCCTTGGAAGCATTTGTTGCCAAATTTAAGTGGAAGGCAACGTGTACCGTAAGTTTTAATTTTCGTCCCATTGGCTGCCACCATTGGGGCCGAGTGGGTAGAGGAAACAGCTGCACGGTGATCAGCAGGAGAAGTTGGGACGAGAGAAACTTCTGCCCCTGTGTCGATGAGAAAAGAGTGTCCCGAAGCCCTATCCTGGATATGAAGAAGCCTTGAGTTTGTGGCGCCAGCCACCACAGCTACTGGTGACCGGCATTGGCGTTTCCCACTGGCGGTGTTTTTGTTAGGGGAACATGGGACATCGAGCAGTTGTTCTGTGTGCATTTCCTAGCATCAGTTCCATACCGTGCATGGTAGAAACATAGCCTGGTGTGTTTTTTAGTGCTGCACTTTTGGTGTGTGCGATCAATGGCCGCAACATCGACATTGCCAACCAGAGATGATGGCTGGTTCAGTCGGGTGCCAGAAAGTGCGAAGTAGGCATCAGCTTGCTCAGCCAGCACGTGGATGGTCAGAGCAGTTGAATGGGCCAGGTGGTCTTGGACATCAGCTGGGAGCTGCCGTAGGAAAAGGACCTTGAACAGGATGTGATCAGAGTCCTCACCAGCGGGTAGGCATGCAAGCATCTTGCCGAGGAGTGCAGACGGTGTTCCATCACCCATCCCAGGCCAATCCAGAAGCATCTTGCTCTTTCTAAGGGAGACCTGCTAAATGCAGAAAGGAAGCAATCTTTGATGGCCTGGTAACGAGTACCAGCAGCTGGGGGGTTCCTAATAATGTCAATCATCCTATCCATAACCTGGCCCTTAAGTGCTGACACCACATAGCTATACCTGGTCTGGTCCTGGGTAATGGCAGGAACACGCAGGTTAAATTCTGCCTCAACAGCAATAAACCAGTACTCAATCCTGTCAAGTGAGAACTCTGGTAGTCTGAGGGCTACTGTATTGATGGTAGCTGCATCAAGGCATCTGCAACAGCCTGAGCTTCAACCATAATGGGAACGGGAATAAATGACCATGAAATTAGCAGTGAAAGTAGGAGAACGCTCTATCACGTCGGGGTCACCAATGTAGGGAAGTTATAATAAGTCCGCTTCCCTGCTACCGCTTGTGTCACTGCTGTGACCCTCCCAGACAATAACAGCAAGATGACCAAAAAACGCATCAAAAAACTGGTAAAGATCAACAACCCCACAAACAGTACATTGTGCATTAATTCAACCGTATGGTAAAGTCAAGTAAGTTATGTCCAGATTTCTGTGTGTTACTTGCGCTGCCACAACATACTCATTTTTAATGATATCTAATGAAGTAGTATGACAATCATTGTTTTACACTGTCATACCTCAAGGACACCTTACCATTGGCGACAAGTACACCAAAGTGCTATGAATGTATATTGTATTTTTATTTACAGGAGTGGCTGGTGCAGTAGGTGTGTTCAACCATTACTTCTTAGGGTCCTATCTAGTGGGGGGGGGGGGGGGGGAAGAGAAGGAATTCCCCCCCCCCCCCCCCCTTCAGATTAGCAGTAGTGTAAACTGTCAATTAATTAATGTACTGAACTGTTCTCCTTTATATTAAAATATGGCAGCACAAACATCCTATAACCCGTATGGTCATTGATAGTTCCTCAGGTTCTGAGAGTGAGCCATCTACTTCTATGTCAACAACAGACAGAAATGGACATAAGTTTATAAAAACAGAAGTTGTTTATGAACCAAAGGATAAGTAAGATGATCTGTTTTATGTTAGAGAAGTGGGCTGAAATATCAAAGGGAAATTATGTTCAGTTTGCTTTTTTTGTGTGAGGCTGTTCCCGTATGAAAATCTCAAAGTTACTAAAATGCAATCATAATCATATATTGCCTCCAAAATTTAGCTAATACATGGCATTTAGCTGATTTTGAGAACAAATGTTGGTATTTCCCCCTTCCAAAAAATTCTAGATAACACGCTTGCGGCTATTTTGTTCATACTCACTCTGGCATCCACTAATATCCTACCTAGTTTAGCTAGACATTTTTATTGTTTACTTTGTATTTGATCTTGTCATTTCATTCTTGCAAGCCTTCCCCATTTTTTTTATGGACATGTATGTATTCCTGTAATGTGTACATGTTGAGGTTTGTTATTTTTATTTTAAAAATAGATTGCTCTCTCAACATTTGTATGCCTTGGGAGTATGTATAAAACTTTCCATGTAATAATAACAGCTACACAACATTGAGATAGAAGTTATGGACTCAATAAAGAATTTTAATGGTTTTATTATATTTCTATGCTTACCAGTGTATTTGCATGGTGAAGTGTTCAAGGCTCACTAGGAGTTTTTAGTGGGGCCAAAGAATAAGTTT
>OZ017793.1:5805356-5838885 GCA_963969325.1 Lycopodina hypogea | reverse complement strand
GGCCAAAGAATAAGTTTAACAAGATTCACATAATTCCAGAATTCATAAAGTTAATATAGTACTATTTTTATTTTCAATAGCTGAAATAAGGTAGTTCTTCAGGTTGTACTTATTTGGCCATGAGTGATTGTATGAACCAGCTAATGACACTGCTTGACAATTTATATTGTACCTAATCTACATAGTAGGGATATTAGCTTATTTTTGTCATTTTAGTGACCACCATTTTAGCATACCGATCACCAAAAGACAGTTGTACCACATTGCTGATACTGGTGGAGGGTATAATATATTTTAATAAGCGACAAATTCATTTCATTATGCGGTCTTGATTGTAATTTCACTTTCAAAGAATGCAATGTTTTGATTCTTTCCGCCCCCCCCCCCCCCTTTTTGCTGCAGTATTTAATAAATATCACATTATCAAATCATCGAGTAAGTATTCAAAGTTTGGGATTGGCCTGCATCACCAGTGCAGTAAATATGAAACCAGGATCACTGAAGTCTCTGGAAGCAATTGCTATATTTTTTGAAGCACCTGATCCGAAGTTACGAAGTAATGTTGCCAAGGTACTTGCACCATTTTGGTTGTTTTCTTGCTTGCTTTTTTTTTGTTTTCTTTTTTTGTCTTTTTTTTATATTTAATTTTTTTGAACGAACAGTTTAGGTGTACATTTGCAATAATTTTTTGAAATATATGATGGTGAATTTATTTTTTCATAAATGAATATATTTATTTATTTTTTAATTTATAAAGCTCTTTGTTTATTATTGTAGTTACTGGCTGTAATCATTCGTTCTAATCTTCGTCTTCTTGGTGGAAAAGTTGAGCAGGAGCCTTCAATAGTGTCTATTTCACATCGGCATCTATTTGATTTAATTGATGATGAAACTCCGATAGTTATAAAATCAGTCTGTGAAGCCCTCCGACTTTGTTTGCCAACCATGCTTTACTCCACAATGTTTAATCTTGGTATGTTTATCCAACTAGCACATTTATAGTGGACAGTTTGCACTATGTGTGTGTGTGTATATATATATATATATATATATATATATATATATAGTTTTGTTACAGGGTATCATTTTTAAAATTCTAATTTTAAACTTGATTATTGTATGTATTACTAAGTATGATATTTGTGGTTATCTTTTAAATAGTGTTGGATGTTCTGAAGAAATTACTTCCATTAAGTGAAAGTTCTTATTGGTTGACCAAAGTAGAACTTCTTCAAACACTTGGTTGCTTAGATTTCACTATTTTAGCACTACAAGACAACAAGTTACCAGAGAACGTTCTTAATGGTGTGGTGCTCAAACTTCTACGTGACAATGATCACAGGTCTTTATTCTTCTTGTTGTTTTGGGTGGCTATTGCACACGCTGTTTCTTATTTCTTGTCGTAGGGTCCGTGCGAGTGCTTGCGAGTGTTTGGTGTCATTGGCATCAAATATGACGGTGGAAGAGAACCTGCTGTTAGCACATGTCAAGAAGGAATCGGAATCGTTGTTTTCCCATTTGTGTTGCACAAATGTGGTGTTCATTTTCTCTGATGCCACCCATATGTTGTCTAAAAAGGTTGTCCTACCTCCTGTTGGAATCGAGCATATCATTTGGCATTTGCTGGGTGGATTGAGGTAACTATCTCGGTTCATTGTAGTACCATTTCTTTATGTGATCTTTTTTTAGCTCTTCAGAGAAACCACTGTTTCAAAGAGGATGTCTTGAGGCATTACACTTACTTTCAATGAAGTTCCCTCCAACATCTTTACCAGAACAGTGGGGAAGTTTGGAACATTCTTTTACTCTGATAGAAGTTATGGACCAACTTTTAAAATCTTCTAGGCTTTCCTGGATGGTGCAAAGTAAGTTTTCTATTTGTTCTCTCCCAGTCGAGAATGGAAGGATGCTTATCAATATTGTTTGTTGTTGTCTTTTATTTGTATTAGCCCATTGTGCATTACTGGAAATTAGCAGTTCTGCATTTTTATCCTGTGGAATTTTTAACATGAAGAAGGTCAATAAAGCTTGGGCTTTGGAAAATGAAAGTCTCATTCAATTTGCTGACCATTTTTTGGTGCACAATGTGAAACTCTTGTGTTTATTTGTGCACATTATCGAAGAAAGGGATCCTGAACTCAGAGAAAAGGTTATGTATATATATATATATATATATATATATATGTGTGTGTGTTAATTTAAGAAAAAATATGACTGTTACAGTATTTATTAATTTTGTTTTGTGTTTAACGCTTACAGAAACTTCAACTTGTACTATCTCCTAAGAAACAAACGTCAGAAGCAGTATCTCCTAATAAATCCAAGTCAGGTCAACTTCTTAGCCCAGGTCAACTTTTACCTGAGTCAATGTCTTCTAAACCTCCTCTTGTAGCTAAGTAAGTTCACCTCTTGTAGCTAAATTAATTTGTTTTTAAGGGTCAATTTATGCAGGACTTGCAATTATGGATTAATACAATTTTTTTAAATTTTTGTTGTAATTGTATTTAGGGATGGTATTGGTTACTTCATGAATTCACTTCATTTCATGAAATTATTTGAAGCCTGCAAAGCTGCATACACAAATTTTCAGGTGACTTAGTGAAGTACTAGATATTTGTTTATATGTGTTTCCATTACTTTTCCTGTTTTTATAGGTTTCTCTTGGTTCACCTGGAACTGATCAGTTTTCTAAACTTCTTCTGATTTGCCATAAATCCTTGGCCACACTTCTGGAAGTTAGTAAACATAAAAGTTCTGTTTGTTATTGTTTTTGTTGTCGTTTTATATATTACAGTATATTATGAACAAATCGCTGGTGTTGCAACCGTCTGTCACCACAATAAACAATTTATAAGAGAAATAAAGAACGAACAATAAGAATATGCTGTGTGTATGATTGATTAAAGACCATTATATTTTCATATCCAAAATGTGTAATCTACAAGTGCTTTTTCCCTCAACATTATGCATTTTTTGAGCGAATGAATAAATCCATTGTTGCATGTTCTGTACATGACCAAGAAGTGGTATTCATTGTCGTCAAATAATCATGTGAGCATGTTTGTGGAGGATCTAAGCATAATAAGCTCGCTGTCATTATCTTGTGGAACTTCAAGTTGGATTCTAAATTAGGTGTATTAGTTTTTTTTGTTGACAATATGGTTTGATGCTCTACCACCTAAACTTCTCATCTCTCATACTATACTTATATACAGTGAGAATGAGTTTGTTTTTCTGAGTGTGTGCCATGGGAAATTGTAGTTTCTACTGTAGGATTCCAGTCTAACATGTACTTCTTTGTTATTGAACTGCTCAGTTTCTTGTGAGAAAAAATTAGTGAATTGGAGAGTTATTTATTTATATTTGTTATTGGTTGTAAGACTAGTGGGATTGTTTAAAGTTTTGGTGTCACAAGCATTTGTCTGTTTGGTTAGTCTCTCCACTCTACTGATCACCCCTTTCTTCCATGAAGCAGTCAGAAGCTATTTCAGTATGAACTAATGAACAAGAAAAACTTTTGAGCACTGAGGGCATATTAGCGAAGTTTCAACCTCTGCTTGTTAACACATCAGCCAATGGCAACATGGGAAATACATACCAACCATTAAATTAAATTATTGATTAAAAAAAAAAATCCAACAACAACAGATAAACAATCTCTTTTTTTCTTCTTTTTTTTTTTTTTTTTTAATGTGGAGCATATTTAAATATCAGTAGATACTAATTCTCCCCACCCAAGGTAGCCATTGATTTTAATTTCAGCTATTTAAAATTTTGGATTGGGGAAGATACAATATACTTCATTCTTAAAACATATCTCCAAGTTAGTTTCATTAGTAAATTAGTAACTTGTATACATAATTTTTTTAATGTTTGGTTTTAAGATATTTATATAATATTCGCATCATCCGGCCCATTATATCTTGTGTACATTCAATCATCTCGACTAATCCAGATTAATTGATGCCTAAGGATTCTCAATGCTCACTCATCATCAAACCTGTCTCTTTGTGAAATATATTCATTGTAACAACTTTTCTTTTTATAGATGGCGTTGGCGAAAGACATTGGTAAATATATGGAGGAGATACTGGTTTACTTGAGTTACACAGTAAAAATTGATTCTTCTGGTGCTCTTCTTTGTGTTCAGCAGGTGGTTTATATTTCTTCTCGAATGCGTTTAATTTTTTTCAATTAGTTTTTTTTTTTTATTGTAGCTTCTCAATGCACTCTTTGGTATGAACACTGGGGCTCAGCTGCATACCCATCTCTATTCTCCTTTTATGTCGTCATTGACTCCAAGTATCAAGAACATTAAAAGGTTGCTGTTGTAGCCACTTGAGTTTCTTTAATTCATGTAATTTCCTTTTACTACAGCAATAATGACGATGAATCACTGTATTCTTGCTTGATTGTGGACCCCATCAGTATGATGAAGAAATGGCTCAATTTTTCGTAAGCATAACATTAATTAACAGGTTCTGCACATGCACTTTGTGAGGGCAATAGGGAAGGCAATGACATGGCTGATATTGCCACTTTGGTGGCTGTCAATTGCAACCATATCAATACCCAAGACATGTAGCTAGGCAACACAAATTTTTGGTTGTTCATGTGCAATGCGACTCACTTTTGTGGCTGTGGCAGTTGGGGTGACTCAGTTGGCTTCTGTAATCCTCTGTAATAAGGAAGTATGGTTACATATACAATAAGTTATGTACATGAAGTTTTCATTCAACACCCGTGTATGGGTTCATTTCCCTCTCCAGTAGCATATAGTGTCTTGCATTTGTGTGATCTACACTTTGTCTAAATCATATATTTCTGTGTACAATAACTCTGTGATACTATATTGTCTAAATGTCATAAACAATTTATGGATATGGTTAAGCCCCATAAAATTTGTTTTTTATTTAATTAATGTTGTTGCAATACTTGTATTGTCATGGTGATGGATAATGGATGAGCAATAGCTTCAGTGAAAGAACCCCCTCACCCGACTTGTCTAATTACATTAATTTGTTGGATTAGTTGCTTATGTCAAGAAATTTTGTGCCTCTATCGTGTAAATGTTAAAAAATTTATGAAAATTTAAATTTGGGAGAGGAAGGAGGGTGGTATGGAAGTTCATGGAACAACTGTTTGTTTTCAACTAATGTATATTTGAATATTTTCCCCTTATTTTCAGATCGAGTGTCCTTCCACTAAAACAAGCTCTCACCATGAGACCTGTTAACTCAGTTGTGAGCCATTTTTATAAACTTGCAATTTCATTGTATAATAATTTCTTCTTTGTTTCCTCCTTACAGTCAGATATTAAAGATTACATCTCCTACTTTGAGCCTTTGGTGGTGTATGCTCTGAACCTTTTTCCATATACAAGTTCACTTTTACTTCAGCAGCGAGTCCTCTTTCTAGTTGTTCAACTATTACATCTAAAAGTATGTAGTTATCTGTACTACATTTTTAATGTATGTGAACTTTTGATGAGGTTAGAACAGGAATTTTTTTTAAATTTTGGTTCTGTATGAATATTATTCCACCTTATAAACTAGGAATATGTTCTGGTTCAAAATTAAATTAACATAATTTGTGTGTATTTTATTAAAATTTATTGACATTTTATGTTTTTTCCATAAATAAAAATGGGACTAATTTTGCATTAATACAATTGTTTCTATGTTGTATTATTATTATTATTATTATTATTATTATTATTATTATTATTATTATTATTATTATTATTTTTTTTTTTTTTTTTTTTTTTTTTTTTTTTTTTTTAGTAGGATTGAGCTAGTTTTCAAAGTTCAAGAAATTTGTGATGAAATAATAAATAAATTGAAGATTTTTTTTTTAATGCATTGAATGAATACTATGAGATTTGGTATGTTACTCCTTTACTTTTTTTTAAAGCCCTTTTAATCAATTTTGCTGATCTGTTTTGTGTGCGTGTGTTTTAAAGGTTCGGTATGATCTGCTCGACTGTAACCATTCCTTCTATGAGACAGTCATGAAATTGATTGGATTAATGGAGAGCGGAATGGTTAAAGGAGGAGAAGCACTAGTACCATATCTCTTTCAGTTTCTCGTTTTGCTGTCATCGGACAACTCTAAACTTGTCACCATTCCACAGGTATGGAAGAATAGCATAGTGTGAATTATAAGTTTTCATGGAATTTTTAATACTGTTTCATGTTTTGATGCCTAATGGTCCATTTCCTGTTGTAATGATGGATGATGCTAAATAATATAACACTCTCAATTGGTTATTGTATTAATTATTTTGAAGATTTCTAACAATGTAACTAAACTATATACGCCCTTTTTGATGCAGGTTATGCAAATGTGTGATGGTGTCATGGCTTCAGGTCACAATGTCACAACATTTGCTGTACCTGCTCTGCAGCCATTAGTTCTTAACCTTTTCGTGCGGTCAACACACTTGTCATCTGATATTGAAACTCAGAGGCTAGTTTTGTGTGTATATATGGACATATAATATTTAAGTAGGAAACAAATTTTTTTGGTCTTGATTGAGTGTTATTTATTTTTTTAGGGAAGTTGCAGTGAATATGTTGCTCAAGTTAATTGAGAATTCAAGAGTTATTATGCTTCTAACTCATGTTCTCGAATACTACAGAGGGAAACAGTCCCAATGGAATGAGGTTAACATTTTAATGTATAGAGTTTATGCTATGATGATATATTATGAAGATGGAATTATATTTTTGAGTGATTTTTCTTTTTCTTTTATTAGTATATCTGTATGCATCCTTACATGGAGCAAACAATTGAACCTTTAGTTGAAGCATTTAGAAGATTCCATGCAGCAGTACTGTACATTTCTATTGATTTATTGTGTTCAAAAATACTAGTGTGTATGTATGTGTGCTATCAGGTATATCTGTGGTTGGCCAGAATTCAATGCATGAAATAGATTGAATACAGGCATAGTTTAAGCATAAGCCTCTTTACCACTGTCAAGAAATATCTTTATTAGAAGGGGAGCATCACATTGTGTAAATCAAGTGGCATCCGGTTAGGCATAATTGACTCTAAGTTGATGTATAGCCCTGAATTGAACCACCAACCTTAGGCTTGCAAACGCAATGCCTTAACCATTCCACCACATTTATTTTCAGGCTTATTTTGTATAGAAATTTTGAATTCCTTTTACCCCACCAGGGGTGCCACTTAAAAAAAAAAATTTTTTTTTTTGGTGGCAAAAATACCCTCATCATGCCCAGAAAATTTTGGGGTCTTCTGACAAAACTCTGGGATGAATTTTAAGTCATGCGGACAGAGAAACAGATAGGCAGGCAGGCAGAGATTTGACATTTATAGATATAGATATATATATATATATATATATATATATAATGTGTGTATATATATATGTATAAGCATATATTAAATTTATGGTGAAGCTTTATTAACACCTCCAGCATAATGCAAATATTATTGGATTGTGCTGTTTCACTATTTATTGTTGCATATTTGTTTTAGGTGTCGACTCAGATTTATGGTGCTGTTCTACTTTGCATTCAGAATTTGAAAATTAAATTGGATACTAAAGAGGCTTCAGTTGCCCTGTATCAGTTGTTGATGGCTATGGACCCCAAAACTATCAGTCTACATGTAATAACTGTAAATTACAGACTGTTTGGGAATTATATATTGATATACTACACAATCTTTCGATTATAAATTCTTAGAAACTTCTATCTGCATTACTGAAGCAAAAGCAGATAGTGTCCTCTCAATGCCTTCTGCGCTGGCTGTCATTAGTGGGTGTGTTGTTGGAACTAATGGGATCTGTGTTTACTGATTCCTCACTTTCAAACATTAGGTAATGTTGGTGTGTTTATATATATATATATACATGTATATATTATATATGTATTTATGGTAGTTATATAGGTATGAATACATATACATTTTACACACACACACACACACACACACACACACACACACACACACACACACACACACACACACACACACACACACACACACACTATATATATGTGTGTGTGTGCTATTTTCCCATTCTTCTTTTTTTCTTCCTCTTTTTTCTATTCAAGACTTCATAATGCTATAATACAAATGTGGAAAAATTATCACAATATAATTAATAACTATTGCTGTGAAATATTATAATTTATTTACTTATGTCTTCAATTTGCCACTTTTATTGTAGGACATTGGAGTTTTTCATCCCTGAATTTATTTGTCCTTTGAGAAACTTGACTAAATTGACCTTGCCTGCAACTTCAAACAACGATAGCTTCTGTATGGCCGTTTTTCTGTGTGGTACTCTTCACTTAGCAGCTAGTTGTCTTTATCAAGTTTGTATTCAGGTGTGTTATTCATCTTTATCTTCTGTCCCCTCCCCTACCCCTCTGCAATCCTTAAAAATTTATTTGACTCATTTAACCAGAATTGTGGGGACGACTACGAGTTACTACCGTCATTGGTTGCAAACATGCTTGTTTTGCTGCAAATACTGCCAGGTAAGTGCAAATTGGGTTATCAGCAGTTTTCTCCAATGGTAGTATAACACATTACATCAATTTGTTTCAGATTACTTAGGGAATAATTGTGAAGAAGAATTTTTCAGGATAGACTTTTTTCATTATTATTATTATTATTATTATTATTGTATTATATGTACTAGCTGCATATACCTCGCATTGCCTGGGACATAATGACATGCCCACAGGAAAAGGCGTGGCCTAGTGTGACCTAACCCATTGCCTTACCAGATTCAAGTTTTGTTGGCATGCTTCTAGGTCTCTAAATAGGTCCATGAATTTGACCATCTATAAGTACCATAAATAGATTGCATCAAATTTGGAATTTTTGACCTGACATGCCTGCAGGAAGAGATCTGGACAGGTGAACCTTCTCTCTCTTTCTTGGCTAAAATCCATCCACCGTGTAGGATCTGCCTACCCTGAAAAACAGGTTATAATTGGTATGATGGTTTGGTAGGAAAGTGGTATAGTCAAGTGTGACCCAGCATATGCCTAAGAGTTATCAAATACTATACAAACATAGTATTTTTTTTTTTAACATGATGCAATTAATGAATACTAATTAGGTCACACAAACACTATACAATCATTGACACTAAGAAAAAAGAGAAGAAAAAAAAACACAGTCCAAAGATTTTTAAATATGCCTCAACTTGAGTTATTTTTATCAAGTTTGGAAATCAGATATTTGAAAGGGGAAAGGGGGAGAAAGAAGAAAGAGTCAAAACAGGGAAAAAAATATATAGTAAGGTAAAAGGAAGTAAGGGGAGGGAAAGAGGAGGGGGGAACAAAAAAGAAATAAAAAGGGTTTTTTTTTTTAAGTGGACGAAGAAAAAAAGAAGGAAGGAAAAACAGGGAGGGAAGAAGGATAGAAGAAAGGGGTATAGAAGAAAGGAAAAAGGGATTTAAAAAAGGGCGAAGAAAAAGCGAGGTAGAAATAAAGGTGGGGGGAGAAGGTAGGAAGAAGAATAAAAAGGGATAGAGAAGATAGGTAGGAAAAGATGGGGGAAAGAAAATTGGAAGAATATAGAAAAAAAAAATGGGGATAAATAAAAGAAGGAAAGGAAATGATGAGGGGGAAAGTGAAGAAGAAGGGAGAAAAAAGAAGAAAAAAACAACAACCCATTCCTGGATTCGAACTTGAGCGCTTTGACTTTGTAGACCTTTACCTTAATATCCACTTGGACATTTTTAAAACCTTTTTTGGAATGGAAAATTTAAATTACTTTTTTTCTCCCACCAGGGATGCTACTTACAGGGGGAAAATTTGATGGTAAAAATAAGTGGGGATTCTCACATCATACCCAGCCCTACGGGCGGTTTTTCAAGTATCTGCTTTGAAAACGTGTTGTAGACTTTTATAATAGAAGTGAACATGTGATTAGGGCAAAGCATTTTTTTAGAACTATCATTTTCGGCATTTTTAGCCTTACACACAGAAAGGAAGGGGTGTGTCTGGATGGGACCCACCCTGTGTTATTCACAGTCAAGTTGTATCTGCATGCCAAGTTTTAGGCCTCTGTTCCATTCTCTTTTCTTCTTTTTTTTCTGGAAAAAGTACCATTTTTGGTTCATTTTTAAAAATTTTCAGAATGGGGTGTGGCCATATAGACCTACTTAAAGACGTTCCCCTGGTGAAACTGATTCTAAAGATATATGGGTTTGTGGGTCTAACTTCTACTTTTCAAGAGTGAATTAAGGACAGACGGATGGACAGACTATTCACATCATTTAATAGTATACTAGCGAAAAACCCGCCCTATGGGCATTTTTTTTTTTTTTTTTTTTTTTTTTTTTTTTTTTTTTTTTTTGCCCCTTTGCTGGACTATAGTCACAACAATGGTGTCTGCTTTGATAAAATGTTGATTTTGAAAACAAAAGTGAACATGATTTGGTCAAACAAAGTAATTTTTTTTAGGAGTACCACTCTTGTCATTATTTAGCCTTACACATGGAAGAGGAAGAAATGTGTCCAGGTGGGACCCACCCCCATTTTATTCACAGAACCAAGTTGTGTCTGCATGCCAGGTTTTAGGTATGTAGCTCCATTCTTTTTTTCCTTACAAAAGTATCATTTTTGGCTATTTTTATAGGGAAGAGGGTGTGGCCATATAGGCATGCTCATGATGTTCTGCTGGTGACACTGATTCTAAATATATATATAGGTTCATGGGTCTAACCTCAACCATTCAAGTGTGAATCACGGACAGACAGACAGACAGACAGACTATTTGCACTTTATAGTATAGATAGATAAAAGATATATATGTATATATGTTTTTTAATATTAAAAGAGGTGCATTATAAGCATTGGAAAACAAAGAATCCTGGATTGTGTCATTCAGCACCATGTATTCAGCAAAAGTGAAATCTTTCATCTTAGTCACTCACAAATCAACATTAATTTTGTCATCATTTAATATTTTTGGTCTAATAATGAATTATAATTTTGGTGGTTTTGATATATGTTTATAATTGCATGTATTGGCAGATCGTTATCTGATGCTGAAGCAAGCCTTCTCTGAGTTCAGTGATTTTGAAGAACTCTCCAAAACATTTTTTCTTCTTTCTACTTTTTTCCCACTTCTTTCTCTGCATTATTTGAACTTTGCACTGCAAGTAAACATTGATGCAGCACACTGGGTATGTTAGATATTGACAATAAACATTCTTTTAGTGGTATTGTTCCTATTTAGTTGACTGGGAAGATGATTGAACCAAGTGACAATCCGATTTCCAAGATTTTGCTGCACAGTACAATAGTATCAGTATGTTCTCAGGAGTTCAATAACTTGGAATTGTTGAGGTTATTAATGAAATCTCCTAGTTGCTATCAATCAGAAAGTACTTCAGCATATCTAAGGTTTGTTTTTGGAAACTGTTGGTCTTTTACTCTCTATTTGGTATTTGAGTCTATACTGTGGATGAGTGTGTATATTGTCCATCATTAGGTGTGCTGAACATGATCCAGAAACCTATACCTCCTTATGTGACAATATGAAGGTTACGGGTGAAGAAAAAGCAAGCCAATTGCTCTATTACTTGTGTACTCTAACACAGACACTCTCTCCAAAGACACTCAAGTTTGTTTGTTGTAATTTGGTATCCCATTCACTATCTGTCATTAGACAAACTAGTGAAGGAGTTGTGAAGAAATATCTGCATGGTAAGCATTATTTTCTTTCCTGCAACTAAAGCTGACAGTTCTATTATTCCAATAGACCACGAGTCTGCTATTTCTTCTGAGTTGGCAAAAGAGCTCATTCAAACCTTGACACTTAACAAAAAATGGTATGTAATTTTTTTTTTCTTGTGCTGAATTGAAATTTAATAATGTAATTTTTGGTGATCATTATTAAATGTAAGTGTTGTTTTTTTCATGTTGATAGAAAGATGGCATTAATATAAGCAAGCTTTGAAGAGGTTCCAATCATTAATAAAATTATAAATTTGGTATTTTACTGCATTAAGAAAATTTTTCCGAGGCAATTATCTCATTTTTTGGTGTTCTTTTCTCTTCATAGATGTCAATATCTTATTTTGACGAGTTTTTTTTTTTTTTATCTCCTTTTTTTAAAACATTTTTTTACCATATCCCTTTTCTTTCTCTTTTTTTTTTGGTTTTGTTTTTGTTATGTTTTAAAACTTAAATTTAATAATCTCTTTGTGGTTCATTTTCAAGGTCAAGTCCTGATTTGGTTTCCAAACTTGCCCACATCTGTGGACAGTCCACAGTTCTTGATGATAGCAACCAGCCTGAAGAACTATGTGAAGGAGAACTAGGCCATACTTTTAATAAGGTAAATTTTTTACCTTTATATTATGCTCTCTTTTTTTTTCAGTATTGCTTCAACACCATTTTCGTCTCTATTTGTATTTAGGAATGGTACATCAGAAAAGTTGCTGAGTTTTGTAGTTCAAGATCCATTCAAGATAATGGAAGACGGGTGCACATGTTAGCCAATATTGAAAGGGATGATCTTGAAACAATCTTTGATGAAGCAGAGATTCCTTCTGTAAATTGGATGGATATTAATATTATTATTGTTGATTTTTCTTGTTAGAAAGGAGTGCATACTCATACCAGTTGGTCATGAGAGAGTGCAAAATATAGAATACTTAATATGCACTAATTTGGTATTATAGTTTGAAGTCGTAAACTTGGTTATCATTTATGTCGCCAATAATTAGATTAATCTCAGGTATTATTTCTGTTATTCATAATGAGTGAACTGTAGACTCAGTTTAATTATTTCGTTACCATAGACATGGATTGATGCAGCTGCATCATAGATGTCAGCACAACATACATGGTGCACAGCTGTGGAAGTATCTCACCAAGTTGTCTTACAAATTCCAATGAGATTTGTACCTAATTTTAATTCAAGACCAATTAAGTTTTGGTTAGGGTTGAGCCTAGTCATGGATTTGTTACAATCATATAATTTACATAGAAATTTCAAAGCTGTAGGTTTTGTTTCTATACTTGTGTGTACATTTACTTACTGATTCTTATTTTATTGTATGTTTATGTGTATCTCTGTTATAAAAGTCTTTATTGGAGAGCTGTATCACGCACGGAGTAAGGCTGACCTTGTATTTGAAGACATCACTGCAATTTTCTAATAGCATTCAACCAGGATCTCCATCTACCTCTGCATTTGATTGCATGCACCCATTGCTAGAGGTAAAACATGTCTTCTTTCTTTTAATTTACAAGTTAGCTTGTTATGATAGAAGATAACCCTTGTAGGAATCGGGGGGGGGGGGGGAGTTTTCCTATCTAAGGTCAACGATGCATTTCTGTGCTATGTTTGAGTTTAACCAAGTTTATTTATGCTAGTTGTTTTTTTTTTTGTTTTTTTTAAGCTAACAACAGGTTGTATCAAATCTGCACACAGTTAGTTATTATGTTTTCTCACTTTCGAATTATGCAATAGGTTTGTGTGAATAAAATGGTGTCAAAGTTGAAAGATCATTCTCTGGAGGATGGCTTCATTCGGTGTTGCGTTCGTTTACTTGCTGCAAGTCATCAATTCCAAAATGGAATATTTCAAGACACTGATGTACTGTACAGTCTGAGGGATGTATCCTTGCAAGCTTTCACCAATAGTTGTGATGAAACAGACACTTTAGTCATTCAGAATTGTATAGATTGCTGTACTCTGGTAAGTCTTACCAGTAATTAAGAAAAGTGAAGTTTTCATGGAATCTTGTATTTTAATGCAGGTATTGCATTTACCAACAATTCAAAGGAGCATTTCAGAGCAATGGGCTAGTAGTGCTGTAAATTCTCTGTGTACCTTGATCCCAAGAGGTACCAGACAATGTGTATCAGTATTGATGAATGTGTTATTAGGAACATCTAATTTGGCATTGCAGTCCTAAAGAATTTGCCAAAGACATGTACCAGTGTATTTCAATTGGCTTCCAACTCAACAGGTAATTACACATGTTTTGTTATCATTGCTACTGTGTTATTTGATAAATGCTGTAGAAAATATTAATTTCTTCTCATCTTAAAAAAAAAATTATTATTGCTGACTGTATCTAGACTTGGAGTTTACCAAGCAGAAATTGCTTGCAGTTTTGAGTGTTATTCTTAACCGTGAAGTGGTATCTATATCAGCAACTTTTCGCCTTGCATTGGAGATGTTTACCTTCACACTGTGCCGTCTACCTATATGGCATGGATTGGTTATCACTCCCCCAGTTCTAAAGAATGAGGGCGTCATTAGTGATAATTTACTTGATGAAGCTCTTAAGGAATGTGAAGTAAGCAATGCATGAGACTACATTTATAAATCAACGTTTCATTTTTAAGCCATTGACTGGTATATACACCATAGAGTAGGGAGATAGCCATACATTTACACTACAGCGTATGGTAATACTAGAATAATTGTGTTCATTTTTAACACACATTTCTCATCAAGGATATACTTCAATGTTTTGGTATTTAGATTTTTAAATTCACTTTTCTAATATTGTTGTTCCTTTCTAAAAGGTTCTACTTGAGTATATGCAAAGGTGTAACTCTCTGGGATGGTTAACAAGATCACAATTTGAGGAAAGATGGATGCAGCTTCTTGGTGTGATCAACCAACCCAAACCCTTTGAAGATGCAAGTATTGATGGGTACCATTCTCACTACATCAATGTTGGCGCTGGTAAATAGCTCTAGCCAATAATTCAATTTTTGAATACAACTGTACACTATACAATGCATGTGTGATATGGGTGAAATTTATGGACTCCTCTGGTGGTACTTGTGTGTGCATGTGCATTTATTTGTGTGTGCGCATTTGTGGACGGGCAAGTGGGCGAATGTGTGTGTGTGTGTGTGTTGACTTGTTTCCCTCCATTGCAATATTATGTCATTGTAAATTACCGAGAATTTTTTATGGAGTTTACTGCCAGTCACAATGAATCATCAATCTGAACCATCCAGCTATTCATGGTTTATTGCTTACTTATCTCTTAGGTACTAGTCGCTTTCTTCATTGTATTTCAATTTTCCCTTGCAAGTTTTATTAACTGAGCAAACCAAATAAATTTTATGAGACAATCAAATAGAAGACTCTGAGTGATGCCCTGGCATTGATGTCATTCATACACGCATGGGTATATTTGAACAGATTTATGATTGCTGTCTCCTGTATTCACTTGTGAATGTAATCACAAAACAACGAAAATCTATTCCTCCACCAACTCTTGTGATACTCAATCATTAGTATACAATTCCTCCCCCCCCCCCTCATTCCCGCATTTGGATGTATTTATTTTGAGATGGATTTTTTAAAAAAATTAATAAATAATAAATAAAACAAGCTTGAAATGTATCAAGCATAACCTGCTTGCATATTTGCGAATTTTCCTCATTTTTCCGAATTTCCCATATTTTGCTTATCTGAGGAAGTGTCACAAGGAGGAAAGGGGGGGGGGGGGGGAACTGGAGACCAGGGGTTGAACCGAGGACCTCAGCACTGAAATATCTGACCCTGTGAACTACTGGAGCTCACAGGTAAAAAGAACTACATAAAACAACAGCAAAAGTACACTATGATTTCAGAAGTTTCACAACAGTAGCATGTTCCTTTCAGACTTCATTTTTCTTTGTTTTTAGTTTTCCCATTTCAAGTATTGCTATTTTAGGCTGTTATGGCTGTTGTGGTGTTCCATAGTTATGGTACTGTAAGTTAATTTTCATGAAACCATCCGTGATAGTGGTCCTGACCATCATAACTCTGATAATTTCATAAGTATCTACATACTTGATAAAGTTGCCTTGTTTTCAAATAGGCTGTCGAAGTTGAAGTCCTAAAGAACCACATCAAACTGGATTTATTGTTTATGCCAAGCCTGGAAATTTTAATTTGCTTTCACTTACTCACAGGTTGTAAGCTGATCTGCAATGATCAATTTTAGCTTGTCCTACATGTTGATTATTCCTAAGCCGTCTTTTCTAAGCAAGATTAATTGAGTTTGAGTTTAATTAGTGTATCGAACTTTCCTGATCCTTCCTGACCCCCTTTTTTCCTGTCACCTTACAATGTCTGTCAAGGCTATGTGGAACATTTCAAGGCATTGAATACATTATGAATAGGCTAGGACACATTTGATTCAAGTCGACACACTGAATATTACTTTGATCAAAGGATACTGCAGTTTGTAAAGGTACTTACGTGTGTTTTTGTTTTTTTTTAATTAAAAAAAAAAAGATTGTTTAAAATTTATAAATTTCCACAAATTTATCTTTTAAAAATTTGGTAGGATATTTACAAGAAAGCAGTTACTTAAATGTGATTCAGGTTCAAACTATTCTTGCATCATTAGTGTAGGACTGGTCCTTCATGTGTGTTATGTAATTATTGCATTGTGTGATATGAGTATTTGTGGTATAAATGTTGTATTGATTGCTAACTTGCTTAATGTGATATATGATTATTTAGGGTTGCGTGCTATCACTTCACTCTTGTGTTGTACTATGCTTCGTCCTCGCATGGGAGACCCCACTTCATCTGTACTGATGCATTTCCATCGCAACAATGAAATGATTTTTCTAGGAAGCAGGTAGAAATTAAGTTTAGAATTTGCTTCTTTTTTTAACTTTTGTTGTGATTTAAAAAGTAAAAAAAAAATTTTTATAGACCCGGTCGCAAGTTTGTGAATGTTAGAAAAAGATTGGAGCTTGAGATTTTGTCCGAGTGTGGATTACGAACCAACTTATATGATTACTACCAAACTCCACTCTTGAGTAACTACTCATCTTCTTGTTATCCACCTCTCTATTTCAAAAATATTGAAAGGGAAATAGGGGCAACTGCAATTGGCTATGGTCAACTATCCATGCGTTCTTTGTGGCCAATTGTGCTAAAGCATAAGTCTTCATCTGGTAAGAATATTGTCATGGGTTACTAATGTATTAAAGTGTGTTTTTTTTTTCTTCCCACAGGTTACCATTCTGATTCTGAAGAAGTGGATGTCAAATCATGTAGTTTATCCTTAATTGAACTTTACATGCATTGGCTGACACAACCTGTTAATAGTCTCCTCCTAAACCATGTACTGTCTTCAGTCATTATGCTGTCGGATCTCTTTGCTGCAGTAAGGATTGTTTGAGTATCATTTGGTCCAAATATAGATATATATTTTTAAACAGTCGGATCAATTCGAATGGATGTTAAGGGCATTATTGGACCTCTATGAAAGCCACCCACAGGAAGATGTATCTACAGTTGCATTAATTGTTGTTGGAATATTGAAGACTACAGCTGTGCTTAAATCGGTACTTTGATAATTTAGACATGTTAAAATTTCAGTCTTGATTTAAATTTTTTTTTTATTTTTTTTTTTTTTATTTTTTTTTATTTTAGAGTCACAGTGATAGTGAAAGGCAGATTAAAATAATTGAGAAATCTTTGGCAAGCGAAACTATGGTTCAGGTAATATGGTGTTCAGGTATTTACATAATTCAGCTACGATTATAATTGTATTTTGTTTCCATTTTGGTAGTATGCATGTTTACAAGGCATTCTCTACCTGAGTGAAGATTCCAATAATAATGTCATTCCTAACTCGATCCCATTTATCACCAAGTTTATCTCAACGTGTTTCCAGAACTTCTCAAGGTAGCAGCAGTGTTAATTATTTTCAATTGTTTTGATGTCATTTTTTGGTCTTCACCTTGCAGTTATAGTGAGAATTATTTGATGCTGTTGTGGTCAGTTAATGTAGTCATTATCACAGACTATAGTCAATATATCAAGTGAGTTTGTTAAACATCATTTATTGAATGTATAATTGTAATGAGTTTGTTTTAATAGGGACCAAATGTTTGTGTCAAGATCACTTACTTCAGTTTTCCTACTGATGAATCACCCAAATACTTCAGCTTCTCTTTTCCATTGTTTCTCATTGGGTTTAGAGTTTTTGGTTTTAAACTTTTCTTTGTCCACTCAAGATAAGGCCCCGGTACTTCGTTTTGCCACAAACAGGTAATATGATAGTAGTATTAATTTTTTTAAAGGAATTTAAAATATGTATTCTTCTATCATTAGGTTTATCAAAAGCAACAGAAATAGATCATTAGCTACGTTGTCATTGCTGCTTGTATGCATGTACACAGGTAAGTGTATTATTAATTCATTCATTGCTATAAATTTAACTGTGGCAACTAGCAGGAGAGGAAGCAGATGTTGCTAGTGGACTTGTTGATGCAAGCTCTATTTCGAAGGAAACAGCAATTCAAGCTCGTGAACAAATCAACAATTTGATGGAAAAGTTAGTTTTCTAATACAATTTTTACCTGTGACTCATTGGTCTCTCGAAACACTTGGAATTGGGGGGGGGGGGGGGGGGGACATCCATAGGTTTTGCACAAGAATGGATTTTTTAAAAATCTTTTAAAAGTTGTAAATTGTACCACAAGTCAAACCAAGAAAATTGTAACTGGCCTAAAACGCTATCTTCTATAATTCATGTACTGTGTGTCTGTCTGACCGTACTTGATGCATTTCCTCCCAGATGCTGGGACCAATCGTCCTGAAATTTCATCATGTGTTGCTTGCAGGACCACTGGCCCAGTTTGGGGAGAATGTGGTTAGGACTAGGGCGTAATTTCATTAAATAATTCATGAATGACAACCAAGTTGTAGTGTGTAATCTGATCCTATTCAAATTGAAAAAGACATTTGTATAGGAAGTTCTTTTTTACAAACCATACTAATCTGATCACACAAGAAGAAGTTCAGAAGAACACTTAGTACTTAGAGTGTATCATAATATTTCCTATAGAAATGGGGCAATACCTCACATAACCCCCCACCTCACAAAGAGTTATGACCCAGGTAGTTCAAAACTACATTAATTAAGAGATGCATTTATAATATTTATTTTAGAGATGCCCCAGAAACCCACCCCCTATATATAACACTAAACAAACTGAACAAGTTTGTTACATCAGGAGGTCGGAGGCTAACTGAAAAACCACCCGTGGGACAGATTTTTCTCTGGTTTTAATAAATATTATGGTAATTATTTGCCGTGGGTCTTAGTGCAGACTGGTTTTGTTATATATATAAAAGAGTTTACTATGATGTGGCAATGCATGCATGGATATGTAATAAAGAATCAATAATTAATGCTAAAATAGTTGTGAAATCAATATTTTTCATTTATTTCCATTTATAGGTTACGTCATGGCTCTGAAATTAATACTGCCATTTTAGTAGATATCCTCCCTCAAATTATTACTGACTTCTTGTCACCTATGGAAGTGTTGCAGACTGTGGTGACGGACTTCATCAGTCCTCATCAGAGCAGGCCTCAGATGTCTGCTGCTATCATGTCAGAGGTGAAGTGCATTCTATGTCTGTTTTGATGACCCACTTGATCTGCTATTCACACATGTTTTATGTAATGGATTTATTTCTTGGATCCCACTGTGGAAACAAGATCATCTTCTAGTGATCACAATGTCTAAGAATAACACTTAATAACTAAATTTGTGTTATTATCTTTATAAAAAGGAATATGTATTTCTGTCAGTCAGTCAGTAATGCTAAATATGTTAGAGAATTCAAGGGGCACTTCCTGAGGTCGCAGGTAGATGAAATTAGGCATGAGGATAGGTGTAGTGGCAGAGTTATACACATTCACTTAGAATTTTCCTTAAGATAATTTTAATGAAGATAATTTGCATTTAGTGTAATTTAGACCAATTTTTGTGTCAGGAATGAACTCACCACACCAAGTCAATCTCCAGTTTTTCAAGGCCTCAGTCCCCGAACTCCAGCCCTGGGATTCTAACATTACCCAAATCCCCCCCCCCCCCCCCGGTCAAGTTGGTTAGGCAAGTCAGGTTTCAGGTTTCCTGCTCCAAGGGGTTGGCAGTACATTAGTTACATATATACAATTTTGTGAGTTTAGTGCAGTGGGTTGGCTGAAGGGAAATTCACAAACTCCGGTGTGACAAGCATAGCGAATCCACTGGCTAATTTTCTTTAAGATGAGTTCAAAATGACTACTCATGCATTTGTTTCTGTAGGATAGGGACCCCAGAGAATGTTTTGTTGTAATTGGTTGAAAGTTAGCGTAATGCACTTGGGACAATATCACAAATGCATCAAATACATCAAAAAAGGATTCTGTCTCATGGTTGACTCATTTTAAGAACAGGTAAATGAAAGAATTTACTTTAACCATTTTAGATGATTTACCAAATCAACTATAATCACTACCTCTTTCTCAATATCATATTATTCATTTTTGTGAAGATATTGAATGCAATATATATACTCCCTTTTTCTTCTTAAGGACTATTTTGTACATGCTCTTTTCAATAGAGTTTTATGTTGCATTGTAATGATTTTTACCTATTTCCCTTAAGATGTGGTGTCTGTCACATATTATTACCCTATAAATTATTTTAACCTTACCTTCCCATCATATATACATAATTGTGGAACCATGCTAAGTAGTCCATTAATTCATACACAAAACTACTTGCATATAATTCTCTAATTTCACATGATCTCCATTCATAACAATTGAAGAGGGAAAATACTGTCCTTCTTTTTCTGACTTTCTCAAACAACTGCATCATCAGGTAACAGTCACATTGACACCTTATAAATTGTAAGCTTCCTTAAATCACACCCAAACCAGTTAATTTTGTTATGCTCCTGAAGCCTTAGCCATCTTATGTTTTACTACTCGCTCCCACTTTTTAATTGCCTTTAATAATTTGTAGAAATCAAAGACATTATGTGGTGGAAGTGTGAAGGATTAAAACTTGTGCTGAAGGATCACATTTTAGTGTTAAAACCCACATTTTTTATGACTTAAAAAAAAAAAAAGATAAGAGAAAATAGATGAAGCACAAAGTAAAGCTGGAGCTGTATTGGTTTCAGCTGAAATTTGTCTTACCAAACCTTTGAAAGTCAATATGTTTAGGGGCTGTGAACCAGAATTCGATTGAATCATCACCTTCAGTTTGTACAGTAACATTTTCGCTGAGATTTTTTCTGTTGATTTGAAGTGGAAGGCCACCTGTACTTTTACTAATTGAATTTATTCTATATTGCATGGAAAGTGATAGCTATATGCTTGCATGCTTGAGTATAATATTTGTTATGAAGTTATACATTGTGGATCAAGCATATAGTACTTATAAATATAAGTGTGGCTTTGTGTACTGTTTTGCCATATGCTTTTGAAGTACCTATCTAATTTATTTATTTATTGCCAAAATGGGAGAGTAAAGTGTTTACTCTAGCATGTTTAAACTAATGTCACTATTGAATACTTCCAGTTCAATAAAGCTTTGGTGTTCACTTACTTCGTTAATCTTGTGGTTCTATTCCTTACTTTCTATGCCATAAAGTAAAGCACCTATTTTTAATACATATCATTTTGTGTTTTTAGACATTTCATCTTTTGCTGAATAGTGGACATCAAGCTATTCTAAATGAATGGATACTTCTCTCACTGGAAAGTTTTGTACAGCAGTAAGTTGCAGTATTTCTTGGATGAATACATATGATATATTACGTATGTATTAATCAGGAAACCTGAGTCAAGGGCTGTGTGGAGCATAACTTGCTTGTTCCTTGGTGCATCTACTACTGATACTTACCGGTCCATGTAAGGTAATAGCACTCTGTACTACGTCCTTGTGACTGCTGTGCTTACATTCCTTCAGGTTTCCATTAGTTTGTCATTGGAAAGAGTTCTCTTCTGGTGAAGCACTGCAGCTGTTGTGCATTGCTACAAAATCATTTTACATTGGACTGGTTAGTGTTTACTGTTGTTACCTTTTAATTGCTTATATACTGTAATTATTTTATAATTACTTTGCTTCCTGCATTTAATGCAGTGTAGTAGCTTGCAGCATATATTGGTCTTTGCTTGGGCCAGATATCAACATAAACATTGCACTCAAAACAACTATTTTTAAGATTTTGTACTTCAATCAAATAAACAATAGCTCATAAATACGTATTATTTTTTAAAAGGCCAGATTGCCAACAATAGGATTCATAAGTTTACATAATGTTTGAGTGTGTGCATTGGTATGAGATGAAAGGAAGTTAGCTGTTCCCCTTCCTAACTAGAGCAATGAATGCACACCACTTGCTGCAGGCAACAAATTCTACAGCTGTAGCAATTCATATCACCACTACTAACCAGACAACAAACTTCACAATATACCCTTTATTAGTGATTGGGTGGGGGGGGGGGGGGGGGGGGGCGACCCAGGCAAGTGCTACCCCCACCCAAAATAAAAAGAAATTAAAAATAATTCCCAGAAAGCACTAAAACAGGCAAGAAATTTCACAGCTGCAGCAATTCCTAACACCACTACTAACCAGACAGCCAACTTTTCTAGCAGAGCTGAAGGGTCAGAAATAACTGATGGAGTGGGTTCATAAAATATGGCATTTTCAAGGAAAGGAAACCTCAGCAATCACTTTAAAGCAGAGAGAGAACTGGTTACACAGAGTTGCTTGCAGTGAATGTTTGGAAAAATATTATATAGAATTCTGTGCTCAACTTTTAAAAACTTCATTGTTCAGCAGAATATATCAAGCTAGGTGCAAGCTCACCCCAGGCTCACTGAAATTTGGTTGAAACTACTCTTCTGCTACAGTGTAAAATAATTATTTCACAGTAATTATTCCACACTGAAAATAGTTGTCTTCATAGTACCTCCATTACTCTTCTTGGTGGGAAAGTCATGAAACTTTTTGTTGCTTTTCTATTTTCCATTTTAAAAACAGTAAGGCTTTATCTGGCTAAGGAACCATTTTTGATCCTTTTTTCTTTTTTTTTTTTATGACTATTTTCCAAATTTTCTTTAAGCCCATGTTTTAAGTTAGGGATAAATCTATGATCGTGGCAGGTTTCAGAGAAATTTATCTATAGATTTGGCCAGAATGATGATAGGAACATAGAGACAGACAGATATTTCCCTTTGTGTATGGAAGGCGCAACCTCCTCTTAAAAAAGTTTGCAGGAACAGTAGTCAGTTATACAGAAATTATTTCACTTCATTATTCTCCACTTCTGCTGTATGATGAATCATATGAGTTCTGGTTATGTTTTTCATTATCTTAGCTTCTGATGTTTTCTTTTGGTTAATGTAGTTGTCGTTTTATCTTTGTATGTATTAGCAGCAATTAAACCCATGTTGTCTTTTTGTAGTGTGATCAACAAAAACAAGACCACGTTCGAATGCAGTTCAAGAATTCCAACTATCTGTCTCTTATTAAAGTTGCAGAATACTATTGTCTATAGTTGTAAATGTATATCTGGATTATTGGGTGATATTTTCTAACATATTCATAACTAAATTTTGGTGATATCAAATCTAAAGATTACAATTCCTGTAAAAAAATTGAATTTTGTAAGACCTACCCATATCAAATCCACACATCAAACTAAGTTTTAAAATTTTGTAAAATTGTGAAACATTAGTTCTGAAAACAGGATGTTAATGTAGTTATTGCTGAGAGAAATATTAACAAAGAGCCCATCAGTTGTTTGAAACAAATGTTCTCTATGTCTGACAATGCTTTTGGAGAACCTGAATTGTGTGATATGCAAATTCCAGAAATATGTGCTCACAGAATTACGCAATGAATCAGCAAGTCTTGTCTTCACTCAACAAAATTATCATGTCCACATGTGTATTGTAATCACCTATCCTAGGTAGTATCCACCTATTTCTTAATTTTACTCACTTTATTTATTTTATTTTTTTTTTTCATGAATGAAACTGGTTACTGGAATAGGCTTTGTTAACTAGGCAATAAGAAGCAACAAAGAAGATATCTAGCTGAGGGGAGTTCATTAAAAACACTAAATTAAAGTTGGACATCTCTGTCCACCCTTCTTAGAGTGATATCTTCATTTATTTGCCACAATTTGAGCAGCCAAGGGGACACAAGGCAAGAATATAAATGTTCAGGACACAAAGCTTCTGCAATTTGCTGACCAAAGCAAATAGAGGAAGACTAATAAGAAAGTGAATTTTTCACAAACATTCTTCAAAAGGTTGTTTATTGAATTAGAATTCTAACAATTCATACTAAGTATCCCACAGTAAATTCTGTTTTAGCTGAAATGGAACTCACATATTTTGTCAGGAATTTGCACAATATCAAATAATGGATTAGAAACACACTACATAACAAACTATATCAAAACCAAGAATGTTGTCATTAATCAGTTTCTATTCTTCAAGTTTGCGGAATGCCTCCTGCATGTCTTCATTTAGTTTAGCGAAATCAGCTTTTATGTTTTCTTCAGGGTGATCCTTACCATCACCATCCTAAACATAATGAAGAAAACAATACTTATGAATTTCACTTGAGCTCAATTTGAAACAAATATCAGCAATGTAACAATCCTAATCTTCTACTAATAAAGGCATGTAACCTGGAGTGGTAATACTTTTCTGTGGGTATGGCTGCTAGCCACACCCAAAGGAGCACATTAATTGGACAACCTGTTAGGTACAGTGGTTCATCTTGTAGGTGTGGCTATGGTTTGGACAACAAACAGTGTATGCCAGCACCCACATGTTCCATTCTAGATACTACCAGCAAATCTTATTTAGTTTCTTATACCACTTTCCTACTTTGTCATACCAATACCAATGATGCATGAGGTGCACTAGTAGCACAGAGAAGTAAACTCCCTCTCCCCTGCATGTTCAGTAATGGGAAACAAAGTAAAAGAATAGCAGCAAATCATGGTTGACACAAGAATAGATCAGGCTTCTTTGGGAAGATCTGAAAGTATGTTAATTGCTTAGATAAAATTTAGTTGTTTTTCTTTTTTTTTTGGGCGGGGGGGACTCATAAAAATTAATGATTGCTCATACGATGAATACACAACAAACAAAAATGAAATATGTGAGTAACTACAATTGGCTTTGTGGTAGCAACCGTGTTCCCCCCCCCCCCCCCAAGCAGACAAAAGACAAAGTAATTCATACTTAAGATTATTGTGTATGTTTAGATTGCAAAATCATTTCAACTTTGTATATCTTAAAATGCTTTCATCTTGGAAGTTGATATATAGGTAGTACTGTAGGGAGCTACAAGATAATGCATATCAATTACACATTACAATATCACAATAGAAAGATCACCTTGAATTTCATTCTGGACAGCAGATGCATGCAGTCTCCCAAATGGTCTTTGATTATGGCATACGTGATCTTATTATCTGCCTGTGCAGTTCGCTCCACTGCTTGCTGTGCCATGTTGTAGAATCCAATCATGTTATTAAGCATTCCAACAGTCTTGTAGAATGGGCAGTATCGATCATACTTCGTGTAGGAGTTTTGTTGCAAGAAATCATCTTTGATCATTTTTGCAACTTCAAGTGTGATCTTGTCACTTTCTGCCAAAGAGCCCTAAAAACACAAGTAAGCATATTTGAATAATTTATAAATAAAAAAATAATAACAAAAAAAAAATACCCACCAAAAAAATCCCCCCCAGTAAATTTCAAAGAAAAATATTCAGACAAACAATATCTGCTGAGATATTAGTACTATACATTGTTGACAGTCCCTAAAAAAGGGTCCATTTTGGCCCATTCTGATCAATTATCACTTACTGCTTATCATTAAAATTTTGGTTTATTACCTATTCCATTATAATCACAACATCAAACTATACCACGTCAGCTGAAAGTATGACAGAGATTGTAGACGTAACAACTAAATAACAATTACTGTACACATTATTATAACATGATGTGCATGTCATGTGATGTATGTGCTGCCATGGACTGCAGTAGTGTGGCTATGCAGTTCCCTGGTAGTCCTTAAATTAAGTTGTAAATAGTTGGCAAGTTTAATTATGGACTACAGGAGGAAATGATACATAAGAGTGAAATACTTTTTGGATCATACCTTCAATTATGAATTACATACCTTTTGCATTGAACATGTACTGACCAGGTATTGCCTCAAAACAAAATAACCGAATCCAAATTACTAATTTAAAAAAGAGAAAAATGTTAGAACTTGTTAATAAGGCAATCAGATGGTATTAATATCTAAACATTTGCTTTTAACTTGGTTTAGAATATTCAAGTTATATGCAGAGGGAATAAGAAGTTTAAGAAGAACTTAGTAAGCTCCATCCTTTCTATAGTTTATAGAAGCAGAGCTCTTATATTACCAAGTCTTTTGCTAGAATACACCTTTTTAAGTTAGAGCCTAGAAATAAAAGTGATCATCAGATTCTATCCGTCTTCCCAGCTAGCATAGGAAGTGACATTGCTCAAGTAGCTAACAATATTAGTGAGTGCGCTAGCTTAAAATAAAGGCAAAAGTGGAAGTTATGGCTAGACTAACCTATCCACCTACAGACCTGAAACTTGCATGCATACACAACTCGGGGAGTAACATGGACAGGGTCTCACCTGGCCACACCTCTTTCTGTGGACATATGAAAATAAAAAAGCCCAAAATGTTATTAGGGCAAACACTTGGACCTAGAGACCTCAACATGGCATACATACACATCATGATTCTGGGAGCGACATGGGCTGGGTTCCACGTGACTACACCTCTTCCTCTGAGCGTATCTGGTTAAAAATATTTTGTAAGTATGCACATATGCATCCACTTTATCACCATTGCACCACACCAAATGAAATTCACACTTCAGGGTAGACACATCCTACAGAGAGGATGGTTATCAGCTCAAAAAATTTGGGCCACCCGGCCACACACCTTCCTATTGGCATTGAGCTCAAAAAATGGTACTTCAGACAAACCCTTCAACCCAGAGACCAAAACTCACACTTGGGGCTGGGTCCCACCTGGCCACACCTCTTTCTCTGGGTATGTCAGGCTAAAAACAACAACAAACAATGGCACCTTGACCTAGGCCAAACACTAGGTCATGGTCTGTGTCACACTTGGCTACACAACTTTCCTGGCACTGAAACATACCAAATTAAACCTGCTCTTCAGAGTAGACACATATTTCACCGAGGATAGTTTACAGTCAAACATTTTTTGGTTACCTAACCACACCTCTCCCTGTGGATGTACCAGGCCAAATATGATACAATTATTTATGGCACTTATGATGGTCGATCTAAGTCATGGACATAGACACCTAGGGGAAGAAATGGGATGGGTCACACTTCGCATACTTCTTCCTGTGGGCATGTCATATCCTGGACTTTTGTTGAGCATGCATGCTGGTACATAAATAATAATAAAAATAATAACAACCTGAGGCCCACTGCGGCTTCACTAGCAATAATCAAGACACTGGTTGTCCAACAAACAGAAAAACACATGAACACCCGCCCCGCCTACATATTCTGAGGTGTGACCTGCTGAGACCAAGCCCATGTCCCAGAGTCAAGTTGTGCCCAGGTGCAAGGGTCTGAGTTTGCAGGAAGATCTTCTCATTGGAAAATATTCACAGGAATAATATGCATAATCACCATCATTTTTATGATCACATAGATTTCATAATGTTTTCCTATTTCACAGGAGTACCTCAGGTCTAATCTCTAATGTTAACTGGAACCTTCTTAGATGAATAATAGAGTTATAAAGAAAAAAGGGTCACAGATGTGCTGGTACACACAACACTGCAACACACAACAACAAATGAATGAAATGAGAAGTGCAACAAGGAGTCTCACTGGAGGCGGAGCTACATTCCTGCACATAGTCATTAGCTAAGAATCCAGATGTAGTTTGAAGCTCAATGGGAGAGGTGTTCTGTGAATACACTAGACACCATTCTTCGGCATTATACTGTACCCTATGATCAATGCTTGGACCATATCTTTGTTGTGGGGACATACTTGGACTGATCTGATCTAGATGAAGTACTTTTGACAATTGTAGATACCATTCTGTTCAGCAGATTAATAACTCTTTCCCTTCCCATGGTGGGAATATATTCTTCACTCACTATATGTAAGAATATTACATCCTAACAGTACACACAAACCTACCTTGCCAACCAGCTGAACAATCTCAGATAAGTCCTCTTCTTCTTGCAATATCTCTTTAACCTGTGCAGTTTAGAAGTGGGGGAAATGTTGAATGTTGTAACTCAAGATATAATACCCTCAACTGTTACAGATATATAAACTGCGTAATTGAGTTCATAGAAATTAACAACCACACAAAGCAAATCTTCCATAATTCAATATTTTGTCCATCTATAAATCAACACAATATTTCATACAATATTTTGGAACAGTTCACAATTTGTGCACGGGAATGAAAGGATTGCAATGGAGTCAAAGCATCAAAATATATATTTTGTTAAATTTGACTGCTGATAATTGGGCAAAGACAACTACACAGGTGCAGCATTGCATTACATATGTCAGATAAATGACATATGCATGAGGAATAAGAGAGTTAATAAAAGAACAAGACTGGAAATTTCGAGCCAAAACCTGCTCACTTATGATTTAATGTTTCAACTTAATCGGGGGGGGGGGGGGGGGAAGAGAAACTCAACCATGACCTGGAGTTGAACCGGGGACCTTAGAACCTGTGATCGGACAAAGTTTCATAACAAGAACAAGAATCTCAAGAAAGTAATATTTAGATTCGGCGAACTTATTAAAGTTTGCAGGTAAAAAGAGAAATGGATGGAAGGAGGAGGGAAGAGACTCAAGCAAGCAAACATAACAAGATTTATAGAGAGAGAGAGCAAAGTGTTCCTACTCTACAACTAATACATGCGCAATTACATAGAGGAGGCTCACACACACACCCCCCCCCCCCACCCACACCCACCCACGCACACAAAGGGAACTACATTTTACCTGTGACCTCAGAGGAACAAACTCTGGGAATTTCTTGTCATAGTACTCGTCCAGCACGCGCATGTACTTGCTGTAGCTCATCAGCCAGTTGATGGACGGGAAATGCTTGCGTTGTGCGAGCTTCTTGTCCAGCCCCCAGAACACCTGCCAACATGCACGTCAACAAGCAAAACATATTATAGAAAGATTAAACATAAAGAAAATGTCACAATTTAAATAATAAGTGCTGCAAGTATTATTCCAGGAATCTAGTTGTACATAGACAATAGTCTAGACCTGCCACAGTCTATAGTCTAGACCTGCCACAGTCTATAGTCTAGACCTGCCACAGTCTATAGTCTAGACCTGCCACAGTCTATAGTCTAGACCTGCCACAATCTATAGTCTAGACCGGTCACTGTCCACACTCAAACTCAGCAACTGCACGTCAGCATTGAGAGAACAATAAGGAAACTCATTGATAACAACTAGCAGTTACCCACTCATAGTCTACACACTATTAAGTTACACTATCCCATATCCTGGAAGAAGAGTGCTAGGATCACTGCTATCAGAAGCATACCCCCCCCCCCCCCCCACACACACACACATACCTGCACAATGTTCAGTGTCTGCGCTGTCACAGGATCTGAGAAATCTCCACCGGGAGGACTGACGGCCCCAACAATGCTAACACTGCCCTCACGGTAGGGACTGCCGCTACAAACTACACGACCAGCTCTCTCATAAAATGAAGCAAGTCTTGCACCCAAATAGGCCGGGAATCCATTTTCTATTTGAATGTAGAGATTCATGTTGGGCCATACTTTCAAAACCATGAAACAGATGGTGTAACAACAAAATTATTCTATTGCTGCCAAATAAGTATTGGTAATATAACACAAACCACCATGGCATATATGTAGTAATAATATACATGATTGTGCAGCCAAAGTTTGATAGCTCAGCAGAATAGATATAACCAAGTATTAAATATTAAAATCCCACACTAACGCCTTGTCCTAGTATGTTGCATATTGTGTAGAGAACTAATGGGACAAGAAGAATATTGAAATATTATTCACTGGTGAAGCAATATATGACTGACCGTGGTGACCATTCTGTACCTCTTTACCTGCAGGCATTTCAGCCAGTCGACCAGATATCTCACGCAGTGCCTCTGCCCAACGAGAGGTAGAGTCAGCCATCATACTCACATTATAGCCCATGTCACGGAAGTACTCAGAGAGTGTGATTCCTTCATAACATGAACAGTGAAAGGTAATGCATATCACAACCACCACTATAACATTCACGACTGTTCCTATTCAACAAACACGTCATCTATTACATCCTCACAAGGACAGCCTCAATGAATTGTTCATAAACACGTGACATCCATTGACATGTGCACTCCCATACATCCACTGAGCCCATCCCAGTGTCTCTCTACCTACTTCCTCTCCTTCATCCCGTCACACCCAGTGGTCAGGACCACACCAAACATGGAGTCTGGACTCACCTGTATATATAGACGCCTCCCGAGCAGCCACTGGCATGTTAGAAGTGTTAGCCACCAAGGCTGTTCTCTTCATGATGGACTCTTCAACTCCATGAATCTCAACTTTAAGCTACAGAAGTCAATGAACATACGAAGACGACTAAAATAATATTATACATCTTTTTATTTTTTATAATAGAATTCTAGAGACACAATTGGTATTTTAAGTAGCGTGGAAAATTGATACTATACATACATACATACATACATACATACATACATACATATACATATATATATATATATATATATATATATATATATATATATATAGAAACTAGCAGTATATACTCTAGGGCTAGGGCTACATGAAACATCATAGAAGCCACTCCAATTTCGGCCTAGTTGGTCCTTAAATTAGCTTTTGGCAGCCAAAACAACTTCCTGTGGGTGTGGCTAATACTTAACCACACACACTATTACACCCACATGTAGTTAACAATGCTCATCCAGTTGATTGGTCCATAAACGATTTTCAGCAGGCATAATGACGTCCTATGGGTGTAGCAATGACAGACCACCCATTGACACATGCACATGTGATGAATTATGCTCACCCAGTTGCTTGGATGCCAAATTCTAAATTTCAGTCTGGTTCGTCATTTGATTAGCTTTTAATAGGCAAAACAACCTACAGTGGGTGTGGCTATGGCCAAACCACACCCACATGCGGTTAATAATGCTTTCCCAGGGTAATTGGAGACCACATGCCAATTTTTGGGCTGATTGGTCCTTGATTGAATTTTCAGCTAAAGTAACTTCCTGTGGGTGCAGTTATGGCAAACCTATACCTATTACCATGCCCATGTGTTTAATGACGTTCACCCGGGTTCTTGGAAAGCACATGCCAAATTTCGGCCTTTTTGGTCCAAGCATTTGGCCGTGATACCTAGACACACAAAGTCAAGTTGTTATGCATACAATGTTTTAAATCTGTTGCTCCAAGGGTTTGTCCAGCCAAAGTACTATTTTTGGTCTTTTTTGGGCCTGACATGAACACAGAAATGGGTGTGGTCATATACATGCACTTAAAAACAACTCCCAGATTATATTGATTCCAGATATATATGGGCTCATGGGTCTAACTCCCTAAGCTCAAGGGTTTTTGTAGCAATATCATTTTTGGTATTTATAGCCTTACACAGGGAAAGGAAGAGGTGTGGCCAGGTGGGACCCAGGTAATGTTACTACCAGAGTGAATTTGTATATGCATACCAAGTTTAGATCTGTAACTCAAAGGATTTTTCTGGCAAAATCACAATTTTTGGCTCTTTTCGTCATGATGGTACAAATTTTCCGTATTTTTTAGCCCATGTTTTAAATTGGGTCAAAACCTATCATCATGCCAAGTTTCAGAGAAGTCCACCCACAGGTTTGGCCAGAATGATGGCACAAATATACAGACAGACATCTCCTTTTATAGATATAGTAGATAGAAAATATGTATCACATGACCAACTCATCGATGGCCAGTTGAACATTGAGTTCAAAGAGAGTATCTCCCCATGCACACAGCTATTATTTGTAGGGCATAGATCAGTGCAAAAGCTGCATTAGAATCAGGAGTCTAATGATCATGACAACAAGTGGGCCAGAAAAGTATTTGGCACTATGTACTCTGATGGAGATGGCATGATAAACTCCAGCAAGGACACAGGAAGTAGAACTGTGACATTATCTCATGTAGCTCTAGTGCTATGGCTTCATATAAGGACTATAGACAGAAAATCTAAAATCTTCCATCCATGGATGAACTAGGAATTGATAGCATGACGGTGGACCTGCCTGACCTCGGAACAGTGCATAGTCTATGAAGTGCAACAAACAAATAAACAAATGCATTATTTGCAGCTAGTGTCTTTACCTCCGGAAAGTCTCTGAGTACTTCAGACATCTCATTTCCTCGTTCTCCACATCCAACATAGATAATGACATCTGAGTTAGAGAACTTGGATAGGCTTTGTGAAATCACAGTTTTCCCACATCCAAAAGCTCCGGGGATAGCAGTAGTTCCACCTAAAACACATCTGAAAACATAAACATATTAAACACAAATTTGCCCACTATTTCAACACGTAAACTAACGGAAAAAGTGCATCAAGAACTCGTTGTCCTGTCAGCAATGGATGGTTTGCAGCTAACTTCTCCACTACTGGCCGCATCTGACGAACAGGCCATACCTGTACAGGACAGGACGACAGAGATGTTCAAAATTAAATAATCTTACAGAAAGAATAAAAACAACAACTGAGGATCAACACTTCAATTAATAAATTGGCATAGAAAGTAGGCCTTCTTATCACTAGTTGCCCTTAGCTGCTGCCTTGGTACATGTCTTATGTCGGTAGGAGAGAGAGAGAAGGGGGTTGGGTAAGGGAAGACATTTAGTGATATATGTACAATTCTCATGACACAATATGGTTGATTACCCTCTACACTATTTCTCCTGCATTTATATGTGGTCTCATGATTATCTTGACGAATTCCCCACTCTCACTATCAAACCATACCAACAACCAAACAGTAACTCTTATCATTTCAAGTGAAATAAATGAAACAATTGGATAAAAGATGTTACATTTCTTAATGATTGCAAGTGTATGTATAGCTCGCAGTGCGTTCTGCTTACAATTACTTCATGAGTATGTTAACACAAATGTAACATTTGAAGCGGTTTTAAAATATAGTCACTTTCTATTCCTACTTGTACTGCACGGAACAATTGTCTCAGTAAGAAGATAATTCTAAACTCCTTTCTAGCAAAGATTTATAAGCTGAACAAGAATTCTACTCCTCCAGTCTGTGGCACTATGCATAGGCACCACACACCCACGCACCACACACCCACGCAACACACACCCACGCACCACACACCCACGCACCACACACCCACGCACCATACACCCACACACCCACACACCCACCCACGCACCACACACCCACGCACCACACACACAGCCAAACACCAAGCCGATATTAATTGCACTACTATTAAATGCATTGCATTGCATTGGAATGGTATGGTTCATATTCTCACAATGTACAGTGTCCCAAGCCATCCCTTTCCTACCTGTCTCATGGTGTACTTGGAAACCTCATCATCAAACTCAAT
>OZ017793.1:5759919-5805156 GCA_963969325.1 Lycopodina hypogea | reverse complement strand
TCACAACCACCACTATAACATTCACGACTGTTCCTATTCAACAAACACGTCATCTATTACATCCTCACAAGGACAGCCTCAATGAATTGTTCATAAACACGTGACATCCATTGACATGTGCACTCCCATACATCCACTGAGCCCATCCCAGTGTCTCTCTACCTACTTCCTCTCCTTCATCCCGTCACACCCAGTGGTCAGGACCACACCAAACATGGAGTCTGGACTCACCTGTATATATAGACGCCTCCCGAGCAGCCACTGGCATGTTAGAAGTGTTAGCCACCAAGGCTGTTCTCTTCATGATGGACTCTTCAACTCCATGAATCTCAACTTTAAGCTACAGAAGTCAATGAACATACGAAGACGGCTAAAATAATATTATACATCTTTTTATTTTTTATAATAGAATTCTAGAGACACAATTGGTATTTTAAGTAGCGTGGAAAATTGATACTATACATACATACATATATATATATATATATATATATATATATATATATAGAAACTAGCAGTATATACTCTAGGGCTAGGGCTACATGAAACATCATAGAAGCCACTCCAATTTCGGCCTAGTTGGTCCTTAAATTAGCTTTTGGCAGCCAAAACAACTTCCTGTGGGTGTGGCTAATACTTAACCACACACACTATTACACCCACATGTAGTTAACAATGCTCATCCAGTTGATTGGTCCATAAACGATTTTCAGCAGGCATAATGACGTCCTATGGGTGTAGCAATGACAGACCACCCATTGACACATGCACATGTGATGAATTATGCTCACCCAGTTGCTTGGATGCCAAATTCTAAATTTCAGTCTGGTTCGTCATTTGATTAGCTTTTAATAGGCAAAACAACCTACAGTGGGTGTGGCTATGGCCAAACCACACCCACATGCAGTTAATAATGCTTTCCCAGGGTAATTGGAGACCACATGCCAATTTTTGGGCTGATTGGTCCTTGATTGAATTTTCAGCTAAAGTAACTTCCTGTGGGTGCAGTTATGGCAAACCTATACCTATTACCATGCCCATGTGTTTAATGACGTTCACCCGGGTTCTTGGAAAGCACATGCCAAATTTCGGCCTTTTTGGTCCAAGCATTTGGCCGTGATACCTAGACACACAAAGTCAAGTTGTTATGCATACAATGTTTTAAATCTGTTGCTCCAAGGGTTTGTCCAGCCAAAGTACTATTTTTGGTCTTTTTTGGGCCTGACATGAACACAGAAATGGGTGTGGTCATATACATGCACTTAAAAACAACTCCCAGATTATATTGATTCCAGATATATATGGGCTCATGGGTCTAACTCCCTAAGCTCAAGGGTTTTTGTAGCAATATCATTTTTGGTATTTATAGCCTTACACAGGGAAAGGAAGAGGTGTGGCCAGGTGGGACCCAGGTAATGTTACTACCAGAGTGAATTTGTATATGCATACCAAGTTTAGATCTGTAACTCAAAGGATTTTTCTGGCAAAATCACAATTTTTGGCTCTTTTCGTCATGATGGTACAAATTTTCCGTATTTTTTAGCCCATGTTTTAAATTGGGTCAAAACCTATCATCATGCCAAGTTTCAGAGAAGTCCACCCACAGGTTTGGCCAGAATGATGGCACAAATATACAGACAGACATCTCCTTTTATAGATATAGTAGATAGAAAATATGTATCACATGACCAACTCATCGATGGCCAGTTGAACATTGAGTTCAAAGAGAGTATCTCCCCATGCACACAGCTATTATTTGTAGGGCATAGATCAGTGCAAAAGCTGCATTAGAATCAGGAGTCTAATGATCATGACAACAAGTGGGCCAGAAAAGTATTTGGCACTATGTACTCTGATGGAGATGGCATGATAAACTCCAGCAAGGACACAGGAAGTAGAACTGTGACATTATCTCATGTAGCTCTAGTGCTATGGCTTCATATAAGGACTATAGACAGAAAATCTAAAATCTTCCATCCATGGATGAACTAGGAATTGATAGCATGATGGTGGACCTGCCTGACCTCGGAACAGTGCATAGTCTATGAAGTGCAACAAACAAATAAACAAATGCATTATTTGCAGCTAGTGTCTTTACCTCCGGAAAGTCTCTGAGTACTTCAGACATCTCATTTCCTCGTTCTCCACATCCAACATAGATAATGACATCTGAGTTAGAGAACTTGGATAGGCTTTGTGAAATCACAGTTTTCCCACATCCAAAAGCTCCGGGGATAGCAGTAGTTCCACCTAAAACACATCTGAAAACATAAACATATTAAACACAAATTTGCCCACTATTTCAACACGTAAACTAACGGAAAAAGTGCATCAAGAACTCGTTGTCCTGTCAGCAATGGATGGTTTGCAGCTAATTTCTCCACTACTGGCCGCATCTGACGAACAGGCCATACCTGTACAGGACAGGATGACAGAGATGTTCAAACTTAAATAATCTTACAGAATGAATAAAAACAACAACTGAGGATCAACACTTCAATTAATAAATTGGCATAGAAAGTAGGCCTTCTTATCACTAGTTGCCCTTAGCTGCTGCCTTGGTACATGTCTTATGTCGGTAGGAGAGAGAGAGAAGGGGGTTGGGTAAGGGAAGACATTTAGTGATATATGTACAATTCTCATGACACAATATGGTTGATTACCCTCTACACTATTTCTCCTGCATTTATATGTGGTCTCATGATTATCTTGACGAATTCCCCACTCTCACTATCAAACCATACCAACAACCAAACAGTAACTCTTATCATTTCAAGTGAAATAAATGAAACAATTGGATAAAAGATGTTACACTTCTTAATGATTGCAAGTGTATGTATAGCTCGCAGTGCGTTCTGCTTACAATTACTTCATGAGTATGTTAACACAAATGTAACATTTGAAGCGGTTTTAAAATATAGTCACTTTCTATTCCTACTTGTACTGCACGGAACAATTGTCTCAGTAAGAAGATAATTCTAAACTCCTTTCTAGCAAAGATTTATAAGCTGAACAAGAATTCTACTCCTCCAGTCTGTGGCACTATGCATAGGCACCACACACCCACGCACCACACACCCACGCACCCACGCACCACACACCCACGCACCACACACCCACGCACCACACACCCACGCACCACACACCCACGCACCACACACACAGCCAAACACCAAGCCGATATTAATTGCACTACTATTAAATGCATTGCATTGCATTGGAATGGTATGGTTCATATTCTCACAATGTACAGTGTCCCAAGCCATCCCTTTCCTACCTGTCTCATGGTGTACTTGGAAACCTCATCATCAAACTCAATCTCAATCACAACATCCTACAAAAAGTAAAACATGTTAAGGATTCATATTCTTAACAGAACAAAAGTCAAGAGCCATTTTCTTACATCAATCTTATAGTTTCCTTCCTCAGCAATGTGTGTTATCTTCCCAGCAGCTTTGGGTGGCAACATGATTTTGTGAGTAATCAGTGTATTCTCCTGAACTGAACCATAAATGTCACCACCAGATATATGACTTCCAACCTATAATAGGATACAGTTATAGTAATAAGGGACAGACCTAAAAAATATAAACAAATGTATGCTAATCAGGGTTTATATTAGGAAAAAATTCAGGGGGGGGGGGGGGGGCAAACCAATGTTTCAAGAAATAGAGTGGTGTGGGGCATAGGTTGGAATTAGAATACATAATGTACTTTGTTGAAAGTGCCTCTTGAGCATATAGTTGCTGCCTCTTGAGCATATAGTAGCTGCCTCACTTTACATTCAGTTTGTGCTAATTAGTCAGCTGCAAACTTGCAGCCAGTCAAAAGCTTGCAATTTGACAGGTTTCATACAGGATTTTTTGTTGGGGGTGAGTGGATGGGTAGGAAGGAACGTGTTGATCCTGGAAATTTTCCATACCAAATTTTTTTAACAATCATTGTCAGGGATTCATACAGGATTTTGAGTTAGGAGAACTTCATGTACTTGCTAAGGGAGGGGGGGGGAGGGGAAGATATTTTTTGAAAAATAGATATCCTGAGATTGATTCTGATGCATTTGTTCTAGCACATGCTCAGAACCAGTGGGACAGCACATTCTAGTAATCACAATTCAGAACAAACAGGTGGGGTAGTAGCAATATACAACTGACATGCATGCACTGTGCAGTTACTGGGCACACCTTCAAGTCTGCATATCAATTTTAAAAAGATTTTCTTTGAGACCAGATATTAACTTGCTGCTGGCATTTGCTTTCCTAGCAGCTCTATACAGCTGGCTATTTGCTAATTGCACTGTAGTGTATTTCAACTGTGGTCCTTTTGGGAAAAAAATAAAATTATATTCCAAAGGTAAAGTATTAATTAGTCGGATGTCTATTCCGGTGTGAACCAGTGGAGGGTTCAGTCTGTATCACTCACTCAAGGAGGGAAGAAAGGACATGGGAAATTTGCCGGTTCTGCCATTCAAGGTCTCAACGTGAAATAACACAGGAAACACAGTATATAACATTGCCTTATCTCAGAAAAATTCTTTCACAACTTTCAGAATACAATATAATTTTGAAAATGTCAGCAATGCACTCATGACAAAAACCACATACACAAACACATTGATTAGCAGAATTGGACTTTTGTTTCAATAGGGGACTGGCATGATTACGTCACACACCATAGAAAATGTATCAACATTCACTACCTGCAGTGATATTTTTGAGAATTGCAATGGCAAAATAGCTCCTGCTTTCACCATACTGCAGGAATAGAAACTTTATAAATTTCCAACGTGCTCATAGCCTATTTCAGAATATTCAGAGCTGTGGTCATAGATAAATCCCAGCATGAAAGTGAAGAAAGATTAGTCACAATATTGCCAGGAGCCTGCCCAGCTAGTTGTAGGAACTCATTGGTTGGCGGCAGTAGTGGTGAGTGTCACACAGTTATCAGACACAGTGTCACAGTAAAAATAGCCGCTAGTTTTTCTCTGAACAATTTGTTAGGCAGCACCTCATTTCCAAGAATTTCTGGATTGTCACAGGTGCTGCCTGACAGGGTTCTGAAAAGTGTTGCAGCTTCTTCTTGGCCCATATTAACCCTAGCAACCATCTGATGCTGACCGCTACTGCCACCTACCTTTGAGTTCTGAGAACTAGCAGCAAAGTCGCTGGACAGTTCTTAACTAACCTTTCTTCCACTTTTAAGCACCATTTTTTCCACAACCATAACTCGGAATATTCTAGAATTTGGTATCAGCACGCTAAAAATTTCATAAAATTTCTATTCATATAGTATGGTAAAAGGGAGCTATTTTCCAGTTGCAGTTCTCAAAAACATCATTGGTAGTCATGAATCCCAATATATTTTCTATGGTTCGGGTGGTTCACTGATACCATAAGTAGGCGTGGCAGGTAGTACCTGACGTAATCATGCAAGTCCCCTATTGGCAATATTGAGCTTGTTAATAGAGTGCATAAATCACATGTAACAATAGCAGAATGGTATGACAAGTTACACCCTCAGTGCTGCTGACATACCCGAAAATCTTTGTATGGCACAAAATGCCACTCGGCCTCACGACTGAGACTAGACACGTTCACTCCCCTGGGGATGTAGATGCTCTCTGTCAGCTCATTGATATTCTGATTATAGTTCAACATTGATTAACTGGACATCAAATACACTAAAAAAAAAAATACTGCACTTGTGATAAGGTATCACCTTTAGTGGACGCTGAATTCCATCAAATATGTTCCCCATAATACCTAAAATAAGAACAAAAATGGATACTTCACTAAGATTTCCAAAACTATAAGAACTAAAGTATTGCCTGCATATGGTTGAGTATGTAATGTTGCAATAAGTAACTGTAGCAGTATCACCATGACCTCTACACACGCACACACACATGTTGCAATAAGTAACTGTAGCAGTATCACCATGACCTCTACACACGCACACACACTTACACACACACGTGCACACACACACACACACACACACACACACACACACACACACACACACACACACACACACACACACACACACACACACACACACACACACACACACACACACACACACACACACACACACACACACACACACACACACACACACACACACACACACAGAGAGAGAGAGAGAGAGAGAGAGAGAGAGAGAGAGAGAGATTATCCTCACCTGGACCAAGCTCAACAGAGAGAGGTTTTCCTGTTCTCAGGACAGGATCTCCAATAGTCACTCCCGCTAATGCTGAGTTAAGGGCTCTTCAAAATCAATGTGACTAAATGTGATAAATATTAATTGTGATCATGAAAATGGATTTTAATCTGCTGTGAATGTATACACCACAACATCACGATAATCTACACCTACACAACCTTAGCCCTAGTCCTAGCTCCAGCCCTAGTCCTAGCTCCAGCCCTAGTCCTATTCCACTGTCTACTAATGGGAAGTATGTGAGAGGAAATAAAACATACTTTGTGGAGCAGTTCCATTAACAGTGTAAAAAGTTATAGAAGACCTTGGACACTTCATGTTCATTCCACATTAACAAAACCTTTCTTCAGTGCATACAATGTGTTGATAATTAGATAAGTATGGATACAGGTCTCCTCATACACTTGGATAGTGGCAAGGTCTCCCTCCAGCCGAATAATCTCACCGACCAGTTCACTGTGACCTACACGAACCTACAATTAAAATATAATCTCAACACAATATAAGAATAACACACACACACACACACACACACACACACACACACACACACACACACACACACACACACACACACACACACACACACACACACACACACACACACACACACACACACACACACACACACACACACACACACACACACACAAAAACAATTACATACACACCAACCACACATACCAGTTCGTACATAGCAGCTCCACTCATCTGTTCGGCAATGACCACTGGAGAACAAAGAGAAAGAAGTAGCAACAAGTAATAAATTGGCACACACAATTACTTTTCTAATTTGATGAAATACCATAACTTATATATTGACCCTACGCATAAAATTTATCATAATATATGGAGAAAAAAACATGTCCAAGTGGTACAAGGCACAGGTCTACCAAGCGGAACTCAGGGTATGTTTACAAGCCTCGTAGCAAATGCTTGTTTTGTTTTCACCTGGTGTGTGTGCGTGCGTGTGTGTGCATGTGCATGTGAGTTGTATCAATTTCTGTCTGGTAGTTTCTTGAATAATAGAATTTTGAATAGCTGTAATTTTTGTCATCTTTAAATTTCACATCCTACTTACTTATTACAATTGTTTCAATGGTTCACTTCTCCCACTAACCATGCTATGAAAAACACTAATCACTTTTAAAATAAAAATACCTCAAATGTGGTCAGTGAAACTATGAGTCACATGAACACTGTACAACAACAAAAGTATGAACATACAAGCATCTTGCGGGATTCCATCCACAGATGACTTCTAGCTGCTTTTTGTTCTTGTATTTCCCCCTTTCTCTTTCATTGATTCCCTTTTCTTCTTATTTCCCCCCCCCCCCTTAATTCATCATTTTTTTATTTTCTTCCTGCCCCTTCATTCCTATCTTCTTTTCTCCTTACCCACTTCATTCCTTCCTTCTTTTCTCCTTACCCACTTCATTCCTTCCTTCTTTCCTAACCCTTTTCCCCCTTATTTCTTTCAAATATCTTAATGGCAATTGGGTCGATCTTGACCATACCTCTCCTGGTTTGTACCTACGAGGCTATGTATGTATATTTGTGTGTATATCTGTGTTAAGAAAAAACTAAATAAAACTCACTCTTCAGAGTAAACACACTCTACACCTGGGTTGTTCTTAGCCACAAAAAAATTTAAGGCCGCCTGGTCACACACTTCTTCCTGTGGTTTTGTGGGTTTGAAGTGCCAAAATTGTACTAAAATAAATACTTGGACCTAGAGTCCTGAAACTTGCCATGCACACACATCCTGACTCTGGGAGCAACATGGACTGGGTCCTACTTGGCCACACTCTGGGAGCAACATGGACTGGGTCCTACTTGGCCACATCTCTTCTTTTGGTGTGACAGGATAAAATAGTTTGTACCTGTGTGTATGGGTTTGTGTGCATCCACTTTTGGATCAAGCACCCACCCAAACAAAACCTGCTCTTCCAAGTTAGACACATCCCACACCGAGGATGGTTTTAAAGCTAAAAAAAAATTGGGCCACCTAGCCAAATCTTCTCGTGTGTGTGAGGCTAAAAATATAACAAAAAAAGTACTTCAGACTAACACTTGACATATCATGACTCTAGGAGCTACATGGGCTGGGTCCCACCTGGCCACAATTTTTCCTTTGGGAGCATCAGGCTAAAAATACCAAAAATGGCACATTGTGAAATACTTGGACATGGGCTGGGTCAGATTTGGCCACACCTCTTTATGTGGATTTGTCATCCACATCCCTGGCGAGGCCAGGTATGCAGCCTAGTATCCATATCATAATCTAGATCTACTTGTCTGAGTTGCAGAATTTAGAGAACCGTTGGACCAATCGGGATATTTGGCATCAATAATTGGGAGTGTGGGGGGGACAGTTATAAAATAATAGAATCTAGAATATACAGTTGTCTCTCCCCCCCCCCCTCACATTTCATCAACTGCAATGGGTGTGGTCACTGATCAGAATGAGGAGAAGGGGGGCTTTTCCTTTTGTTCTCCACCATTTCATTTTCTTTTCCACTGCATCAAGCCTTGCTAAAGGGGGTCCAATGGGGCCACATACAGAATGGTATAAACTTAGCCTAAACAAATTCATCAATAAGCTCCGCTACCATCAGCATGGGGCCACCCTGGGCATGGGGCCACCCCTGGCATGGGGTAGGTATCACTTTGCTGCAACTGTTGCTCTTTCAGTTTAACAGCTCTCTAAGTAGACAATGAAGCTCAATGGATAAGAAATTACAATGACCCTTTCCATATATATTCTTGCTTCTGTTGTCTGCTTCTGTGTGGGTTCCCTAGCATGACCATAGCATTTCCACCATGCTCATGGAACTTCCAGACAAATATCTCTCAATAACATTGTTAATCATGCTTTCTGACAGTCCTTTCTCAATCTCCAACAATCAGTTAATCCTCCCACAATAACAGAAACTACCACTTCCCCCCTGAATAAATTGGTACATTTATAATGGACAAAAGTGCATATGGACAGGTAGAATCAGTGCAGGCTGTCACATGAATGGACAGTTATAGTCCCTCTTTTGAGAGACTATGCTAAAATAATCCTATAAGGAGAGTGCAACTTCGGTTGCTTGCAGATACAGTCAAGATTAATGAAAGATACATCACTTCACATGTGTGTGTTTGTTTGCATGTTTACTTAATGGTAGGGTATAGACCATTGCAGCCATGGGAAAACAACAGGAACATTGTGCGTGGACAACCACACAATAGCGTATCAATGCAACAGCTACATGTACTTTCATTGTACCTGGTCCTGAGACACCGAAAACATATCCATATTCAATTTCTTTCTCAGCATCGAGCACTTTAGGAAGATTCATGATAAGCTCCCGAGCAGTTTTCTCCTAACCAAAATAGGGCCTTTCCTTCGCTAATATCACATGACACTTTATTGCGAATTTGGGATGAGATTTTCTGGCTGTTTAACCTTACCATACGGTAAGCTGTGTTGATCCATACGGCAAGCTGTGTTGATCCATACGGCAAGCTGTGTTGATCCATACGGCAAGCTGTGTTGATCCATACCACGGAATGTGTTCTTGATGTCTAGGCGGATAAAGGAAGTAAGTTATCTCTATTCTCAATTATGTGTTGTGGTAATGACGTGAAGTGTTATTTTAAATTTCAGTAGGCAATAAATTTGTTGCTATAGAAGTAAATACCTCATCTGTTTTGTATGGAGGTGGAAGGACTCCTTAATTATAGTTGAATGTGTTGTGTCATTTATTTATAATGGATTGGTTTAGGGGCATGTTTTAAAAAGTGGTTCCATCTATAATTTCCATTTTTTATATTCTACATGGATGACCTGCATGATTTTAAGCAGCAGAAAAAGTTATAATAAAACCATCAAGTGTAGCTCTGGTATGAGGTATAAGTGTTAATCTGTTCAACAGTTTAATCTTTGCCTGTAGCCCTTGTTCCAATCTTTAGCATTGGCCCAAATTCAGCCTAAGTGGGTTGCCTTTGGACTGTGATAATTTCTGAGCTCTTGAAGATCTCTGATTGTACTGCCACAGTACAATCTCTGGGTAGGGCAAAACTTTAGAATAGGAAAGGTGGACACCCAGAGAAGGTTTGCCTTCTCCAGATTAAGTGGACACCTCGAAGAGTAATGGAAGATGGTTCTTGCCTCATTTCTGTGCCACCCCCCCCCCCCCCCCACCCTCCTCTCCTTCCTTTCACAAGGTCCAATCTAAATGGTGATAATAATTTCATCAACACCAGCTGGACAACAGGATGCTGGATGATGGCAGATGTCAGGATGTTGATCTGAAAGTGATATCAGGCAAGTGTTACTTCCTGCTACTCTATTTGATGGGGAGGGTGCTATAAACATCCCATCATTAGGTTTGATGGAGGAACCTCCAGTAAAATCAAAGAGAAGCCAGCCACTTTTCTTTGTTCAATTATTGCCTGCAGCTCTACACGCAGGAAAAAATATTCCAACAAGTAAGTCTCAGGTGAATGCACACCTTGTTCACCAAAGCTTGACAGGAGTCCAGTAAGAAGTGAATACTGAGGTGTGGATGTGCAGGAGATGCATGATTCCATCCCTGCCCTATGAACTGGCTGTAAATGGTGTTGTTTTCTTCAGTCTACTTTTTCTAAGAAGCTAAGCTCACTCTCTACTAGGTTACTAGGTATATATAGGAAGGGTCGGGCCTTACTTTTCCACTATGGTAGCTGGTCTACTTCTACCCAGTTAAGCTACATAGCAGCACTGACCCTGTCTCAAGATCCTGTGATTGCAGGGAATCTCAAGTTTCTTTCTCTCAAATAGATTTGGCCATGCTCATAGGATTTCTTTCTGACCTAGCCAGAGATGCACTCTCCACAGCCATAAACTCTGTTCAGTCCATCAACAGAGAGACTCTAACCAAAGTCAGCTTGTGCAGTCCACATGGAAGCCAGGGAGAAGAAGTGGGAGTCGAAACTTGAGAAACTGTCAATGCAAAGAAAGTTCAGTGATGCCTGTTCTTTTGAAAAGGAAAATATATAGAATTGCATAAAAGATTGTCTGACACTCTTCCCACTCCCCTAAATCTCTGCCACTGGGAAAGACATACACAGCTTCAACTGTAACTCTACTCCACCCAATGGTCAAGCACATCCTAAATGCCTGTTCAACCTCACTGAACCAGGGCAGGCTCACTTGGCGACATGACAGTCTCCATCAGGTGTTGGTGTGTGGCATTATTCTGCTCTGTTAAAGAAAGGAAAATTATACACGGCCCCATTTTCACCATTGAGCCTGTGATAATCCGCTGGCAACAACACCTCAAGATATTGAAGCAACATCTGCCTGCCCTGATCTTGTCATTAGGAGAGAAACTAGTCTCTTTGATTTAACTGACAATTCCTTACAACTCTCCTAGGCCATGAGCAATGCTCGTTTGAGAAAGAGAAACCAAGAACACTCTCCTGTTGGTCCTAAATAAGCTTGACAGAAAAGGCTTCATCACATTGGAAATCAGTGCTCTAGGCCATTCTCTTCCTCAGATTCTCTCAAACTTAAAAATATATACCCACCCCCTGTTTTCACAAAGAAAATGATTAGACATCTGTTTGAGGATGTCTGGCTAGATGTCCATATCATCTGCTTGCACATTATTTCATGAACTTGGTCAGAACTAGCCTAGAACAACATAACTCTAGATTTTATTCATCTACCTAAATCCGTTCTTGTCCCTAACTTTAAGTTAGCAACATTTCATGCTTGTATTTTGCCCTTGCCACACCAACTGTCTCTGTAACCACCCACAGCTCTCCTTGCGAATTTACTTGTTCTATGGTTGTTGTTTTTTTCTTGCCACCTTATTATTTGCTCTCTCTCTCTCTCTACATATATGTCATATTTGTATACAAAGAAAACAAAGTTGGTATTTCTTCTTTTTGTTTCCCTTGTTCCCTTGATGATTTCTTGATTGCCTTTCATTCTTGTAGTGTAAGCATCATAGCTATAGTCTGGAGAGAAGCTGTATTATTCAAAATAACTGTGTGATGGGTGAGCTTCTTTTTAAAACTTTTAACCAGATATTATGCTTGCTTTAATTAATTCTTCTTTTCTATGAATATGCATGTAAATTGTTTTACAGACTCTAAACTTAGTAAAGTCAAAAGGCAGACATGGTCAACTTATGCAGTGGAACTATTCTTTGAGGGCCTGCTTCAGGTAATTGTAATAATGTCTGCAATAATTTAGTTAGCAAGCCTTCATGTGAGAAGTGTAATTAATTCCTCTATGCCGTATGGTTGAAATATGTTGAACATCCATCATGTGGAAAAATTGGAGCATTTCTGGAAAGGCTACATACTTGGTAATTTTCAGTTCTTGATGTAATAGTGCAATAATTCTCGTTCATCTGATCTTTTAAAAAAGATGAAACTTAATTTAGAATAAAGTTGTATTTTTTTTTTTTTTTTTTTTTTAAATATGAACTTTTTATGACAGACAGGTGGGCTCTATCCCTCTCACACAGTAGCTGACCTGTGCACATGTCCAACAGCTCCTGCCACCACACACACTCCTCACCTGGACAGTGTATCTGAAACAGCAAAATGATGTCCCCTTCTTACTTCAACAGCATTACAGAACCCACTTATTGCCAGAGAGTTGTAATAATGGAGAAGTGCTGTCATCACCTATTGAGATTTCACTTTAATATATTCAAAATATAATTAAAATCTTATGCATTGACAAGCACATCACGAACCACAAGACCTAGCCTCCTGACTCCAGTCCTCCAGAGATCAGCTCCTCTGAGTTGGTTAGCTTACATCCAATGGAAGATGACCATATAACAACAATAACACCTTCATTGTCTGTTCACCAAACTACAGATATATCAGTCTTTCTATTGAGTCCCTAATCTACATGAAATATAACTCAATAGATGCAAGTGAACTTACATTTATCTACAAATGATGTACTCTTAAGGTCATCTAACAAATCTAGTGTTGCCAGGCGAGGATATGGCTGGCATGGTCCTGACAATAGTAACTTGTTTCGCTGACCATTCCTGGAATATGTTACATTGAGATCATTACTATTATCATCATATAGTAATTTTACTTTTGCAGCATGGGAAAGACTTTCCAAAAATTCTGGAGTACATTCAGACCAAGCAACGAAAATCGAATCAATCAATTGTGTCGGGTCTGACATATGATCAAGTAAGCTTTTTTTTTCCTGGCATAATTTATTTTAATGTTCAGTGTTATTTTACAGGTTCGTTTCTTCTATTACCGAACTTGGCATAAAGTTGAATTGTTGCTAACGGACCCGTCCTCATCTGCAGGTTAGTGCCGGTTTATGCTGCAGAACACAGATAATGTCCTTGTGACATTTAAAAAAAAATTTTTTTTTCTCTTGAGTACTTGTATTCACTGGTGATGACCAACTGCCCTCTCAACTTTCAGATGAGAGATCTTCCAGTAGTCATGCACAGTATGTGCATTTCAATAGGGAGAGGGTGAGGGTACCTTTACTAGCTTCTGAATGGTGTGATTGTATCAGTTCAAATGCACCCTGACCACGATAACCCTTCAACGAAGTATTCAGCAGGAGCATGTGTTTCTATAATAGTTAAATTCTTTCTTTCTTTTAAATTGTCACATTCTAACTTATGTTCTGACCTTGTTGAAATATCAATGGGCAAATATGAGTGGGGGGAAAAATCAGTTTGGATGAGACAGTTCAGGCTCACTCATACTTTCAGTCGTTTCCACTGAATGTTAGACTTGGAACAGAAGTGGGCTCCGATGGCTAGCCTGGAGAAGTGCGTGAACTATTTAAGCTTTGATGCACTCCCTAAACAGATTTGGAGGGCAACACCCTTTTCTCCACTGATTACTATCTTAGTAGAATGGATCAATCATTTTTGAATTATACGATGTAATAGTTACTAGGGATTAATTTGCCATTGTACTCTATTGATACACACTATCTGTAACTCAGGGAAGCTTTTGATGCTTTGCTGTGTGAGACTAATTTTTTATGAACTGATATCTCCCAGGGCAATAATTTTGTATGTTTGCTTGTGTATTTTTAACTGCTGTACCATTTCAATAATTTATCAGAATGTTAACTGACATGTGGCACTGATACATCCAATGCATTCAGCACTATGTCTCAGCACTTACCAGGGACAATTTTTACTTTATTTTTTACTGTGTAAAAATCTGAAATTATATTGAGATAAAGAGGGAATATTCTTCCATTATTTTACATATTAAATTCTGTTATGATAGCACAATAACAATATACTAAAGGTCCTACATCGTTTCTTTCTTGGGGTTTTGGGCTTGGAACAGTTTGAACATTGGGGGGGGGGGGGGGGGAATATCCTTGTGTCTCCTCAATTGGCTCTAGTGTCTCCTCAGAACAATAGATGCATATTTGCCTGGAGGTTTGCTGAATAATAGTCTTTCTACTGGCTCATTGCACTTTAGTTTCTGAACTTTTTTTTTTCATGTCTGGTGAACTATATCTATCCTATGGTTCTGATTCACGTGAACATATCACCATCCAAGGATATCCCGGACATGCTTTACTGCTCTTGATCTTTGGTCTATCCAATGTCAATCTGCCTGTACATGGAATACTCTTCCCATGGTAGCATCATGCAAGGAGATACCCGACCAAAGAGCACTTATGTCTTCAATCAGTCAACAGACTGCAATTCAGGTATATGCACAGGCTTTTAGAATACAGATTCTGGGAGTCTGAAGGGTTTACAGATCTGACAAGTCAAAAATCACACCAAAAATTAGACGGTCTCAAGTGGTAAATTTTGCAATGATTTTTTATAGTACTAGGTATGACATCATGTTAGGCTACTTTTTCTTAATTTTTTTTTTTTTCTTCTTTTTTTTTTTCTTCTTTTTTTTTTCTTTTTTTTTACAAATGTGCTTAAATTTGTAGTTTGGGGCAACAGCTGTCTCTATTTGTTGCAATTAGTTGTGGTAATATACGTTTGTTTCACTTACAATTACAGAGAAGAAGAATGCCAAGCAGTTGACCACCACCAATGAAGATGTGGCCCAACATATTGAGTGTGGCCCTGAGGGTCCATCTGAAGATGAGATCCAACTAGACACTTCCTTGGATGAAACAGAAGAGGCCTCAAAATGTTTGACTCCAAAGCGGAATTTTGAGGAGATTCCTGAAGGTCAATGTACTGGTATGTATATAATAAATTGAAAAAAAAGAAAAAAAAGAGGAGGAATTTTTGGTCAAAAAGAATAAATCACTAAAATGTATATTATAATTTGGGGAGGGGGGGGAGGGGAAATGAATACAAAATTAAGAAGTAATGAAATTTAATCACATCTAGATACATAAGTCACTTTATAATGCACCAAAACCGGAGTTTTTTTTTTGTTGTCAGTTACAGCTAATGGTGTAAGATCTGTGTCAGAATGTGTGTCTCTCTTGGCTGTGAAGGAAGAGAAGATTACACTAGCAGATCCCAGTGGTTCAATTTTTCCTCTAACAATTATAATGTCCAACTGGTCCTGAAGTGTTCACTTAACTTTTATTGGCTTTGAAAAAGTAGTGCTTCTCCAAGTCTGTCAGTGTTTCTGAATTCAAGCAATTGCTTTTAACTCTTAAATATGTGCAGTTTATGTCTTGTAGATTAGAACAGAGTTACTGTCATATACACCGTGATCACTACTGAGATGTATCAATCAGAAACTCTCTTTCCACTTATGTGATACTAGCAGCATATACCCGGCATTGCCCGGCCAATGTCAACATGAAACATTATAGAAGCCACTCAAATTTCGACCTGGTTGGTCCTTTAATTCGCTTTTGGCAGCCAAAACAACATCCTATGGTTGTAGCTAATACCAAATCACACACATCGCCACACACACACATGGTCTTCAATTAACTTTTTTTCATCCATAATGACTTCCTGTTAGTGTGGCTATGGTAAAATCACACCCATTACGTGTTTAACAATGCTCACCCGGGTTCTTGGAGAGCACATGCCAAATTCGGCATTTTTGTTCCAGCGTTTGGCTGTGATACCTAGACGTAATGCAAACATACATACTTACGAACAAAAATATATATTAAAGTGGGTTTGTGGATCTAATTCCTTAGCGCTATTCAGGAATTCTTTTCTTTTTTTCTTTTTTTTTGGCACTTCTTTGTTTTACACACCAATGGGAAGAAGTGTAACCAGGAGGGATCCCGCCCATGTTAATCCCAAAATCAAGTTGTGTATGCATATCATCTTTTAAGTCTGTCGCTCCAAAGGTTTGTCCAACCAAAGTACCATTTGTGGCCATTTTTGGCCTATAGGAGCACAAAAATTGGTGTGGTCATATACATGTACTCTAAACATTCCCCAGATTATACTGATTCCAAATATATATATATGGATTCATGGGTCTAACTCCCTAGGTTCAAGTGTTTTTGCTGATATACCATTTTTGGCATTTATTGCCTCACACAGGAAAAGGAAGAGGTGTGGTCAGGTGGACCCCAGCCCATGTTACTCCCAGAGTGAAGTTGTATATGCATACCAACTTTTAGATATGTAGCTCCAAGAGTTTTTCTGGCAAAAACATCATTTTTGTCTTTTTTCATTACCATGGTAACCATTTTCCAAATTTTTTTAGCCCATGTTTTAAGTTGGGTCAAAACCTATTATCATGCCAAGTTTCAGAGAAATCCACCCACCGGTTTGGCTAGAATGATGGTACAAACATACAGACAGACAGACAGACAGACAGACAGACAGACAGACAGACAGACAGACAGACAGACAGACTGACTGACTGACTGACTGACTGACTGACTGACTGACTGACTGACAGACATACAGACATCTCCTTTTATATAGGAGATACATGTTTCACTACTTGTATCATGTATGCATACATACGCAGTTTTGATATAGTGCTAGCAGTAGACTAAAAACTATCGGTGTCCAGCCTTCTGTGATCATGTTTTCTCTGTCTCGTGGCATCTTCTTACATCACAGAGACATGTAAAGGAAGGTTTGAGCCTGATGGAGAGCACAGTGTGGATATTGGGAGCACTGACAAGGTACAGCATCATACAGAGATCTCAAGAATATTTTGTTTCTTTTTTTCTTTTTTTTGGTTCAATATAGTCATCATGTGTATTCATATTTAGTTCTGTATTGTTATTTTGAATACTGAATTTTTTAGATATATATTGTCTTGCCTGAAAATAAATGACAATATATACTGTTTGTTGCAGACTGAAAAACGAAAAGACGTATTGACCATTAATGGAATCCAGCAAAGTTTGGATCTGATTGCTCTCATATGCTACTGGAGGTTGAAAAAGAAATATCCAGGTAATGTATGTACATATACACACACACACGTTTATTATGTGCAAATATTTGATATCTGTATCATTCAAAAACAAATACACTAATTATGGCGCTTTATACCACTAATTTGTTGCAGTTAACCTGAAAGGAAAAAAACATTCAACATCTCAATACCTGCTTCATTCTTAATTGTTTTCCTCTCTTTTGTTTTCCTTTCATTATTTCTTCTTTTTTTTTTCCTTCTTCTTTCTTATTTCTATTAAACTTTATGACCCATGGAATATTGCAACAAGATATGTTTAAAATACTTTCAGTGGCTGTTTATATTAATTGGAAGAATAGCAGTTACCCCATTTCATGTGAAACATAGCATTTCACATGTATTATTGATGTGTGTGGTGTGTGTGAGTGAGTGAGTGAGTGTGCGTGTGTGCAGTGATGTCTGTCAATTCAGAAAGTGCACCAAGGAAGGTTGGGCTGTGAAAGTAAACCGATTTTCAAATTATGTTCTAATCAATGGCTATTGGATACTACTTACAAAAACTCTTGATAGCATGTGCATTGCTATTTATATGACTTTTCCTAATAGTTACTTATGGAATGAGTAAAGTTGAGGGAAAAAATAGGGAAGAATCTTCTAGCCCAGACTGCTGTAACTTTACTGGAAATTTCTCACATCAAAATTCCATTTTCTTGTGATAAATTATGACTCACTCAAAAAGATCCAGGTATTCTAAATGAAAGATTATTGTAAATTAGCAAATTAAGATCTAGAATCAATGTGTCCATCTGATACTTGGAATCAAAATAAGTTGAATTTATATATTTTTTAAAGTTGTCTCAATATTATTACTACCATGTTGTTTTTAATATCAAAATGAAACCTACCCTTTCCTCTTTCTAATAGCACATTCCTACATGCATTTTAACATTTTCCTCCTTTTTCTCATTTTTTCTTATTTTTCTTTCCTTCCTTTATTTCCTTCCTTTACTTCCTTCTTTCTTTTTTTTTCTTTTTTTTTCTTTTTTATTTTTAACTAAAGAAGAAAAAATTTAACATGGATGTTTCAGACCACTCTAATTGCATCACATAGTTTATCAGCAAGCAGCCAATATTATAGCACATTTAAAATTAGAATAATGTTGATTTCTTGGTAACACTGTCATTGAATGGCCTTATTGTGCATCAATACTTTATCTGTCATTTTTGAACTTTATATTTGTGTCTAGTGTGTACACAAAAGTTGTATCATGATCTCACAAATGTGACATGCACTTCTTTTAGCTGGGGATCGATGTTTTGGCAGAAAGCTGTCTGAATTAGTTTATTATGGGTGAGTTCATTTTTTTGTGTTGTTTTTTTATTGTTTTTTGTTTTTTTTTTAATATTTGAAACGTTTGATATTTTAAATTTACTCTATTGCATTCCAGTGTGAATGTTTTATACAAAGTGTACACGTATAAAAAAAATTTTCTGAATATTGTAATGTATAAAGCTGTAAGTAAGCATTTACTTCTTTTTTTGGTGATGGATTTGGGTGGGGGGGGGACATTGATTCCTGTAACTGAAAGGATTTTTCTTTTTCTTAAGATGTTGATAAAATGCTGTAGTTAGGGGGCTATTGATTCCATCCTCAAGGTTGAGCTGCACCAGTTGTGCGCTATTAAATGTCTCTATTAATATAATATCCTGATGTATTCACTGTAGCTGAATACATTTTCATTTTTATGTGCATAATACTTAAATATATGTACATACTTATTTGTTAACCTCCTCCCCTCCCCCATGCCCTTAGCACAATTAAGAATTTGGACTCATTCAACTATTCCATTCTATCAACTCCAGGCGTGTGTGTGTGTGTTTTCTCTTTCTCCCTTTCACATATCATAGGACTACTACTATTCCAGGCAGAATGAAGGGAAAGAGACGAACTCAGTGAGTTATTGATATTTTTTTGTGACCTTTAATGCACAAAATGGGAAGGGAAGAGTTATATTCCTGCACATGAATCATATAATGAGCAGGAGCTGTGTAGACAGAAGTTTGAATTACAATAGACCCTCACTAACCGGAATGGCCTGGGACTTGAGCTTGTTCATCAGAATAGTGAAATATTGGGATGGGTGAAGTGAGTGAATATTTCAGGTTCCTGATGTGCCCTCTCTCAGTCAGCTCATGTTGTTTTTTGGGGGGGGTCTGGAGCCTCAGCTCACTATGATTTTACTTAGTGTCTGAAAAGGTGAAATGCCTACTTGATACTAATGGATAGAAGCTTCAGTGATAGATCCAGACAGTAGCACTGGTAGAGAGGGTAGGGCAGGGCACAAGTTCTGGAGGTGTGACATAAGCTACCTGTACATAAACTACCTGTACATGAACTATAAACTAGTTTTGTAGCGAATAGCTAACACCTAGCACTATAATTTTTTGCAAGATTCCCATAGAATTCTTTTTCTTCTTCAGATCTTCCAAGCAACTCCTGTGTAACCAGCTCTCTCTCTCTCTCTCTCTCTCTCTCTCTCTCTCTTATTTTGGAATGATTGTTGAGGTTTCTTGTAAATGCTATGTTTTAACACACACATTGTGCTATGCCTGCAGCAGCACAAGTAGAGTCAGGTTGGTGGTGGTGGTGGTGGTGGTGGTGGTGGTAGGAATTACTGCAGGAGGAATTTTTACCTACTGGGATTTGCTTGTACTTTGTGGTTTGCTTTTGGATGTGGGGGGGGGGGGGGGGGGGGGGGGGGGGGACCAAATTTCTCTTTCCAGCTCTGAGCCTGGAACTCTTATTTCATTTGACCCATAATAAATGATAAATTGTTTTTGTTTTGTTTTTTTAATTCTATTTCTTTCCAGGGTCCAATTCAATTTAGTTTAGCTAAAGAAGCAATTGGGTGTTGTTGTTGTTTTTTGTTTTATTTTTTTTATTTTTTTTTTATTTTTTGTTCAGATATTCTGGGTTTTGGATTAGCCTGGTGAAATGTGTGATATCTTTAAAATTGGTGCCCACTTTTGGGAATTTACTTTTTTCTTTAGTATAGCATAGCTTTAGGCAGCTATGAATAGTTCTTGGTATGTGGCATAGCTTTAGATGACATAAATAGGTGGGCCACTTCTGCCTTGTTTGAAATTGGTGCCTTCCATCTGGAACTCCAGTTTAATTGAATGTGATATTGTTTAAACTATTTATAGCAGACCAAGATATGCCTCAGTAACAAAAACTTAGTTCAGGCTTCTATAGCCATGCCAAACTGAATAAAAACATAAGTTCCAGAAGGGAGGCACAGATTTCGTACAAGAAATAACCATTGTGGGCATTCCTACACAAAACTATTACCAATTTAGCTGGTCCCCGATTTCTTGTCACATGGAATGATTGAGGGTCTACTGTATGTGTACATTATTATTTGTGCAGGCTCAGGATACCTGTGTGTGGGGCCTTGAGGCAGAACTCTAGTTGCAACCCTGACAAAGTGATGCTCACTAATGAGATGGTGGAGCCCCTGAAGACCACTGCACCAACAGGGGAGTCAATGTAAGTGTTTGTTGTTGTTGTTGTTTACTTACAAACAGGTCTTATAATTGAGTCCGTCAATCAGTTGACATGCACACGCTATAGTGGGGAGGGGGAATATCTTAACAGATTGAATCTTGAAGGGGTTGTATTTCAATGCCCTATATAAAGAATACATCTGTGGTTATCCCATTTCAGTCCATGACTCATTGAAATCATATGATAGTCATGTTACGTCACATAATTGTTATGTTAATACCACTATGGACTGACTGACCGACCGACCGACCGACCGACCGACCGACCGACCGACCGACCGACCGACCGACCAACTGACAGCGGAAAAACACAGATTTTTTTAAAGTATATCAAAAGGTAGGTGCGGTTGATGAACCATTATCCATATTAGTGTTGAATAATCAACCTTTACTCACCATCAAGAAGTAGGTGGTGAAGGTAAATATTAGGCAATGCCAGAAAAAAGTTCACTTTGATGGTGGTACAAATGAAGCCAGTAGCCTATGCAAGGTATGTGGCCATGGAATGCATCTTATTTGCAGTCTTCTCACCAGCCTAGTCTATTCATTGAGCATCAAGGGGAAATGGATAAGTTAAGTTGACATGCATAACTGTGGAATGCACTAAATATGTAACCAGGAAACATTGATGCCATTGGGATAGGTTAGTTCACTCTTCAACACTCTCCTATCAGTAATTCATCACTCTTGAAATGGCTCTTCTGTGCAAACCTGCACTACTTCTAAAAATAGTTTGCTCACTGTGCTTGAAATGGCTCTTTTGTGTAATGATTAGTTGCTGCAGACCTTCTTCTCTATCTCTCCTTGCTACTGCTGCTGCCCTCAGTCTCCACGTCTCCATTACAATTCTTTAAAATTGTAAGCTCTTTTTTTGTAGTAAGTTGTAGGTAACCAGCTGCAGAGGGGACTGCCCCAACTCTTACACTCCCTTCTCTTTGCTGCCCAGACATGAGCCACAGCCACATTTATTGATAAGTTCATTTAAGCTATAAGGTCAGTGCTACCACTGTTTTTAACTCTCTCTGTGTCTCCCTTGATATGAATTCTCTGTTCCCTTGACTTTCTCTGCCCATTTGTGTTGCCACCTCATAATCTCAATTGCTGCAGCCATTCTTCTCTCTCTGACTCTGTTACTGCTCTCTTGGTCTCCATACAATTTTTTTGTTTACTCTTTCAAGTAGATAAAGTGTCACCTAGGGAGGCTTTGTCTTTCATCAGCAATCACTAAAATTAAGGATTTGGTAAAGGATTTCTGGTGCAAGCCAACTTTCTCCATGATATTATAGCGTAGCCTTTGCTGCTGCTCTGTCCTTCTGCTCCAGACATCCTTGTTCTCAACATGACCTCATCCCTCCCACACATCTTGGTGTGAATTCTGCTACTCACACTGACAGTAGCCAACACATCAATATTAAGAATTTTTCTCGCACAGATGGACAGATAAGCATATTATTATATAAATAAATACGACTAGCTTTCAGCTGTATGTAGTAATTGAACTTTAAATACATCATAACTCAATTAAGCTCAGAATCACACTGGAGCTTCATTGTAGGATAATCTTTTCATACCACATCATCAGTGAGTATAAGATCATTCTTAGTGAAAATTACATTTTTGGACAAAACATTGATTACTTTGGGTGATTTTGATGTGTTCATAGAGCTGTCCGTGGGTATTGTATCAGCACTTGGTAGTCTGTTGCTGGTATGCATAAAAGTATGTAATTAATTATAAGTTTTTGACAATGGCAATGCGTTCTTTATGTTGTATCTAAAATGGCATGATGGCATAATAGTAGGAGATGATTGTATGGAAGTAGACATATATGGATCTGTTGGAAATGAACAATTACTTGCTTCAATTATTGTAAATGATGTATTGACGTCCTGTGGTGTTGAAATAATGGAATAGGCTGGAGTAAATGAATGCCTTTTTTGTTTCAAAACTTTGCCTTGTTGAAGGTCGTAGGTTTGCATCATTTGGTGCTAGTTTGACTCTGGGAAATAGGACTATAGTTCTAGAGCTTGATCCAATGTAAAAGCTCAGCCTTTCCATGCAATGATATTACACTTGGAGCCCTAGTAGCACTTGCACTATCCCTGACACAAGGAGAGAGTGCACAGAAGCATCACCATACTTTCAACCTTGAGGTTCAGTGCATGAGGTGGTGGCATTCTAATGGTGTCAGCGAGTTCAAATACTCCACTGGAAAGGTGTGACTTTCTTCTTCTCTGTCACACTTGACTGTGTCTGCACTGAAAAGCATTCTAACTTCACTTGGAAGTATGGCCCACACGTTTTCGTTAATATGCAGGCAGTTGTTGTTGTTGGTGAGAGGATACCACAGCTGTGCATGGGAGTGGGCCAGACTACATCAGAGCACACCTGATTGACATGGGAGTGGGCCAGACTACATCAGAGCACACCTGATTGACATGGGAGTGGGCCAGCCTACATCAGAGCACACCTGGTTGATGAGTGAGTCACCATGACTGAGAACATATTGGTGGGACTTCAATAACGTCAGGCTGCCTTGGAGCAATGTCTGCCATGAGTGTTCCATTGTCAAGCAGAGAGGCCAATCTGCAAATTCCTGCTCCCTAGGCCATGTTCACGTGTTCGGTGACTGTTAGTATTGTTGAAAGAGTGACCAAACTGGAAATTTCTTGAGGCATGTATTAATTACCACTACTGGCAGAACATGTTCAATGACAGGCTAAAGATCTTGTCTGAAATCTCCACTAAGCTGAGATACCTTTCCACCAAATGGACCAGACACACCGGTGATGTCTTGCAAGCAGCGTTCTATTGTGCACATTGCATGTGAGGGTCTCATGGAGCCCTCGCCAGTGATAAACAGTGACTTGCTTCAGAGCTTGAGTGCATGGTTGGAAGTCGGTAATCTGCAGGTAGACATTGCCACAATGGGAAGTGTTAGTTTGAAGAAGTTTTGTAGAGTTCTTGCCGCGACCATCATAGTTGCTTCTATACCAGTCCAGGCTGCACATGTGGCCTTGTAGTGGCAGTGGTTGAGGTGTGTTGCCAAATGGTTGAAAGGTATGTTCTACCTCCACCATCATCACTACCTCCACCATCACCACCTCCACCACCACCTCCTCCACCACGACCAGGGGCATCCACATGTGGCAGTGACAGCATGCTGCTGTGGTTACCCGCCTATTCATTGATGGACACTGTGCACTACTATTTCCAACAAATTCCATTGTGTGATTAGATCATCACGATTGGGAGGATAGTTAGTCAGATCTGGTGATGGTCGTCCATTTCAAACTCACCTTAAGGCACAGGAAGGCCAGTGAGGCAACACTAGAACCTTTCTCTTGAAGAGACAGCTCCATCTCATGCAGGGCCTGGCTACCTGCATCCTCCACAGTGTGATGGTGTGCACAGTCCTCTGTCAGTGCCACACCACAGCCAGTCCATAGGTGCAATGCAATTGAGGGCTGGCAGTAAACACAAATGGTCACAAAGATGGAGTGTAGATGTTTTGGCATCTGGAAAATGGATACTTCTGGCAATGTTTGATGATATGTAGAGTCAGCAGCAGCAAGGAGCTGCAGTGTGATGCATGCATGCCTCCAGAAACCTGTTCTTGATGACACCATGAATGGTCCACAAGTTTGTGTAACTGATGGCACCTGGTCTGTGCAACAAAGGGAGTCTCAAATGGAACTTTACCTGATCGACTGGACTGACTGTGCCTCCTCTCTGTCTCACTGTCCATGTTTTCCTTCTGTCATTCAACATGCTGTACTGGGATACTTCAGTGTACAGAAACTGGTATACTCCAACTTAAACCAACACTGTCTAGTGGTTGTTTTATCTGTGGCTGTTGGAGGCTGGAAGATGGCAGAGGTTGGGAATATCCTTAAGATCCACAGTTTTAATGGATGAACACTTATAGCGGTATTAGAGCTAGATAGAACTAGTCAACAGTGAGTCCCTTTAGAATGCACCACTTGCTGTTTCAGCACTTCTATGCTCATAACCATACACTATGCATTTTTGTATATCTACGATTTTTTTTTTTTTTTTTTTTTTTTTAGATAATAGATGAAATAGTGCTCCATTATGTGAAGGAAAAAAATTATCCACACATGTTCAAAAAAAATATGCTAAACCCCATCAGATTTTTATCTAGTGTAGGATAAAATTAATGGTGTCATTGTGATTTCTTCAGGGATGAATCTGACAATGAGCCCAACAACGTCGGAACTGTGCCTCTACACTTTCAAGTTGAACTTACACCTCTTTCACTTGCTACATGGTTGCACATCCATAGTATGGCTCTCAATCCAAGGCTGCGGTTAGACTTATATAGAATAGTAATCAATCTACACTTATAATGATTCTCATTTTGTTTTAGAATACAGATCAGTTCGTCCAAGAAAGTTGAAGATTTGGAACATTGTTTGATTAAACGTTTTTCAGTAGAAACTTTAAGTTTCTATAATGGCAAAGGTAAAGATTTTTCGAAGAAACTGGTTGAACAGGAGGTTGACTACCCTAATGAAGGTATGTAACTGTGTGCATTTCTGTGTGTGATGCTGTATAACTTAACTAGTTTATTAATTAGAAGAGCAACAAAGCAGTAGCATTCAAAAGGTGGAGACATGTTGTAGTGCCTTATAATGTGATGTGCTGTTTCATTGTTGTTGCTCCACAGATGATGCAATTAGCCATGTTGTGGTTGATGGTGGAGGTCCAAGCAGCAATGATCAGAGACAACATGTCCCCACCAGCAGTTTGCTCAGTGAGCTCTATGCTAAGGTAGTGAAAACGTAGTAGATTTTATTTTACCACTTTAAGATAATTGGAAGATATTCCATGTGTAATGTAATATTTCTCTGATGCACCTGATAATATGTGCAGCTAAAGAGATTGAATTGTATAATTTTATGCCTGTATTCATGTGACTCATGACTAAAGTTAGGATTTTTATGTTACAAGGAAGCCATTTTAGGATTAGGTTAGGTCTTTTTTTTATAGTTGAAATATTCTCTTTTTAGGTTAAATCTTTGAAATCGGTTCAAATACGTTAACAATTCATATGCCTATTTGGATGTGGTGATTGTAGAAGCAATTAGTGACAACTGCCGGTTTTAAACGTTCAGTTGCCAATCTATGCTATCTGTTGGAAAGGATATTTTTATAAAGTATGCTGGCGATCTTTTCTAGTATAGGGATCTCTGGATTTATGTACAGAACTCTTGTGTACTTGGAAGCCAGTGAGTACCCAACATCGCCCGCTACTTTCTCAAGTGTTGTCTTCACTCATGGCATAATCTTGACACACTCCCTGGGAGGAAGGCTTTTCATCGATCTGACTCTTGGTTAGTAGTTGCTGCTGTACCTTCTTGATTGCTGCTCCATCCTCTGCATCTGGAATAGTTATCACTCTCTTTACACCATCAAAGTGTTCAGAGTAAACAGATGGCATCCTCAATCCAAATGTTCCAGGGGGTTGTTTTTGGGTTGAGGGGGCAATGGGAGGTCGGGGCAGATTTGATTGCACAGCAATGTGTGAGAAGGGGCATTCTTTAAATAAACTTTTTTTTTCCAAAGGGAGGGATTATGATGGAACAAATTATTCTATATTTAGGTCAAAAAAAGGTGAAATAGGTTAAAAATACAGGAAAGGGTATTTTTGGTCCAGAAAAACTAGGTTTTAGGTGAAAACCTAAAAATCGAAGCTCTTTTCATGGCCATTGGTGTCGTATTTATTGACCTCAATAACACTTTGAGTACACTTAAATTCTATTCTACCATTTTTGAGAAAGGATGTTAATACCGCTTGCTACATTGAATCTAAAGTCACATTATGAAAGCAATTGGTCAAATTATCATTAAATTATCAAAGACTGTAATTGTGTTTGTATGTGGCCTCTATTATATGTCAGTTTAATATTTTGTTAATTAAATATAACACTCCTTGTATTTTTGTTATTGTTGTTGTTTTGTGCTTCAGAATGGATTTTCAGGAACGCTGGCCTTGTGTTACGATGTAGCCGACCAACAGGTGCGTTTTGAGCAGGATTGCTACACTCTTATCCCACGCAAAGAATGATTGTGATTGTCTCTTTGTGTGATGCGATTTGAGAGATTTGAGATGATTTCCTAAAAATATATCTAGTTTCACTTGCTCAAGATCATTTATCATACACAATACAATTATTGAACATCGATCAGCCTTGGTGTGATATCACTTTTGGATGTCAGCCTCTAGCATATTGGATGCCTTTATGGGGATGGGATTTCAGTTTGCCAGAGTAATGCCACCCACCAACCTTGAATGTTTGGTCAGGGTAGACCCAATAAGACATTTTTATCAGGTATTTGGAAGATGAAAAAGAAGAGAAAAAAGGGGGGATAGAACAATGCCCAGTGCAGAATATGTGTTCCCTTCTAACTTCATTTGCTTTAGACCAGAGCTTAGTGTCAGTGATCCACGCCTTCATCTTATGACCAGTGTCAAAGAGCGCTGCTTCTCCACCAGGTGGGCTGTAGAGGGTGCAGTTGCTAATGACATGGTCGGCCATCTGCTCAGGTCCCCCTCACTCACAGGCAGAGCTGGAGCGAGACCACATTCTTTACAGAAGTCATGAAGCACACGGTGGACTCCCAAGCCAATGCCTTAACTTTTCGGCCATTGTTTTTCAATTAAAAAAATATATCATGGAAAAAATAGAATATCTCTCCTTTTTTTATCATGTCTGCAAAACTCCATCAAATTCACTTCAGCTGTTTGCTTGTTCTTAGTGTACATAATGAATGAAAGTAGGGCTACTGCTTATGTATATATATACTGACAGGGCCAATTTGTATGAAAATTTTAGTGTAGGACCCCTAGATACTGCAAAAGGTTCATCCACCCAAAAAAATCTGGATCTCACAGTCTGTTGTGGCTGCAGCAGAATTTCTTTGGGGGCGGGGGCGGGGCAGGGGCGGGGCAGGGCAATATTCTGCTGTGGCAGTAATTTTTTTTTGGACATTTTTTGTATGTACCCTTTGTACCCTTGGTTTAGTCATCATCCATCAAACCACTGGGACCATTATTTAGGCATTTTAGTTTAAATAACTCTTTGATACGAACTTCCCCTTCCCACTATCTAAGTCAGCCAATCCCTGACTGGTACCAGTCGCCATCAATCATGCCTTGAATAGCCGATGAAATTGTGGTGCCTTAAGTTTTATTTCTTAGTCAGCTCAAATTATTGCCAACTGGCTTTTTTCCCCTGAAATAATTATTGCACAATCTGCTTTAAAGAGAGAGAGAGAGAGAGAGAGAGAGAGAGAAATGATAACTGCCCCTGTCTACTTGTGTGTCATCATTATCCATTAATCTCAAAGTTATATTCTGACCCTTACACAACAAAAAGCTCTTTTTTCCTTCTTGTTAATAAAAATAGATAAATAAATTAGAAAAGAATTCTTCTTTGAAAAATTAAGTAGCGTATGACATAGTGTGTGATGATCCTTCCTCACTCAGAATATACAGTTTATGGGTTTTGGCCAGTTGGAAGTCCCTTTGCATGGCTAGGGAGGAGATGTGGAACAAACCAAACAGACAGACAGACATACAAACCTCTTTTATAGGTATAGATATATCAGTGTGAAGAATTTTTAAAACAATATACTAACATATCTTAATTTATCAATGGCGTCCATTCTTCCTGAAATTGTTCTTTTGAACTTGAACTGCAGAAAATTAAATTCACTCTTGTGCTTGAGTTTTCTGTGAGTTCTTTTCTTTTGTTGGTCATGCCGATGTTGGCAAACCTCTCTGGGATATTTTATATTTTACAGGTAACCATTCTGATTTCTTTTGGAAATGCAATGTGTATAAACATCAGCATGCAAGCAATAAATTTTCTTCTTTAATTCACATTATCACAGAGAGTATTTAGTTTGATTGTCATGTACATAGTGTATGTAATATATATCAGTGCATGCATTAATTATTTCTAAGTGTCCTGACATAATGTCCTCACAATATTGAGTTTGACCTGGCAATATTGAGTTTGACCTGACAATATTGAGTTTGACCTGTCAAACCTATTTTTTGTCCTGACAGATTGAAGCTTCTCAAAAGATTGAACTAGCTATGCAGAGGTAACTGTTGTCTGGAAAGGACTTGATAGCTAAGCCTATCATTTCAGTCCTCCAATCTTCAACATTCATATATTCTACTGCTCCTTGAGAAAGACAAACAAGCCTTCACCAGTACCACTGTCAAGGTGTCTTGCAGTGAAAACCTTGGTTTGCATATGAACTACACCATCTTTAGCAAAAGCATCAAAATAAATTATTAAAAATAGCTCTGAGCTCCACATTTCCAGCATCAACACTGGCATATGCATGAAGTCTAAAAAAAAGAACTGGTTTTTTTTTTTTTTTTTTTGTTTTTTTTTGTTTTAATAGGGAATTGAGTAAACTTTTTTTTTTTAACTTGGCTATGAAGCTAACAAATATGGCACATGCATGATTATTTTTGTATCCCACTCCTAAATTAACACCATGGCTCTCCTCCTACTCAAAAATCGGTTTCTCTTAGTAAACGCCAACTTCTCCTTGGCAATTATATAAGATATGTCAAACTTCTTGGTCTTTGCTAGAGTAGATCGATCCATGGAAGCTTCAGCATTTAGTAATTGGAACATAGTCTACTACATTAGATGAGAGCAACAAAATTCCTCCAGTGGTCAGCAAAGCGTGCAGCACTGTATGGGGGTGCAGCAATTTCTTTGTGGAAATGTTTGACCCTAGTAGAAAGAGACCTCTAGGTAATTCTAGTTATTCCTAACCAAAGGTGTCTTTCTACTAGAGTCAAACATTTTTTTGCTATAGTCCTACTTCATCTGGAATCCCTGACTCCTGCTGAAAATTCCTTACGTTTTGAGAGTTTTGGCTATTCGGCTGCAGTACGACAATCTTTTTTTCCCCATTTTTTTACTTTCACCTTTTCCTTTTGTCAGGACAAAATGACTGGTTAAATTCAATCTTGTACTGACAATGCTTCATTTTGACCGGTAATTGACAGGTTACACAGTGTAATTTCCTGCTCTGTATGTATGCATAGTTGGATATTGACTGTATTAAACCTCTTTTTATTTGTATATTTTAGCCTGATCAGCCAGACACACTTAGTAGTCTCTTCAAATTAGTTAAATTTCTAAGATCTCCAAACCAGGTATGTTATCTTAACTGTATCAATATCTATGCCTGCAGTTGTTTATTTATCCCTGGTTGTTGTGTACCATAGCAGGAATTTCGTAGATCAACTGTCAGTGTTGGTTCCAAGGTATCTTCAAGTAGTGACAATGTCAGTAGCACAGTATCCTCCACTCCTCTCAAAATCATCCCCAAAGCATCTTCAAGTTCTGTCCATGTCACTGCCGTGGTGTCTTCAAGTACAGTCATCAACAGTAGTTCTAAAGTTCCTTCAAATCCTGCCAGTGTTGGTTCCAAGCTATCAGCAAATGTTAGAATCAATTCCACGATATCTCCCAATCCCGTCAACCTCACTTCCATGGTTTCTTCAAGTCTTGTCAATCTTGGTTCCATGGTGTCTCCAAGTCCTGCAAACGTCACCTCCAGAGTATCTGCAAGTCCTAAAGTGGCGGAGTATTTGCGGTCACTTTCTCTCTTGGCACTGAGGAAATCACCAATATCAAAATACAAGAAGATTAGATTTCAAGCTGCTAAGAAAGGTATTAATTTGAACATACGATAGTTAAGAGCTTTTGGGATGAATAGTCATGTTTCTTTTGAGGTAACTGCTACACCCATAGCTCCATACTGGCATGAGGTGGTGTGTGATTTATCCCTATCTGAGTAAAAATTCTAATGAAATGGATTTTGTACTGAGGTGTGTTGTCCTCTGCATTGTTTCGTCCTCAGCTGTTCTGCATGAGAGTTTTGTTGTGCTGCACTGTTTGTTGTTTACCATTGGCACTGGCAATCAGCCCTCAAATATTTTTTGTTAGTGTTGCCTTAATTCTGTCTTGGTATTCAGTTGCTGTATTGTGCCTTGCATTTTTTCTTATGTAAAATTAATCTGGTAGATGTTTATTTTCAGGAAGAGATCTGCATACTCACTTTATTTGATCTGCTGTGTTACATATAGATGTGAACACTGATATCAACAAGTCGGACACGTAAGTCATTCACAATAGTTTCTATGCAAGTACTTTCTGCTGGTGATGCATGTGGCGCAGCATGCTTGCTACGGAATGTATCTCTTATATGTATGACTCTTCCCCTTTTTTTTCCTGAGCGCTTCCATCCAATTGGGGGAGGGGGGGGGGGGGTAGGTTTTTTTTTGTATATAATTCTACTGCTTTCATTATGCAGAAATTTTACTTTTTAATTTCATTTTTGCAGAGTTGAAATGGTACCTTCTTTAGTTTCCTGGAAAAGTCAAAAGAAGTCCAAACGCAGGAGTCCATTTTATTCCAAGAGTGGACAAATGGTTGGTGCATGGTGTAATTATGTTTGAAGAGTGTAAAATCAATTGCTTTCAGGAATGGATCTGCTCACATCAATGTAGGGCAGGGCTGTGTGTGCAAAGGCATGATTAGTATGCCTATCTTGTCAGTTCAGAATTGTTTTAAAACAGCAATTAGAGAGGAACCTCATTGTGGATGGTGGTGGGGGTATATGCCTTAGCAATGCACACACCTGCTCTTTGTTTGTTCACATCAAAGTTTATCTGGTTGTACCCTGGACCAGTCACATATTGAGAGAACTGTTTCCTTTATAACATTTCCTGGATGGCAGTTCAAATTGTTGAAAATAGATCTAAGATATATTTAACCAAAAAAGCAGCCAGCAGCTATTCTATATTGCTACTCTTATTGCTACTGCACTGAACTGTGCATGTTTAAACTCTTAGTCAACTCTGTTCAGAGTGTTTCAATAATTCAATAATACCAAAAATACGAAGAGAACAGCAATCTCACTTACGTTTTATATGCTGATGTCAACTATTACATACTATAAGGAGATATACAGACATTTAGGCTACAGGTATGTAAGAGAGGGGGGATGTAATCATATAGAAATATTGTTGTTATTGCAGAGACACCTTATTCCAAAGCCTCTCACGTTTTTACCAGACAAGTCTCCTATTCCTTCACCTGCCAGGGTGAGTTCCAAATAATATAAATGTTTAATTTTAAAATTGGTTGTTTCATGTTAATATGTACAGCAAAATAGATCATAATTAGTAATAAACCCAATGATTGACATAAGTAAGCATTTTAATACCTACTGCCGGGACAAATATGGATAGCCTTGTTTGTGAGTGGTCATCATTTTGCAATGAGCAACAGGTCCTTTGTAGTTATTTCATGTGCCTGACAGAGAGGCTTAAATCTGCAGTGGGACCAGCGCTGATCAAAATATGTGCACTTTATCAGCTTGGGTGCTTATTAACAACACATGTTCTATGATAGATATGATGTCACTCGTGACAACACATGTTCTGTGGTGGATATGGTATCACTCATGACAACACATGTTCTATAGTGGATATGGTGTCACTCATGACAACACATGTTCTGTGGTGGATATGGTGTTACTCATGACAGCACATGTTCTATGGTAGATATGATGTCAATCATGACAACACATGTTCTATGGTGGATATGGTGTCGCTCGTAACAACACATGTTCTGTGGTGGATATGGTGTCACTCATGACACAAGTTCTGTGGTGGATATGGTGTCACTCATGACAACACATGTTCTGTGGTGGATATGGTGTCACTCATGACAACACATGCTCTGTGGTGGATATGGTGTCACTCATGACAACACATGTTCTGTGGTGGATATGGTGTCGCTCATGACAACACATGTTCTGTGGTGGATATGGTGTCACTCATGACAACACATGTTCTGTGGTGGATATGGTGTCGCTCATGACAACACATGTTCTGTGGTGGATATGGTGTTACTCATGACAACACATGTTCTGTGGTGGATATGGTGTCACTCATGACAACATATATTCTGTGGTGGATATGGTATCACTCATGGCAACACATGTTCTGTGGTGGATATGGTGTTACTCATGACAACACATGTTCTGTGGTGGATATGGTGTCACTCATGACAACACATGTTTTGTGGTGGATATGGTGTCACTCATGATTTGGTGCAACTACTACGTTATGGACATAGTCACATGACATAAGCAACGATTTAAAAGTACCTACTGGTAAGAAATACTCCCAAATATCCAATCTGCATATAATCGTGTGACCAGTTGTGGCTGTATTTTTGCATATAAAATTATATTCAAACAAAATTAGCGTGATCATATGCCTCAGCAAATCAGCTGAAGAATCTTTACACAAACTTGGTTTGCTTGTGGTCGCAGTACAGCTCCTGAGCCTCGGTAGTAGAGGTGTGTCCTCCACATAGCTACTTGCAGGCACCAGCAAAACAGTGCAATAATAATTCATCATTGGCTGGTCATGCACTCACAATAGAATCATATGCTGAGCATGCTCATCTCACCTAGAAACACAAAGTGCACAGTTAATTCTGTTTTAACTCTTGATATTAAATTTTTCTTACCTTTTGCTATCTATAACTCTTACTTTTATTTATGTAGAAATCTCTAGACTTCTCTCAGTTTAAAGTGCAACCAGAGCCAGCGAAGACTGAACCAATGTTCTTCAAAGCAACTAATGTAGCTGATCAGGAAGCTGATCAAGGAGGTGATCAGGGAGGTGGTGCTTTTGGAGATGTGAAAATCCAGGAAGAAGTTCTTAACCAACTGTTATGCAGTCCTCTTGAATTTGTCCAGGATGATAAGGCACAAGATCAACCACAACAGTTTTCTTCTTCTGATACTGTGAATGAGCTTCTTAAAGAGTTTGCAGCTGCGTCACCACAGGAATCCACACAAATGCTCAGCATGGAAACTGAAGACATTCTACCAACATTTTCAAGAGTATTGAAGGAGTACTCTTCTCAAGGTCTGTATTTTACACTATCTCCTCACCACATGTTGGTTGGTTGGTTGGTTGTTTATGTCAATGTCAATATTTCTGTCATCAATATCATTTGTACTTGATTATTTTATTTGCAAACCCAGACATTACTATAGATGCGGAATGATAACATGCGTTTAATATTTGTGAAAGCTCTTAACCCCTTTTAAGTTTGTAATTTTTTTATTACTAATAGTATTTTTTTTTTTTTTAATACCACTCTACGAGCGGTTTTTCAGCCTACCTTTTGTGGGCTGTAGTAACAAAAGTGTCAGCTTTGAAGACATGCTATAAACTTTTGAAACAAAAGTAACCTGTGATTAGTTCTATAAGTGTCAAATTTGGTGGATTGTGACTTGCCTATGTTATATCATGTTAAGTGCCAGTGCTATGCACGGAATCACTTTTCTCAGGTTTTGGATTCTGAGATCTGAATTTTTTAAAATCTTTCTTGCTAAAAAATCATCCTTGCTGTAAGATGTATCTAACCTGAAGAATGAGTTTTATTTGATATGGTGCTTTGGTGATAAAGTAGATACACACAAACAATCATACATATGTGTATACAAACTGTTTTAAGCCTTACACGGCCAGAGGAAAGGGTGTAGCCAGGTGAGACCCAGCACATCTTACTCCCAGAGTCTAGTTGTGTATCCATACCAAATTTAGGGCTCTAGCTCCAAGGGTTTGTTTTGCCAAATGTACAATTTTTGACCCCTTTTTTGGCCTGACACAAACACCGGAAGGGGTGTGGCCTTATTAACATTCCTAAAATATTCCCTGGCAACACTGATTCCATATATATGTTTTTGTGGGTATAGATACCTGAGTCCAAGTGTTTTTAGAAGTGCAATTTTAGACATTTTAGCCTTACACACAAAGAGGAAGAGGTGTGGCCAGATGGGATCCACCCCATATTATTCGTAGAATCAAGTTGTGTCTGCATGCCAAGTTTTAGGGCTGTAGCTCCATTCTTTTTTCTGGCAGAAGTACCATTTTTTGGCTATTTTTTAATACAGAAAGGGGTGTGGCCATATAGACATACTTAAAAATGTTCCCCTGATAGATACATACATACATACATACATACATACATACATACATACATACATACATACATACATACATACATACATACATACATACATACATACATACATACATACATACATACATACATACATACATACATGCATACATACATACATATGGGTTTGTATGAATTTCATGGTAAAACATTTAATACAAATATTTGAATTTGGAAAAAAAGGGGGGAAATGTGGTCTTCATTAGCCCACCATATTATACTTATATTTGAATTATTATTTGTAAATTGAACCAGAAGCTAAATATGTTTTGTTTTGTTTCTTTACTTAACAGCAGAAGTGGAGGAGAAAGTGGAGCTGGAGGTGAAGCATTCAACGGAAGTAAAGATGAACAGGGAACCTGAGGTGATTCTTCAAACTGGTTAATTTACTTGCCTCTTGCTGGGACTAGGGGACTTGGTTTGGTGAAATGAAATGGGATGGATTATGTCACCAAGGTTATAGTAAATATCAGGTTTTTAATTTTTCTTGTGTGGATTTAGAACGTGTTGTTGGACAAACTCTGTGCTTGACAAGTATCCAGATAGCATGGCAGCTTTATTCACTGTATTGAAGATTCATAGCTTCATTCAAATATTTTGGTTTATACATTTCAAATAGTTTTCATTACCACCAAAATAAGTCTTGCCCGCAGGAGAGTGTAAGTGCAATGTGCAGTCAATGTGCTTTTGGATGTGTTTACGGCCCTTTTTCCCCCTTTGGTAGTCAGAACTAAAATTTCCATCTAAATTAGTCAACTATTCAATCCATAGCTGAGATCACTTACCTTTATTATTAACCATTACAACCACACTAAAAAAAAATCTAAAATTTCTACCCTTCCCCATCTACTTTTCAAGCATATGTAAGTGTGAATTTATATAAAAATGAGGGAAATATGCAGTTTTGGAATTATGCATGCATAACTTGATATATAAGTGTTACTTTTGTTGACTAATTTGTCATTATAATTATCCTGTACTCAACCCTATAGCAGCTGGTGGACAGTACTACTGAGTTTGATGAGAGCACAGCAGACTACATGAGGAGGTTCAAGGAAATTGCTTCAAACATGGAAGAAGGATTAAACTAGTGATTTTTAAGAATATGTATTTCCAATTTATCGTGTTTTTTTTTATATGTATATGTATAGTGTATAAGTAAGATAGCAAGAAAAGGCCTACCCAAGAAATATTGAAAGAAGGCATCAACACTCTATTATTATGTGCCTAATTCTAAATCCCTAAATCACTGACTTACAACTTAAAATTTTTATATCCTATTAAGCTTGATGAGAGAGAGAGTTACCTATTTTCTTTCCATGTTATTGGTTGGAAGGGGGGGGGGGGGCAAAAGAAAATATTCATTTCGTGATCTACTCGTAAATAGAGTTTGGAGCCAGTCCTTCAAGGGTGTAGATTAGGTACATAATAATTGAGTGTTCATGCCTTGTTTCAATATTTCTTGGGGGGTCTTTTTTTTGTTGTACTTTTTCGGGGGAACCCTAAATCTTTTTTTCTTCTTCTTCCTTTATTTAGGAATGTTTTTTTCACCAGAAAACTTTAACAAGTTTGCAGAGTCTAAGTGTTACCTTGTTGGGAATCTTGTTCTTCTTGTGGAACTTCCTCTGACCACCAGTGCTGAGGTCCCAGGTTCCTGGTAATGCTCTATTTCTAAGTTTATTGGGCCATTTAAAATCCTTTTCTTCTTCTTTTAAATGCTCAACAGAGTTGAGTGAAATCTAATTTTTCTGCCAGTGGTGTGAGGTTGTGGTAGCTGGAAGTGGTAATTTTAAGTGTGGTACCCTTGATTTTCTGGGAGTTTGGTTTGTTCAGGTGCACTCAATTAAAAAATGCATCCAGCTGCTGCCAATTCTGTCCAATCATTCTGGAACAAAATTGTTGGTGCTGAGAAAATTTTGGGAACTTAGTACCTACAAGAGGAGGGGATGTTAAGGGGTCTTTGCCTATGGAGACAAATGGCAATAAAATTACTTACAGGAAAGGGTTAAAGAAAAAAAATTTTTAAGCTAAATCTAAGTTTGTAATTTTTATTTCTTCAATAGAAAAAAATATGAAAGGAGTTTGAACCTATGGCAAACTTGGATGATGGCATAGTGAAGGGAAATATATATATATATATATATACAATGTAAGTAACTTTAAATTAGCTTTGAAACTTGTGCTTGCATAATATTTTCTTTCTTTTGTATCATCTGAAAATTGTATAATCCATTTTCATGTACTTTGCAGTTATATTTTTGGTAATGCCTATCAAAGGGAAGGTCATTTTTCAAATCCTGGTGTATCTTCTGCTGATTTGAAATACCAACACAACTTCCCAGAGCTCCAACTCACAACTGCTTATTTTAATATCATCCTGCCAGCTCAAGCAGTAGCCTGCAAAACAAGACACACAAACTAAATAGAAATGTAAAAGGTCTGTCTGGTATTGCCATGGTGGCAGGCTAAAATTCTAACAGAAGTCATACTGAAATGGCATTATATTTATAGTTCAGTTGTTCTGCGTTGTTTTTTTTGTTTTGTTTTTTTCTATTTGAATTTCATTAAACAAACTCAGGTAACTTGTCCTTGAAGGCACATGGGAGACTAACATAGACCAATTTAATACAACATATAATGAAACAGCATTGTAATTAAAGTGGCAGAGAAAATGATGTTATTCATTAATTATTTTTAGCACTAATTGTGTCTTATGAATATTTTCCATAAAAATGTCAAGTTGCCTCCAACAGCATTGAATTAAAACATATCAAACCTAAATTTTGTGTATAGAGTTCTTTTCTTCATTTCATTATAGTTTCATAAATAAGTTTCAAAAAATCAACCAAAAAAAAAACAAATAGTATTGGTACTATTCTCATAGAGTTTCCTATTTGATTGGTCTCAAACTATAAAAAAAAAAGAGAAAAAAGTTCACCCAACATTACTAAATACGTAAATCAAAGATTATGTATGTAAACATTTTTAAAAAGTGCAACACAGCGTACTACAATCATTCTGTGCAACATAGCATAGCATATAAAAAGTGTGCACTGGAATAAAAAAATGTGCCTATCAAAATTAACATCACATATTCATGTATCTTCAAGTTTAGCTCATTCAGTCTTTCAGTATAGTCTTCAACTCTTCAATCAATGTTTCATGCCTATCATGAATAATAATACATTTTGAGAGAGGGAGAGAGAGAGAGAAATGAACCAAATGTACAAAAAAAAAAAAAAAAAAAGACAAAAAAAAAAAAAAAAAAGACAAACTTTCAAAGTTAAAATTATATACGAACAAAAATTCTAGTTATTGAAAATGCTTACAAAAAGTTATTTTATTCATTTTTTCATTTTCTGTAGATATCTATTTGCACTTCACACTATTTTGCAGGCATTACAGTAGAAATTCACACTCGAATGTCTAATTGAAGTCAAAGGAGTAACCAGGGGGTAGCTCCGTGCTCCAGCACTCCCACCCCCACCCCCTGCAAACTAAAACTATAACTCTATTTTGAGGGGACAAGATCATCAGCATGAAAGACAGGAATTGCATAAATAGAAATAATAAATTTGGCAATTGCCTTTTTGAGAATAAACAATGTAACTCTCATTAAAATGACGAGCATTTCATCATGAATAGCCAAAAAAGCCCATTTTGTGCAGCTGCCCAGTATGCTACCAAAATTCTTTATAAGAAAGTCCAGCCACTATCTGAATCCACCAAATGCATTATCAATCCACCACCCCAGCCACCACCCCAGCCACCACCCCAGCCACCACCCCAGCCACCACCCCAGCCACCACCCCAGCCACCACCCCAGCCACCACCCCAGCCACCACCCCAGCCACCACCCCAGCCACCACCCCAGCCACCACCCCAGCCACCACCCCAGCCACCACCCCAGCCACCACCCCAGCCACCACCCCAGCCACCTTTGCAGCTACCAGCTACCATCCATCTAGCCACAATTGCCACCACCATTGTAACTGATTCAAATTCCTAAAAGATGCTAAAGATATTCATTCCAAAATCAGCAAGTTGCAGCATACAGTAAGCAACAAAATGGTGGGATATGTCTTCCATGCAGGCCTTCCAAAGTATGGCATCATTGGTCAGACCCAGGTATACTTTGTGTGTGTGTGTGTGTGTGTGTGTGTGTGTGTGTGTGTGTGTGTGTGTGTGTGTGTGTGTGTGTGTGTGTGTGTGTGTGTGTTTGACAAGATAGAGTTCACCTATATGCCACTCTGATGTTGGGGACATTGGTCTTGGTTATGTCATTACCACCAGGACCATCTTCAGTGTAGTTGGCACCAATCCAGTGCTGCTTCACCTGCAACAACAACGAACAGTGACACATCAAGTAAGTAGTCGTTAGTGCATTACATGTAACAGTGTGCACTTAGTTGACTATTTCATTTGATAGAGTTTGATGAGAACTGGAAATAGTGCAAGTTCAGACAGTGCACAATAAACTATAAAGACATTAGTTCAGTGTAAACACACAAGAAAAACATATGTGTATGTAAACATCCAAAGTTAGCATAAAATATATTTGAATTATATACGAGCATAGTTTGTTTGGTCCCTTGCTTGAGGACTGGTGGGTGCACCTTCTCTCCTCACACAGGGAAAGGGTCCTGGTCCCACAGCTACCTACTGACATCACAGCCCATGTTCAAATGCTTCATTCCTTACACATGTAGTACCATCACTTATAGTGATAGTCAGTCGGTCAAGATATAATATTGATTGTAGTATCCTGATTGTCCATTACCTCATGTTCAAATGAACTCATCATCACAGAGTTCCTGGCCAGCTCACACATGTCGCACTGACTGAGCTTCCACACCTGGGCAGCTATGCTGTACTCCTCGATCAGTGGCTCCTACAAAATAATAAGAAAATCATGAACAGTTACTGTTCACACTAAATCAATCCTGAGTGAATGATTTGACCTCAACTACTCTGCTACCAGAGGTCATACAGTTATGGTGGGGGTGGGAAGAAGTATTTTGCTATGACCACACACCCACATTTAAATATGCCCTATATTATGATTAATATTGGTTGAATGTTAGTAAAAAAATTATTTTTCAGACAACTTGTGTGGTTTGGTGGTGTGCATTAAGTTGCTAACATGCCACACCCAGCACCATCAAGCTTCTCAATATCTTGCTTGCTGATCCAGTTGAAAATGCCATAGAAGTCCTTCAGTCAAATGTAGTGATTAAGACTCTCCTGAGAAACAGGAGCAGTGACACTGACCTGGTCAAGATGATGAGAATTGCAGTAGAAGAAGCTGAACTTGAATCAGTGAACTTCCAGAAAATATTAGACATTTTCAATGAAACAAAATCAGCTAATACACTCATTACTCCTTTCATAAAGCAATACAATGCCAACATTATTGTGAAAAATCTGGGAGGGAGGGGGGGGGGGTGGAATTCCAAAGGTGGTGACACTACCTCTGTATGAAACCATGGCTATTTATTGAAAAGAGGAGGGGGGAATTTTTTTTTATTTTTACAAAAGGTGTTAAAATTGATCTTATCCAGGCAACCTTTATACAAGTTGAGCTGTAGCAAAAAAAAGAAAGAAAAGAAAGAAAAACGCTCTCGTGAACAGAAATTAGAATATGAAATCTAATTAATGGAGAGTTTCAGTCCTCCTTGAATTATAGTGTTGTGTCAGCTCTGTCCTCACTTTAGTGAAGTGGAACTGAAGGGGATCGTCAGTTGAAAGAGAGACCAAGAGACCTCTGGAAAAGTACAACGGGAGAGGATTGCGATGATAGTCCAAGAAGAGAGAGTTGTTGCCCAGCGGTGACATAGCAATTCCAATCTGAGCCAGGTAGTACAGATATTGCAACGTTGGCACCTAAACAATTAGGAAAATAGAAAGATATTCTCCAAACGAACAGGAATGGAACATTACTAGTGCATGTGATGCTTGGCCCTCCACACTCCTCTATGTGTCACCTCTGCAGTTGGACATTTATATACTACCACATCAACTGTACATACAATGAAAATATGCAAGTGTGATACTCCCAACCAAATAATTACATGTTCTCACTGCCTTAATGTTTAGTTTCAAGTGGAGGCAAGTTCATTTGAAGGCATACCAACTCTGGACTTTTACATAAGAGTCTACATTTATTCTGATAGATTTGAGGTGAGAAGTGGATTTGGAGATAAAAAAAAAAGAAATAACTACAGAGATAATTTGACAGAGAGCAATGGCAGTTCACTCAGTATATTGTACACTAGCAGCATATACCCAGCATTGCTCGGCCAATGTCAACATAAAACATTACAGAAACCATTCAAATTTCGGCCTGGTTGGACCTTCATTTAGCTTTTGGCAGTCAAAACAACTTCCTGTGGGTTTGGCTGTTACTAAACCACACTCACATGCAGAAATTAATGCTCACCCACTTTCTTGGATGCCATATGCCAAATTTCAGCCTGATTGGTCCATAAATGAGTTTTTGGTAGGCATAATGATGTCCTATGGGTGTGGTAATGACCAGACCACACCCATTGACATACACACGTGATTAATAATGCTCACCCAGTTGTTTGAAATCTCATTCCAAATTTCAGTCTGGTTGACGGTTGGATTAGCTTTTAATAGGCAAAACAACTTCCAGTGGGTGTGGCTATGGCCAACCCATACCCATATGTGGTCAATAATTCTTTCCCGGGTATTTATAGATCACACGCCAACCTTTTTCCTGATTGGTCTATTATTAACTTTCTTCAGCCAAAATAACTTCCTGTGGGTATGGTTATGGCAAAATCAAACCCATTACCATGCCAACATGTGTTTAATCATGCTCACCCGGATTCTTATAGAGCACATGCAAAATTTCGGCATTTTTGGTCCCAGTGTTTGGACATGATGTCTAGACACATACATACGAACCAAAATGTTAAAATGGGTTCATGGATCAAACTCCTTAGGTCCACTCTTAATTTATGTGTTTTTTGTTTTTTTTTGTTTTTTTTTTTGGGCACCTTTTCTCTTTACACACCAATGGGAATAGGTGTAGCCAGGAGGGATCCCACCCATGTTACTCCCAAAGTCAATTTTGTGTATGCATACCATGTTTTAAGTCTGTCGCTCCAAGGGTTTGTTTGGCCAAAGTACCATTTTTGGGTTTTTGGAGGCCTGACATGGACACAGAAATGGGTGTGGTCATATACATGTACTTAAAACATTCCCCAGATTATATTGATTACAAATATATATGGGTTCATGGTGTAACTCCTTAGGCTCAAGTGTTTTTGCATATATACCATTTTTGATATTTTTTAGCTTTAAATAGGAAAAGGAAGAGGTGTGGCCAGGTGGGACCCAGCCCATGTTACTCCCAGAATGAAGTTGTATATGCATACCAAGTTTTAGATCTGCAGCTCCAAGGGTTTTTCTGGCAAAATACCATTTTTTGTAATCATTTCCCGGATTTTTAGCCCATGTTTTAAGTTGGGTCAAAACCTATCATCATGCCAAGTTTCAGAGAAATCCAACCACAGGTTTGGCCAGAATGATGGTACATATATACAGACATCTCCTTATATATATATATATATATATATATATATAGGAGATTTGCATTATACGCTCTCCCTTTTTAAAAAATATTATAAAATTCAAGAGTTAGAAAGTGTTCGGAGTGGTTCTGTTTCAATATAGCACTATTGAAATATTTGACTAGTCCAGTTTCATAATGGTATTCGAGTATCTTGGAATTCATTGTTTTCTAAACATGCACGACCTATTATCCTGTGTCTTCACAGTTCTCTTCCTACCCTCCAACTCACAGAATTGTCATGCAGCCCTGACATCCCCTACCACACATGCACTGTCCAAAATTTAAAAGCATACATTAAACTAGACAAACCTTTCGTAACAGCAGACCATGTGATATGTTCTGGGCCAGTATGAAGGTGGTGGCTAGGTGGTGAGCAGACCCGGCCTCCCCACAGTGAGGACGCAGGCTGAACTCATGCCTACCAACAATCCTAATCAAACAGAAGGAAAGATAAGTTAGCAATGGAGAGTCAATATAAAATAACCACTAAGATACCATTTCAAATACAGAAAAACAATTGTGATAAGTGGGAAAATCCTACTAATGAAACACCTAAAAAAATCGAGTGATTTATCAGATGTTCGGTGAGAGCCCCCTTTTGTCCAGATGCTTTTACACAATTTTTACCTATTAATTAGTATCATATTCTATATATGTGCAACTCAGATGATGTCATGTGAAGTTCAGTCTGTGCATTTTACACAATATTTCTGTTGCTATTATCTTCTATTGAGACCTTCAAATAGCATAGATATTTGTGCCAGAATTCCAAGTCATAACCAGTGACCCTTGCAACGACCTTACCAGGACAGTGACCCTAGCAACGACCTTACCAGGACATTGTATCTAGCTAGTGCTGATTAAGATATGTGATGGTAGAACACATTAATTTAGGACAGATTTAATAGCATCACATTTTCTGAGACTCAGCTCTTATGAAATCTTAAGTGCCAATACTCTAATCTGACAATGACCAGCAAGAAACTAAATGAAGCGGTTGAGCAAGATCCCTCGGGGGGGGGGGGGGGGGGGTGAACAAAATCTTTGTGAGAAAGTGGTACTGGAGTATTTTCAGGGGGAAAGTTCAAAATAACAACACTTAGTTTGAAGTGTATCACATGTGGAGGTCCCACAGCCACTTCAACAACAATGATGTACGAGAAGAGATGAGAGTAAAGAATGAGACGAGAGTAAAGAATGAGACGAGGACAGAGAGAGCACAATGCACAAGTAGGACCAGGCTCGGTTGTATTGCTATAGTTGTGACTCTTATTGGCTATCAGTACATCCATCCAGCCACTTCTCTATTCCATACTGTTTGGGGTGCCCAACTAACTCATTCTTCCACTCATATTGTGAGTGTGGCATCCAAGGAGTGCAAAAGGTCACATCTGATACATGGACTTGTGAAAAAGTTTTTATTCCTATCCACACTTCCACACTGGTCATGTGACTGCTTCCTACCGTGAGGAGAAACCATTGCATGACTGGGAGTCAAAGTTTGTTACCGTTGTCTGGACCATGATCAATAACTGTGTGTGTGTGTGTGTGTGTGTGTGTGTGTGTGTGTGTGTGTGTGTGTGTGTGTGTGTGTGTGTGTGTGTGTGTGTGTGTGTGTGTGTGTGTGTGTGTGTGTGTGCATTCACTCTCGGGTACATTGAGGAGTATGATTCCCCCTTCCTTTTAGGGGGAAGAAAAAAATATTTGAGAACATATTAATGTGTTCAGCATATATATTCTCGTTCATTTCACTTTAATCTATGAATAGCACAAGTATTAAATACACATGCACTGCATATGCACGTCCCTACAGCCATTAGTGAGGGCAGGGACACTGAGTACTTTAGTTGTGGGTGGGGCTTACCTGCGCAGTTTGTTGAGTCTCATGATGTTGACGTACATGTAGAATATGTAGTAGACATACGGAGGGTTGCTCTCTGACGTCCACTCTTCAGGAGAAGGACTCTCCCAGTGAAATTGATGGTATTCAGGTTTGCTCTCATCGTCCACACTATCAAACCCAACAATCTAGGCAGGCCAACATACAGAATACAACTCATTCACAACCATACATCCCCTAATATGCAACTTCAACCTTCAACAACATTAAATGAAGTATGGACAGAGAGGGTCCATCTCGTGCATGTAGAGTGCCAACCTTTTATTTTTCTCGTACTCCTCAATGTTATTCATCTATAACCTTTCTAAACCCACAATTAGATGAGCCCTCCATAGTGACCATGGATGCCCCCATCACTGCCTCTGTCCCATCAAGCGTGGCTTAGAGTGCAACTCTGCCAGCCATCTCCATGGAGATCACAGAGTGAAATATAAAACTGCAGTGTATGCAGTGCCTGCCTGTCTCTTTGTATTGTGTAACTCTGTGGTTACTGAAATATC
>OZ017793.1:5677906-5759719 GCA_963969325.1 Lycopodina hypogea | reverse complement strand
CCCAGAAAAACTATTGGAGTCACCCTATGGTCACCACGGTGATATATATATATATATAACACTAAGACTGAGCACTTGGTATGGTTAGTTGTACCCAACACACACACTCACTCAGTTTTGATATAGCATATTAATCCTCAAGTCAAGAAGAGGGAATCACAGTAATATTCTGAAGAAACAAGCTCCAAATCCAACAAACGCAAGAAACAAATACAATCCTATATATTACAACATTACTTACTTGATTCAGAAATATGTGCAGTTTTGGGTGAGACGAGGGATCCAGTGTGACCTCAAACAATGGGACAAAGATGTTCTCTAACATTTCACTGAAATTGTTCATGATCTTCTTCTTCCTGTAAATATCACTGCAACCCAAACACAAACTGATAACTACAATACACAGTGCAGGTACAAGCATTGCATGCACAACAGGGAATTTAATGCCTATTTAAATATATACATTTGATTTATGTTTTAACTAGAGTGGTCCCACACTGAGACCTGTGGCAAATAATCACTAATATTTATTAAAGAGTAATATGTTGTTGTTTTTTTAGACCAGCAAAAGAATCGCTTAGAACACTTAGATGAGATTAAGTTGTGATACGATTTACATCTTTTTGGTTTCTATACAGTAAAGTGTTTAGTTGTAACCACAGGGTTTCCATATCGTAAAAAATTGGTGTTTCAAACAATAAATAATTAGTTAAAAATCCTTTCTTGAGCAAAACTTGTGGATGTATCCCCTCACTCCCCCCCCCCCCCCCCCCCCCCCCCCTCTCAATTTTAAGCGTTCCTAGACCTGTGAGCCACAGGTAAAAATGTCCAGAATAAAAGGAACAAGCAGAAACTCTATTTATGATCTACATGTTCCTTATCACATTATAACCTGTCAGTAAGGGACACTGTGTGTGGTGTGGTGTGGTGTGGTGTGGTGTGGTGTGGTGTGGTGTGGTGTGGTGTGGTGTGGTGTGTGTGTGTGTGTGTGTGTAATCAACAGGAATGACTATGTATAAGATCAATGTCATTGTACAGCAATTCACACTATATACAGTAGGAGGGGAGGGGGTGGGATGGTATCTGAGTTTGCTTAATTAGACTACGAAGCTTTAAAATACCTGAATTCCCACAGTCCAAAATTGGTGTTTGGTGAGATCATGCCAGCCTTAAATATATATTATTGCACTACTTCAAGATGTAATCTTTGATCCTTAATCTCACCCACTAGCCACAGGCTAGCAGAAAATTGTATTACTGTGATTATGCTGAGAAATTGTATCATTTTAAATATAAAGTTACTAATTGGAAAGTGAAAAATATAGCTTCACCTCCCCACTGCCCCCCCCCCCTCCACACCTCCCTCCCCCTCCACACCTCCTTCCCCCTCCACACCTCCCTCCCCCTCCACACCTCCCTCCCCCTCCACACCTCCCTCCCCTCCACACCTCCTTCCCCCTCCACACCTCCTTCCCCCTCCACACCTCCTTCCCCCTCCACACCTCCTTCCCCCTCCACACCTCCTTCCCCCTCCACACCTCCTTCCCCCTCCACACCTCCTTCCCCCTCCACACCTCCTTCCCCCTCCACACCTCCCTCCCCCTCCACACCTCCTTCCCCCTCCACACCTCCTTCCTCCTCCACACCTCCCTCCCCCTCCACACCTCCCTCCCCCTCCACACCTCCCTCCCCCTCCACACCTCCCCCCCTCCCTCCCCCTCCACACCTCCCTCCCCCTCCACACCTCCCTCCCTACAACAAATATCTCGGATGAAACCTTGCAAACACCCACAAGTAACAACAGATCCTGCTAGTATTTACTTTTTAACGTAAAGAAATATCAACGAAAACAATTAAGTTGGCAGTTTGTCAAAATGGTAAATAAATTTCTGTGAGATATGGAAGAATAATGTTGGGGACATCTATTCCTCTACACAAACACTTTGATAAATGTCACTACAAACTTAACATGATTCCAGTTAATATACTTTCGTGTTAGAAATATTACATGCTATACAGTGAGATATACCATATAGTAATACATGTTATATATAGTGAGATATACCATATAGTAATACATGTTATATACAGTGAGATATATCATATAGTAATACATGTTACATACAGTGAGATATACCATATAGTAATATGTTACATACAGTGAGATATACCATATAGTAATACATGTTATATACAGTGAGATATACCTTATACTATTACATGCTATACAAAGAGATGCCCTATAGTAATACATGCTATACAGTGAGATGTACGTCCAGATGAGCCTGCAGTTTGTTTGTGTGCACTTACTATATTCGAGGAATTTGAATCAACCAGCGAATATTGCTGCAGAACATATTATGATTGACCGCCCACTCAGAGAGCTTGTCCCACTCGTCCCTGCTGCGCCCATATATGGATATTCGCAGTTCAGCCTTCTGGTACTTACTCTCATCCAAATCAGACATCACCTCCTAAACATACCAACAGAAACAGAGAGAACATGGAAGGTGTGACTTCAGTAATGGGAACGGGTGGATGGTGCATGACGACATGTACTGGGGGAGCCAATGGGACTGGAGATATAAAAGGTTTAATACATTCCTAATTATCTCCATTAAACCAAGTTGACATACAGATGCGAATATATCCAATGAAAAACCTTGATTGATTTAGTGACAAACCTTAATTAACAACAAACCCTTACTAATAACAAACTTTGATTAGTGAAAAACCTTGATTAGTGACAAACTTTGATTAGTGACAAATGCTGACTTGCTACAAACCTTTATAAGTTGTCCATAAAACTTTCCTCCAATATCGTTATCAACTTTTAGGAACAAGTCACGCAAACGACTTTTTCCTAAATAGAAAAATATAAATTAGCATCAGCAGTAACATCAACGACAGCAACAACTAGTGCCAACAACAGCAACAACTAGTGCCAACGACAGCAACAACTAGTGCCAACAACAGCAACAACTAGTGCCAACAACAGCAACAATACAATGATAACAAAACTGCTTCACAAGGAGATGATTTCACCAGAGTACACAACTCTTACTTTGAGACGGAGGACCTCAAAACTGACTATATCAACCTTATATATCACAGACAGATAGACAAAAATGTACTAGCCTCTGAAACAATACAAGTGCCTTGACCCATTCCTTCAGCAGCAAATAGGAACATCCCCCCCCCCCCCACCCCCCACCATCATCAAATTATGGAATGTTTTCAAGGTGTTACCTTGTACAAAGCACTGAAGAAGCTGCTGAGCAGAAGACTAAGAAAGGGTGACCCTTGGAATAATAAATTATGGAAACTACAGAAACTACAACCTCAGCAATGCCTGTCTCAACAAAACAACGTGTGAATATCCTTTTTTTGGGGTAAATTCAAGAGGCATGGCTGTTAATAAATGCAAACACTATAGGATTTCTAAACTTGCTATATATATATATCTGTTAATTGTTTTTGTTAATAAGTTGACTAATTCAAGTCTTACCAGAAGTCCAGATGTATATATAGACACCTTTTAAAGTTAATCCAACAGATGTATAGTTTACATGAAACATTTTATCTTGCATAACACGTGGTTTATGGCAAACCTAAATGATTCAGCAAATTCCTGAAGTCCTTACCAATAGGGTTGTACTTGGAATTGAATTTGTCAAACCTGTGGAAAGTATTGCGATCCTATGCAAACCAAAATGAGAAGTAAATGACAACTTGCCATAGTGATGAATAACACCAAGACATGATCACTTACTGCATGCACATCAAGAGTGTCAACACTTAAGTCGTATGCCTTCAAGTTCATCTCATCAAAAACCTGCGCAAAAAAAAGGGAAAAAAAATCAGTACAATTAGAACATAAACCTGACCCTATGCAACACACACACACCTGCTGACCCTATGCGACACACACACACCTGCTGACCCTATGCAACACACACACACCTGCTGACCCTATGCAACACACACACCTGCTGACCCTATGCAACACACACACACCTGCTGACCCTATGCAACACACACACACCTGCTGACCCTATGCAACACACACACACCTGCTGACCCTATGCAACACACACACACCTGCTGACCCTATGCAACACACACACACCTGCTGACCCTATGCAAACACACACACACCTGCTGACCCTATGCAACACACACACACCTGCTGACCCTATGCAACACACACACACCTGCTGACCCTATGCAACACACACACACCTGCTGACCCTATGCAACACACACACACCTGCTGACCCTATGCAACACACACACACCTGCTGACCCTATGCAAACACACACACACCTGCTGACCCTATGCAACACACACACACCTGCTGACCCTATGCAACACACACACACCTGCTGACCCTATGCAACACACACACACCTGCTGACCCTATGCAACACACACACACCTGCTGACCCTATGCAAACACACACACACCTGCTGACCCTATGCAACACACACACACCTGCTGACCCTATGCAACACACACACACCTGCTGACCCTATGCAACACACACACACCTGCTGACCCTATGCAACACACACACACCTGCTGACCCTATGCAACACACACACACCTGCTGACCCTATGCAAACACACACACACCTGCTGACCCTATGCAACACACACACACCTGCTGACCCTATGCAACACACACACACCTGCTGACCCTATGCAACACACACACACCTGCTGACCCTATGCAACACACACACACCTGCTGACCCTATGCAAACACACACACACCTGCTGACCCTATGCAACACACACACACCTGCTGACCCTATGCAACACACACACACCTGCTGACCCTATGCAACACACACACACCTGCTGACCCTATGCAACACACACACACCTGCTGACCCTATGCAACACACACACACCTGCTGACCCTATGCAACACACACACACCTGCTGACCCTATGCAACACACACACACCTGCTGACCCTATGCAACACACACACACCTGCTGACCCTATGCAACACACACACACCTGCTGACCCTATGCGACACACACACACCTGCGGACCCTATGCAACACACACACACACCTGCTGACCCTATGCGACACACACACACACACCTGCTGACCCTATGCAACACACACACACCTGCTGACCCTATGCAACACACACACACACCTGCTGACCCTATGCAACACACAACTGCTGACCCTATGCAACACACACACACCTGCTGACCCTATGCAACACACACACACACCTGCTGACCCTATGCAAACACACACACACCTGCTGACCCTATGCGACACACACACACACACACCTGCTGACCCTATGCGACACGCACACACCTGCTGACCCTATGCAAACACACACACACCTGTTGAAGAGTAAGTTGAGTGCCGTTGCTGTTGATGACCACATCATCAGAACAGCTCTTGAGTTGCTTCTTGATAAAGCGAAGCAGATGCTTCTGGTTCATACATGACGATGCATGCACGTGTGTGTCCACCTACATGAGTGGCTTGATAACACATGATTTACATCAATACTCCGTGCAAAGGAATGATCATATTAGAATATAACAAAAAAAATTTTCTGGACACTGGACATTAAAACTTTAAAAAAAAATCTGTACCTTCCTGACATTGTAGAAGTCTCTGTGGGGTACCATTTTCTGTGCCTTCAGCTCTTTCATCTCATTGAGCATGGCGTGCAGTTGGAAGCGTGACTCAAGGTAGCGAAGTCTTCGATGGCTAAACGTCTTTCTGTACACATAACACAAGAAATGAATAGTGTAAAACATAACTTTAACATCAAAAGTGGTCATAGCACAAATTAAATTTATGACAAATAGTTTTTCCTCCTGCAACACACACACACAAATGCGAATTCTCTAGCTGCCATTACACGGTCACAAGCACATGACATAGTCAGGGTGCCTGTGCACTAAGCAGACACAATGAGCCAATGCAAGAAACTCCTAGAGCCGGGCTAGGAGTTCGCAGGAGGATTGACCAAGAATCTGAGCTTATGGGTGTGGGCACCCGAAGTCCCACTTGAACCCATAGCTGATTGACAAGCCATGGCCAGTGAATTTGCACCCCAGAAAATTCCAGATCCACATCACAGCTGGGTGGACTGGTGTGGGAAGATGTTGAAACACTAGAAAGTTTCCTGTCAGTGCTGGGTTTGAACTCACAACCCTGGGGTTGTCAGTCCAAGAGCTGAACTACTCAGCCACCACACGCACGCACGCACACTAAATCAGCTACACTAGACAAGGGGAAGCTTCTGTCTAACTAAACAGACATGCAGAGCACACTTGTAATATCAGTTGATCACAACTAATGTTGCAACAACGAAGGGGGGGGGGGAGGGAAGTGGGAAATATGGTCACACAATTCTTTTTCCCACCATGTGGTTTGCTGGGCACTAAAACAAGGATAAACTTCAGCAACAAACAATAAATTTGTATTGCCATTTTAAAAAAATTTTTTTAAAAAGAAGAAGAAAAAAAATTTTTTATGCCAGTCATTTCAGCTCGTGGATAGTGTCATCACTTCAACATAGTGTTACAATAACCACCCCAACCCAAGAACTGAAGGAGGTACAGTAAAACCACACACAATTTAAACCTATGATTGTTTAAGTCTAGCATATTTGTTTGGAACTGTGTGTGTGTGTGTGTGTGTGTGTGTGTGTGTGTGTGTGTGTGTGTGTGTGTGTGTGTGTGTGTGTGTGTGTGTGTGTGTGTGTGTGTGTGTGTGTGTGTGTGTGTGTCACAATTCTTTTTCCCACCATGTGATTTGCTGGGCACTAAAACAAGGATAAACTTCAGCAACAAACAATAAATTCTTATTGCCATTTAAAAAAAATTTTTTTAAAAAGAAGAAAAAAATTTTTTATGCCAGTCATTTCAGCTCGTGGATAGTGTCATCACTTCAACATAAAGTGTTACAATAACCACCCCAACCCAAGAACTGAAGGAGGTACAGTAAAACCACACACAATTTAAACCTATGATTGTTTAAGTCTAGCATATTTGTTTGGAACTGTGTGTGTGTGTGTGTGTGTGTGTGTGTGTGCGCGTGTGTGTGTGTGTGTGTGTGTGTGTGTGTGTGTGTGTGTGTGTGTGTGTGCGCGCGCGCGTGACCAGCTATTCTAGTGTATATTTTTGGTGGTCAGTTGTCCTCAACACTGACAGGTAATCTTCTCTGAGATGTATTTTGTACAGACCTAAACAATGTGCTGTGTGATTTTTAATTATCACCTTTACATAAAATTATACAATGTGTAACTACTTCTAAAATTAAATCGTAATGGCAATACCACTTGGATTGCAGGCATTACAAATCAACGCTACGTGCACATGCACGCACACACACACACGCACACACACACACGCACAAGCATAATCAATGTGGTTGAGACAGTTGCTTACATGGGCCCATGAGTGCACAAGGCCAAGACGATGTTCAAATCATGAATGAATTCCTTCTTTAAAGTCATGAGGCAGTCTATGTTGCCAAGCATAGGGTCAGCTGCTATAACTTTAGTCTGAGAATAAACATAATGTCAAAATTAGCAAAGCAAACACTCAAAACATGAACCACAATTGTACAATCCAATTCCCTAAACAACTGTATGAATAATGTCATTGATGAATACGCTTCAAACTACAGAAATGTATTATTTTCTGGTATTGTGGTACCATCCCCCACCCACTAGAGCATATATTGGAATAATTCTCACGTGATATTCAGAACTGGTCTTGTTCACACAAACATTGACCATCACAATTTTTCCAGTTTAATTAATAGATTAAGTGGACAATTAAGTTTGATCCCAACCTGTCCATCATCTGTCGTGTCCTTCAGCCTTTCCATGATGACATGTCCACTCTTCATGCTCAGGCTGAACTTCATTGTCTCGGTTGGTATGGTTACAGACTGAGGGTCAAAAGTGGACGTAGCAGGAACATTAGTATTATCTGTAAAGTAAAGAAAATGGTGGCATGTTGAAGCATGCAATGTAGCAACAAGTGCCATCAATTATTCCTCCAAGTACAGTTTTGCTACATCAGTGCGACTGACTGGAGACATATCTGCAATGTGTGCATGCATGCATGCATGCATGCAGTGATAGCCAATTATAATTTGACAATATTTGAAACAGGGAGAACGGCAATGAGCTGGGTTGAGCTCACGTCACCACCTACCACTCATGTTAGTCATACATACTGCCTTCAAATTCAGCACTGGTGAATTCTGTTAATTGTCATGCAGCAGAGGAAATATCTTCACTTGCTTACTACAATTTTAGCTGTTGATGAACACCACAAGCACCTATTGTAGTAGCAAACGTACATCAGTAAAAGCCAATGAGGTCAAGGGGGTGGCCACAACATTTGGATTACTGGAAATAGAATTCACCATGTGGGAATGACTACAAAATCAAGAAAGAGTCACAACTAATCATTTGATGTTTTTTTGAATTCCAATATGTAATATCACTTATTTTTTCTGAATAATTATGTTTACGGAGAGAGAGGATGGGGAAGGGGGGGGGGGGGGAAGAGAAAACAGGAAACTGACAAACCGGAATGATTCTCAGATTGGTTTTGTTTCTTGTATTAGGAACTCTTAACAGCTATTGTGCTCTACACACTAGTGGAGCACTGTTCAGTCTGGAGAAGGATTCTTGCATTTTAATAATTCCATGGATACAACTTTTGTTGGAATAGATTGCCGGGGGTACTGATCTGTCTCTAGAAATGGGCAAACATGATTATCAAGCACCTAATACAAATGTTAGTAGCCATGATTACTCCCTCACTTGTACACTTCTACAATGTACAGGACATTCACATGGCTCCCTATCCCATAGAATTGCCTCCACATTCTCATCAACATCCTAGGTAGGGGACAACCCAACCTCTCATATGGCTAAGATGTGCCTCTATGTGTGTCATTATGTGTGTCATTATGTGTGTCGTTATGTGTCTGCTTTCAGGCATACATCAAAAATAAAATGCAAAAATAACACAGAAAATATCTGTTGTTGAGTGAAATAATTATGTTCCATATCTAAGAACATGCAGCTTACTCCCAACAACAGCGAAACCCTCTACTGATAACTCTTCATTCTCTATCATAACTTACGATTTGTCTACATGTCCATCTGTTTGTCTATGTCTGTCTCTCTATCTGTCTATTCACTATCTCCTCCCAGACGTCTGGGCCAATTGTCCTGAAATTTTCAGGGGTTGCTCACAGGATCACTGGCCCCATTTGGGGAGATTGTGGTTAGGGATAGGGCATAGGTCCAGTAAATAAACTTTCTTATTCAAGAGTAACTACCCTCTTAGCTGTAACAACAAACTTTTGTGTTTTTATACAGTAAACAATGTACTCCCCACCAAATGTTCCTAGATCTGTGCACCACAGGTAATTATTATGTGATAGTTAATCTGTAATCTGATCCCATTCGAAAGGACATTTCAGACAGAGTTGTGTTTACAGATCACTCAGTAAGTTCAAAAAGGACACTAACTACTAGAGATGCATCATATTTACTTAAGAAACGGGACACTGCCTCCCATATCCACCCCCCCCCCCCCCCCCCTATGTCTAACAGGTACTTTTCTAGTCAATATAAGTTACTTATGTTTACCAAGTGGATGTTAAAATATAATGTGAATCCTAATATGCTGTGGTGTTGTGATCTGAATACAAACTGTTTTACAGTGGCAAGAGCAACTAACCACCACACTCTTACTTGTCACAATGTCACCAGCCGTGTTGTACACCAACTTCTTTTCTGAGTCACCAGGGACACAGAAGGAAGAACTAGGCGGCAGCTCTTCATCCAGCATCATGGCAGTGGTCTTATAGAAGTGTTGGCCACTCAGGTCTATGTACTTCCGCCGAATCTTTAAAGCACCAGCTATGACCTTCCTTGCTTCATCATACTCACCCAAGTGCACCTACACACACACATAAAGGGTATTCCGAATAAAAGGGGGACAGAGGTAAAGTACATAATAATTGAGAAAGAGAACATTTTTCTGCTAAAAGCTCACCCCAGCAAAATCAATCATTTCATTCTGTTCTCGTGCTTTGCTGGACTTCGAGATGGTCACTCTGTTGAAAGGAACTCGCATGCACACGCCAGCAGTCACCAGAGTGTGCTCTTGCTCCAGCCTTCAAATATGCCATCAAACCAAATCAACACATAAAATAGCTCCATGTATTCCATAATATCCTCATAATCAAGTCACACACACACACACACACACACACACACACACACACACACACACACACACACACACACACACACACACACACACACACACACACACACACACACACACACACCTTGTTAGCTCTTCTTTCTTTATCTGTAATTCATCCAGATTCTCCTCTTCATCCAAAACTTCACGATCTCCAGCATACTCATAGGCAGCATTAAGAGAAACGGTATCTAGTCAAGGTCACAGGTTAAAGTCATACATAGCTAACAGAGACGTAGATAGCAACAACCAATATTAAATCTTTGTCATTTCTTTCTTCTCGAGTGTACATTAAAGGTAACCCATGCAAAGTTGGAACCATCCCATTTAGGGAATTAGAGCACAAAATTCATGAGTCCACCATACACACATGAAAACTCATTAATTGGTCAGATTCGAATACATTGCTTGCATTTAGTAGCAGCCATGGGAACACTATGTCTCAAAGGTAATCTGAGGTGGTCTAACATTATTGAGCACTATAAATATATATATACACACACACACACACACACACACACACACACACACACACACACACACACACACACACACACACACACGCATCATTTAGGAGACAGGCTCAATCATTTGGAAAATTCGTACAATATTGAAGATGGTCACTTAAAACAGTGTAAACATTCAGTTTATACCATTCAAAAAGTGGTCATCCAATTGCATTAGTGGTTGCATAGCTGCCAAGATAACATTATGTATATCAGAGGCCAGTTGCAGCTTCGCTTGCAATAATTCAGGCATCAGTTGTCCAACAAAGAACAAACTATTGCAGCTCTAGTTGCAATAGTTATCCTAAAACTAATCAAACCACAGGTCGTCCAACAAACATAAACACAAGTGACACGCCCACAGGTTGGATGTGGTCTGGTGAGACCTAGCCCATGTTAATCCCAGAGTCAAGTTGTGCATGCATGCCAAGATTTGTGTGTTAATATAAAGGTTTGAGTTTTACTGGCAAGATAATCACGAAACACTCCCCACTGGGCTTTGGAAGTTTACCAGTTTTTATAACATATACTGCAGGGGCAGATCCATGATTTTGAAGGGGGAAAAGGGGGAGGGATTTTAGAAAAATAAGTGCATGCTGTTGCATGCAGGAAAACTTGTGACCACTCATGTTTTCCACATGATCCTTTCCTTCCTTTTCTATCCGCCTTTTAAAAAGAAATAAACAAGGGCCATAGCATATACCCGGCGTTGCTCAGTCAATGTCAACACGAAACATTATAGAAGCCTATCAAATTTCGGCGCGTTTGGTCCTTTAATTAGCTTTTGGCAGCCGAAACAACTTCCTGTGGGTGTGGCTAATAAAAAAATCATACACATTGCCACATCCAAGTGGTTAATAATGCTCACCCAGTTGCTTGGAAACCTCAGTCCAAATTTCAGTCTGTTTGGTCATTTGATTAGCTTTAAATAGCCGATACAACTTCCAATGGGTGTGGTTATGAACAAACCACACCCAATATGTGGTTATTAGTGCTTTCCCGGATACTTGGAGACCACACGCCAAATTTTTGCCCGATCGGTCTCTGATTAACTTTTTTTTAGCTAAAATAAGTTTCTGTGGGTTTTGCTATAGCAAAACCACACCCATTACCGTGCCCACATGTGTTTAATAACGCTCACCTGGTTTATTGGAGAGCACATGCCAAATTTCAGCCTTTTTGGTCCAAGTGTTTGACCGTGATGTATAGACAAACTTACATACAAACATACATACAAACATACATACATACATACATACATACATACATACATACATACATACATACATACTCACAAACCAAAAAATATATTAAAGCGTGTTAGTAGATCTAACTCCTTAGGTCCAAGCGTTATTCATAAATACTTTTTTGGAACTTTTTGCTTTACACACCAATGGGAAGAGGTGTAGCCAGGAGGGATCCCGCCCATGTTACTCCCAAAGTCAAGTTGTGTATGCATACCATGTTTTAAGTCTGTCGTTCCACGGGTTTGTCTGTACCATTTTGGGCCTTTTGTGAGCCTAACATGTAAATGGAAATGGGTGTGGTCATATACACGTACTTAAAACATTCCCAAGGTTATATTCATTCCTAATATATATGAGTTCTTGGGTCTAACTCCCAAGGTTCAAGTGTTTTTGCTGAAATATCATTTTTGACATTTTTAGCCTTACACCAGGAAAGGAAGAGGTGTGTTCTCATTACCATGGCAACCATTTCCCGAATTTTTTAGCCCATGTTTTAAGTTGGGTCAAAACCTATCATCATGCCAAGTTTCAGAGAAATCCACCCATAGGTTTGGCCAGAATGATGGTACAAACATACAGACAGATACACAGTCAGACATATCCTTTTATTGAAGAGTACAGTAGTACTCTCTAAGTGGAGATGATCACACCCAAAAAAATGGTGGCCTCATTGACTAATACAACATGTAAGTGTCACTTTCTCTGCTATGGCTCAAATCTAGGCCACAAAACTCACCTGCAGTCCATATAAGCTGCAACACAAACTACCAAGATAGTTTCTGTCCTCCAAATCAATAGCTAAAGTAGCGAGCGGAGACTCGTCTAAATCACCATGTTCTCCCTCTTTCTTCTTACTATTTCTTTCTTCATTTCCAGGGCTAGAGCCTAGCTGGCTACAGCAAATCATGCAATAGTTATACTAACAGCTAACTATTTCTTTGGACTAGGTCCAAGACCACTTCACTTGCTTCGCCATGCTAACAAACTACCGAAATATATCCCAGACTAATGGCTGCAGTGTTAAGTTGAAGCCGCCATTTTGACACTACCAATTCGTCTATGCGCACAATTTAAAACCAGTTCATACGCAAGGCTATAAATACCATTAAATAAAAATTTAAAAGGGGGTGGATTCCTAACTTTGAGATAAAGAAACTCCACCAGAACTTCACTTCCAAATCTTGAATGCAAGTCAAATTCTTTAGCTAAATTTGTTACTGCTAGCCATAGCATTATTATGGCTAGCTAACTGTTACTTCATTCTGCTTTTGGCAGTGAGCCTCTCTGAAGCTCTACACTACCAACTGTAACTTCTACCACTGCTACTGTTACTACTATAGCCACATTTTAAAAAATATATCTTTGACAGTGTGCAAAAACTAAAGGAAACAAGTGGAAGTAAAAAATATTAATTTGAAATAAACTGGTAAATAGGGATACGTGTCAGCAAAATGTGCAGAAACAAGAATTCTATGACAGTGTATGTTACAAAATTCCCTACTTCACGGATTCCACAGTCTCAGATTCCACATTCTCATGTAATGTGTAAGACATGATGCCCCACCTCTTCATTTTGCTCTTAGCTAGCTCATGTAGAATAGTTACTCTAAGTTCACAGGAATTACGAAATAAAATAACTGTCACACTATTGTATAGAATTCTAAGGTCACAGAAATCAGTGAAGTAGGGAATTTAATAACATACACTGTCACAGAATTCTCATTTCTGCACTTTTTGCTGACACATCACCCCTACTTACCAGTTTTATTTCAAAGAAATATTTTTTATTTTCACTTGTATATATAGGAGATAGGAGATAGGAGATATATTTTTTTAGTTGGAGAAATTCTAAAACTTTCTGCAGAGACAGGGTGATGTAAGGAACCAATCCAATTCAAATGGTAGTCATGGAACCTCAGATTCCAAAATTCTTTCTGGCAGTTATGCAGGCTCAAAGGGAGTTAAGCACAAATAATAACATAGATGTATTAAAATATGCATATAAGCACCATTATATTTGCTCTATTGGGCATCATTCTCTTTGACTAACATACAGCCATGTGGAAGACAAACTGAATTCTCTCTCAGCACTCCACATGAAAGTTGTAGCTGATGAGGATGCAACTGATACGGCCCACACACTACTCTAGAGGTACAGCCCACACACTACTCTAGAGGTACAGCCCACACACTACTCTAGATGTACAGCCCACACACTACTCTAGATGTACAGACCACACACTACTCTAGACGTACAGCCCACACACTACTCTAGATGTACAGCCCACACACTATTTTAGATGTACAGCCCACACACTATTTTAGATGAAGTGAACAGCAAGACCACTCACTATTAGTTTGTTTGATTTAGTCTAGACAGTTTCCTCAGACACATATAATTACAAAAGAACAAACATGCAAAAGTGACTTCCACCAAACTACATTTTTTTTGTTTCTCCATTGAGTAATTTTTGACAATTTTATGAGCTCAAGCTTGTAAAACATTTTATATTCTTCCTTTTTTTTATTTTTAATAAAATCACTTCACTTTATATTTTTAATTTGAAATCACTCACAAGAACATGTAATTATTCACAATGATAATCAAAGCTGAACATAAGTGGCAAAGAATAGGTGAACATGTGTGAAACATTCCCCCCACATACACACATTCTTTAAACTAGAGTATGTGGAACTGTTATAACATTATTTATATGCACAGATAAAGACAGAAATAAAGTTATACATAGATAAATATCAACGATAAAGCTCTCTCAGGATTAACTATTCCATGAGGTCAACAAGCACCACCTCTGGCTAAGCACTAAATCTCTCAATCTCAGTCCAAGAAACTTGAAGAACAAGGAAGAAACAAGCACCTTCAAAATAGTCTAGACTCACAGGAAGGGAAGCAATCAGCCATCAAGTTGAACCAACAATGGAGTCAACACTGACCACCAGCACAGTAGGTCATACACAATGTGACATGCTGCAGGAGGACACCTCCACTAATGGGTCCACCACAATGTGACATGCTGCAGGAGGACACCTCCACTAGTGGGTCCAGTTTAGCTCCTTCCATGACATGCAGTTATTTAGTGAGCAAAGAATTCCATTACACATTGTCACACGAACTAGGGGGGGGTCTAATTGGAGTCAAATGGATGACTGAGAAGCCATCAGAGGATGGAATCCCACAAGCTGCCATACAATCATACTTTTGCTGTTGTACAGGGCTCATGTAGTTCACAGTTATGCTGACTTCATTTAGGATATTTTTGAGTGACCAATCGTATTTACATGGTGTGGTTTGTAGAGGAAGTGTACAACTCTAAACAATTACAATAATTATTATTTATACTTCAATTAATAAGTTTAAAATAAATAAGAGTCGACAGACAGAATCATGCACACACACATGGAAAATTCGCTTTGCGGCTTGTAAATATAACTCAGCACACAATTTTGGTATTAACAATTAATATTTGAAATTTGTGAACATGAATGTAGAATTGTAACCACAAAGTAGAAACAATGTCCATAAACAAGAGAACTGGTTTCTTGTACAATAAACTGAGATGCGAACGTCATGTTAGTCAACAATAATAAGATCTGTAAGAGTGAACTAATTAAACTCCATATTTGCATTAAAAAGTAACTACCACTATATTTTGACTTTGTAGTAGTATACTAGCAGTAACAACATATTCAGTAGAAACACTGAACCTCTCACTTGTGCGGTATGCTCCTGTAGCTGTGAATTCATCCAGCAACTCCACATCCTTCTCACTCGTGGCGGCCACTGTCCCATCCAGCGGGTCATCATAGAACTCCATGTGTGGACTCGGTGTAGATGCGCGTACTGGCTCTGTTGGAAGGATAGAGAAAACTTTGTGTGTGTGTGTGTGTGTGGGTGTGTGTGGTGGAGCACGATAACCTCCCTTCAGTCTTATATTGCTAATGACCTTTCAAACTGTCAACATTATTCTGCAGCCACAATCACATCAACAACGACAAGACAATGTTACTCTCACAATTCCCTTATAAGGCAAACAGTACTCTTGAGGCTAGTCAACAAAACATAGATAAAGATATTCAGAAACCACAACAGAAGAACTATAGAATTCACACAAGTTCACATTGTTTCAGCTGCTGACAAGGTCAGCTTGGCCCCTGGGACCTCAGAGTGAGGTCACCAACCAAGCAGGAACTCCATGTTGTCAGAGAACATACTGGAATCTAGTCTCACATAGCCAGACAGATTAAAAAGGGAATAGTCTCTCTGGTCATTGTAGCCAGGTTTTCATGATCCCAGCGAGACTAGCTGGAATCATGATCACAGTGTTCACAAGTTTTTAAATCTTAAAAAGGTGTGGAAGTGAAGCCTCTTGTTCTAGTGGAGATTTAAAATATCTTCATTGTTATACACATGAACATGTTAATCTGTAGTCTGCATGTCATTCAACCTTCCACAAGACCATTTTAGTTCAGTCAACACTGAGAACAGGCACTTGCAAGCTACATTGTTTCCCTATACTGGAGCTGGGGCTGACTGACATTTTTATCTCCCACGGAAAGAGTTCATCATAATGTGAAGTAAAGCTGTGATTTGTGTTCATAATCATCTCTTCCCTCTCACAGTTGGGGGGACATCTACCTGTCTACAATACTCCAGGAGAACATACTCATGTAAAGAGACATCTACACTTGTATTACCTACAAGTGTTTGCACTCTCTTTTGCTGTACATAATGGTGAATCAACTCTAGTAAGTGTTTGTTCCTTTGGGCAGGCTTGGCCTGCAGCCATGATTGTAGCTGCAGTCTCTCTAATTCAATCAAATTTAAGCTAGTGCAGAGGACAGCATTGAAACTGATCATAGAGCAACTTAGCATGCTTGCTGCTTGTAGCATCCTCAGTTGGTGGAGCAACTCTGGACAATAATTAGCAAACATTGTAAGTGTCACTGACCATGTCCTCCATTCTCCCAAACCTCAATAAAAGCATAGTTATAAGTTTCAAACATCACAGATATTCTTTTTTTTTTAAATACACTGGACAAGATTTAAAATTAGAAACATACTATTATAGCTTGTTGAAATCATATTCTCACATGCCTGCTGGTGCTCAATTAACTTCTTGCAAGTTTATTGAATAATATAGTGGTCATGTCATGTTTCTTATCCACACAAAGCAGACAAAATAGCTGCAGTGGTCAAGGCCAATCCTAATACATGCTACATCTTTATATTTCATTTTAAAGAAGAAACATTGACAAAACAATTAGAGCCAGGAGGACGGGAAGGTTTAAAAATTCAGTATTTTTCATCTTCAAATCCTTCAATTGCAGGATAGCAGTGACATTTGATGGGCAAGAGACAGAAGTATATTGCATCTTCAGGTGCAAATATAAACAACAGATTTACTGAGAGTCCACTAATGGGATTCTATATTTTAACCATCATTACATGCCGAGACAATCTAAACCAGATAGAAAATTTGGTAAATATAAGTTAAAACGATAGCAGCATTTCTGAAGAAGACAATTGGCAGCTTTAATAATTAATTTTTAATCGGCATCTATTTATCATTCCAGCTGATTTTAGAGAGCCATGGAGCAACATACAGTCATATACCCTTTCCATTTACCCAAACAACAAAAAAAAAATGTTAGAAAATAGGAGAGAGAAGAATTACGAGGAATTACCCTTGTGTCACTATAGAAAATGAAGCAAAATAAAAGATTGGTAAAGGGTCTGCATAGTTCATCATACAAGTCTAGCAAACAATTTCAAAACCAGATCTTGTTGGTAGCAGCTTGGATGGAACATGCACATGGACACTTCTACACCAATATTTGTTGGCAAAACTACACTCATAACCACATCCAAAGGACTACACAAGGTTAATAACATTCTGCTTACATGACAAATTCAACCTTATTGGTTCTAAAAAGTAAAAATAACTTTGTGGGTGTGGCCATGACCAGCCACACCCATAGGTGAGTAATAACACCTATGGTCACATGGAGACCACATGCCAAATTTTCCAGTGGGTGTGGCCAATGAAACACTATGCATAACCACACACAATGCCAAACTTTAGCCCAATTGATTCATGGCAGTGTAAACAACTTTCTGTGGGTGCAGCCATAACAGGACCACAGCCTTGTCACACAGATGGCCAATAACGCACACCCACTTAACATACAAATTTCGGCAGGATTGGTCCTGTGATATGGCAGTGAAAACAACTCATGCATTCAGATTTCCAGTGGGAGTGGCTAATGATAAGCCACAACCATTGCCACACCCCATAATATTAATACTGCCTATCTAGTTACTTGGAGGACACGTCAAATTTCACCTGATTGGTTCTCTGCTGTCAAAACAAGTTCCTGCAGGTGTGGCCACGACAAAACCACACCCATTGTCGCACCCACATAAGGTTAATAATTCTGATCTTGGAAACCACGTGCCAAATTTCACCTGATCAGTTCTCTGAATAGTTCTTGGCAGCCAAAATGTATTGTGTGTGGCTATGTAAAACCACACCCACATTAGTTAAAACTGTCTCCCACGTATTTGGTGACCACATGCCAAATTTCAGCCTGTTGGCCCAACGGTTTGGCAGTGGGGAAAAAAATCATGCATATACACACACAGAGCTCCTGCTTATAAATAGATAAGAATACAAATCTCCATTACATTAATTTCTAGATATGGCTTTTACCTTTAGCTATGTGTATGTATATTGTCTATAATAAGTACAAAGTGTCAGCTACAAAGTATTTTGTAGACACATGGAAATATACTTTAAAAATAGTTTGTTTTACTCCAAACTATTAGACAACTCCCCTAGTGCTATTTTGTTTTGCTTTTGTTCTTTTAACAGCTGATCTTATAGCTATTGTACAGCTCTCAAAAATTGTAAGTGTATGCTAATGAGATATTTCTTTGATCCCATTCAAGAGAAACTTCAACAAAACACTTGTCAGTGCCTCTCTCTCCCATCCTAGGCAAAATGGGAGGAGGAATTATCTGTGACAGATCACCAACTCCATGCTGGCTGACTCTACTATAACATAGGCCATTGGACATACAAATTAACACATCTTAGATGTCACCAAATTCACTTCCACCCCATGCAGCAAATGTTGCTTGTATAAACTTCAAGACATGTTTACACGAACAGTGTGTGATTCTGACTAGTTTCAGGAAGAAATGGGAGTGGTAGGTTTGATGGGAGAGTATTAGCAAGCCAGGACAGGTGCAGGCGAAGTTGTCTGATGCACTAATTAGTAACCAACCTTTCCTTGTAACCAACCTTTCCTTGTAACCAACCTTTCCTTGTAACCAACCTTTCCTTGAAACCAATTGCGCGAGTATGTCTAAAATCTGCACATCCCAATTCAGCCTACTTACCTTTCTTAGACTCCAGCCTATGCAATTTCTTTGCAAGACTTTCGAACATCCCAATACTCCCAGGTACACCAGAGTCCACGTCATTTTTTGCAGCCATGACTAAACTACAGAGCCCAGTAGCCCTGCTGCTTCCACTACAAAAAAAAACAACTAGGGAGCACCGACCCCGTATGAATGAAGAGACCCCAATATAAAGCGTGGGAGCAAAATTTAATCAATTTAACGCATGCCAGGTTTGGAAGAACTCAAGAACTCTTCATAGCCAGAAATGAAAATTGAAAAGGACAGTTTTAGAAGAGAAATTTTAAATCACAAAAACGTGTAATTAATGAAATTTTAAATCACAAAAACATGTAATTAAAAAATTTTGAATCACCAAAAGTATAATTAAATATATTGTAGCAATATATCATTCTTTATCAGATATCATTGGCATGTTCTCCAGAGCCTGTATGTCTTCATCCTCCTCTGTTGTAGCATTACCCTGGTTGGTAGAGCCACTGAATTGAGCCAGCATATCAGTATTAACTTAAAATTTCATTCAGCATTTTTCATCAAGGAAAAGCAAGCTTCATATTCCAATTAGAGCCTCCAGCATGCCCAAACCCATCCTGCTCCTCAAGAGCTTTTGACAAGAGTTGCCAACACATGTGTTGAGAAAGGAGAAGCTGACCACACCCAAATTAGTTAAATATCCAGCCAAATTTATTTTTCCTTAGTTTGTTTATCGAAAATATCGAACCTGTCTACCAATGTAGTTTCTTCAGTCCAATTGGTGGTGAAAATTGAACAAGCTAAATTAATAAAATTTACTTGAGAGAATAAAAAAAAGGACAGATTAGGACAAAAAAGGACAGATTTTTTTTTTTACCCCTTCACCATAATTCAGCTTATGAATACATCTTTTATTTTAGTTCTGGAATATTCCATGTTGAGTTACAATACATTTGCTGCAGTACTAGAATAGGGCAATTGGAAAGGTGTATGAATCATTCATCACTTTTTGAAGTATTCACATCTTTCTTTGCCAGCATATTATATATAATAAATGTAATATTTTTTGGTTGTTATTGTTTCCTTTTTAAAGTTAATTTTAATAATGGAAATGGAATAGAAGCAAACTTCAGAGTGTATCTTTAATAATGAGGTGTCAATTACTCCTTAACAAAGTGATTCACATACAAATGATAGTGTTCTAACTTGACCTGAACATTCATTGCTGTTCATTGTGCCACGTCATACTTTCATACTTGGTCGACAGTCTCTTGTTCACTGCTTCGGTAGCAGCCACTGCTATATATGAAGTGATGGGCAGAGCTACACTGCACATACACAAACTAAATGGGACACATAGCTTCCTCCATTGGAGCTGGAGAAGTCTAAACAGGTACATGAACAACTTACACCAGACAGCCTTCAAAATACTTCTAACAAATACTTTTGCATAATTTCCTCAAATGGTACTGAAATTGGATGGTAATCTCCTCTCCCAATACCATACATGTTCTAGTACCAGCCAGCCAGCCTATTAATCATATTCCTCAACTTATTATTAATTGTTGTGATGCTACATCTACCTCCATGAAACATCCCATTTAATTGTAGCACACCGAAAGGAACTTATGATATGAAGCAATTTTGTCTCTTTGAACTATCACAAGGATTGTAGTTTGATTTCAAATAATGAAATTTATCTGCTTCAGTACTAACACTTGCTCAATATGCAATAAAATTAATACATTATTACAAGGACAGGTGTGATAAGAGTGAGCAAATGGTTACTTATAGAAATCATGTTCAGTGTCATCTTTCTTGATCGCTTTCTTATAAGCCTTCTCAAAATCTTTGGTTAGAATTATGTATCGATTCTCCCGAACGGCTTGCATACCAGCCTAAATTAACATGAATGGATAACAATAAAAATTTTTTTATAGAATGTTGCATGATTCTGTAGATTTTTTTTAATGTACCAAGACATTGCAATGCAATGGTTATCATGTAATAGGGAAAAACCCACCCTATGGACAGCTTTCCCAATTTAATTACGAAATAGTCTAAATTGCTTGTTACATTATGTAAGGATTAATTAGAGAAGGTGTTAACTCTCTCTGTTTATGGTTGACCTGATCATTACCATTAGCTTAATACAAAATTCATGCTTGGCCAAGCTCTTAGGTAATAACAATCCAAGATTTTCATATATTATGTTCAGGAGTTTCTAAGAAAGGTCTATGTTACCTCCACTAAACTTAGTCTCGCTTGCCAGACCCTTCACCCAAACAATCTTTCGGAGCATTCCGGTAAACGATCTGGCAAGCGAGATCATGCTACTGCCAATGCAGAATGGGGTACAATTTATGCAGAATTTAGGTCTGTTATTACTTCCACTTTCCTTCGCTTGCATGACTCAGCACCACAGAAGCATGAAACACTTTCATTTCACTTCTTGGAGTTCACCTTGAGAGGTTTGGTATCTTAGACTAGGCTAAACTCTCCACTTAGCCACTACAGAAAAGTGAATCCTAATCCGATAAGATTTCATATATTCAGTTCAAATTCCTTTTTATACAATGCAAATAATTGCATGCATTAATTAATTTGTATCACAGATAACACCTGCATCTAGTGATGGCTGTTTCACACATCCACGTAGAGACTCGTAAGCACTGAACTGCCAACTACCAATATTGATAGCACTAGCTATGGTGCTAGGGCTAGATGGCAGCAAAGTGACAGCATATGGTGGAGAACATTAATGCCTTCATGGAACTGCAACTCTTGGTTGACTGATGACATGACCTCCTCTACCTTGTACCAGAATTTGACTCATCAAAGTCATAAAAAACCTGTCATAATACAGCTGCAAGACTTCCTTGACTATTGATTGTTTGGCCATCCTTACCTAATTTTCTGTTGAACTTCAAGTGCTGCAGCTGCCTTGACTACAGATGCTTAATGGCATTATGCTCATACTTATTCAGCTGCAAAACTTTATTATTGTTAATTAATTAATTAATTAATAATATAAATACGAGGTCAGTACATTCCCAACTCATTTGATCTTAATATTCCTGAAAAGGTTCAGCCATCTCTGATGGTGTGTCCCCTCCACAAGACAAGACGGCAAGAGGATTACTGGAGCAGGAAAATGGAGAGAACTACCAATAATTGTCACACCATTAATAGTGTATACTTGCAATAGTGTATGTCCTTGTAGCATTGCAGGCATGCAATCCTCACATGTTGCCTCACTCTGGCCACAACAACACAGGCCACCATCATTAGCAGTCATCCTATAGCCACTAACACTAGACTGTGTGCACAACAGAAGGTCCACACAACAGCAGCCATTGTGCACATCAATAATAGGACAATGCCTACACTTGAATAGAGTTGATGCAACATCCAAGGTAAGTCAATAACACATTATATGAGCATTAGCATTATAGTAGTATACAGGGCAAATTGGTGCACAATCACACACCAAATTATGTTGAAACAAGTACTTACGAGACCATGGTTTAATTAAACTTAAAAGCTTGTTTCAAACTTCACCAAGTATAACCTTACCTCTTGACAAATTGCATTTATGTCTGCACCACTGATTTTGTCAGGTCGAGCAACATCTAGAAAGAGTATTTCGGTTAAAGAAAATGATTATTAAGATACTAAATCTGAACAGACACATAAGCTGAATAGGATACAATCTTCCAAGTCGACTTCTTCAGAAAGGTTCATTTTTGTAGTTATAGTAGAGAAGATTAGTCTCTTCTGACGGCGGTCAGGCATCGGAAATTCAATCTTGCGGTCTAGCCTTCCAGGTCTTAGGAGTGCAGGATCCAATGTGTCATGACGATTGGTGGCCATAATCACCTACACATGTATACATAAATGGAAGGGAGCAGCAGGTAGAAACAAACATGTGTCCATACAGACACGTGCACATGCACACACACAGACGCACGCACACAGACGCACGCACACAGACGCACGCACACAGACGCACGCACACAGACGCACGCACACAGACGCACGCACACAGATGCACGCACACAGACGCACACACACACACATGTCTTAGTGCTCAAAGATTGATTTTTTCATGAATTCCTTAAGTAGTTTGTAATTTCAGACTTACAAAATTTGAATTCTAAAAGGCTAATGTTCACAAAACTTAGTGTTCCTTGAAATAGTTTTAAAAAAATTTTTTTATCCATGCAAAATTACAAATCACATGAAATATTTAATTAAGGCATGACACTGAACCATGCAGGGCATCTTGAAATTTATCATCCCTTACTTAGAAATTCATTTCACCTAAGTATACGAGTGTGATCTAATCTATGGCCAGCACTGTTTTATTCACATTGATGTAGTGTCAATTTAAAAGTGGGCATTAATTGTCACTGTGTAGTTTGTAAGAACATGCAGCGATAAGAATACTGTTCTCAGAATGCTAATAATTCAACACAACCGGCAGCTTCAATGGTACAGTTAGTAATTCAGTCTCTAGAGGCAAATGACTGGTTCCCTTTGCAGCATGCATTGCTTCAACAAAAGTGGCTATAATCTATTACCTTAACATTCACAGTCTGATCAAAGCCATCCATTTGATTAAGAAGCTCCAGTAATATTCGCTGCACTTCCCGATCAGCTAAAGAACATCACGGCATGTATATTAAGTATAAATAATGACTAAATATGAACACTGACCTCCTGTTTGTGCATCAAATCTTTTTGTAGCGATGGCATCAATCTCATCAATGAAAATAATAGATGGAGCATTCTCTTTAGCTAGTCTGAAGACATCACGGACCATCCTTGGTCCCTCACCGAGATATTTCTGAACAAACTCAGAACCAACAACCCGAATAAAAGAAGCTACAGGAATATAGAGAACACAATTAAAAACAATATCCAGAAATCCAGCACTCCTCCCAATACTGCAACAGTACCTGTGGTATGGTGAGCGACAGCCTTAGCAAGCATGGTCTTCCCACAGCCTGGGGGCCCAAACATGAGAACACCACGAGGAGGATCAATACCAATTTGCTTGTACAGCAAGAAGTGAGTAAGTGGGAGCTCAACTGCTTCACGCATCTCCTGCTTCTGTATATCCATCCCTCCTACAACAGGAATACTACACTTAACTATATTCTTACCGGCAAAAACAATCACACTTATGATGGACATGCATATCTGCACTATTGAATTGCCATGTCTGTCTGTCTATCATGTAACTGTAGGGTCATAGTGAAACTTTGTGGGACTCTTCCTGTAACCTTAGAGGTGACACCAAATAATATATTTTCTAGTTCATTGTCCACATCTATTGTTATTAGGGTCCACACGCATCAAGGTGTGATGAAGGGCATATGCACCTGGTGGTTTAACGACTCAATTACTGTACTACTACTACTTCATTTATTTATACTAAAAATTATAAAAAATATATACATAAAAAACCAATGATGACTTACCAGAGTCCCCTACTACATTAAATTATACACACTAATATGTTTATATCGTACATACCAATATCAGAATAAGACACATCAGGTTTTTCTTCAGCAGTGAGCATAGCAATGGAGCTGTCTGCCTCAGGAGGCAGCACATCCACAAGGGCATTGGAGTGCTTGTGCAGGGCCACAGAGGAGTTGGGCTTCAGCAGCTCACGGTCTATAGTACTGAGCACCCGCACATAGTAATTAGGCCCAGTAGTACTTCCTGCATGGGTATAGAAATGATGAACATAATAAATATCACACCACCAGTTACACAGTGGCTCGACCTACCCCAAAAAAAGAGAAGAAAAGGTAAATGACCACCGTCTCTGTATAAAGATTCCCAGTGAGTAGCGGTGGTCTTATCCGTATTACAATTTTAGGTACTGCAACAAACAGTACCTGGTAATTGCCCCACCCCATGGCAATTGTCCATTAATTCAGTGTTTACAAAAACAGAACAAAACCAAAAACAAATAAAAACATGAAGTATTTCTAGAGCATCATTTGTAATTATTGTATGCAAGGGCAGTGTGCCAGTTCTCAGCCCAGCTGGCAAGAGGAGAGCCATTGCCACAACTCAAGTGCTACATGCCAGCAGTCAGCCAGGCACATGCACATCTCAAGGGGCTGGGGAGATCCCAAAGTAAATGCAATGGCCAGGCAGGTTGGAGCAAGTCCTGCGAAGCACCAAGGCTGTGCAAGCAAAGCCATTCCAAATGCAGGGGCAAAGCAGACTTCCTATCACCATTGACTTCCTCCGAAAGCTTAGGGGTTCTGGATACAGGAGTCCAGCCACTCAAAGGAAACACACTGTAGGCAATTATCAACAGCAATCCTCTATTTCTTCAGGTCTAGGGAGATCACCATCCAGAGCACCTTGGTTTCCGATGCAGGAGCATATATCACCCTCCAGGATGTGCAGGTCAACAGCATAAGGAGGCTACAAGCCCTCCAAGTAAGGCTCAAGGTGTCCAAAACAGACCCTTTCAGGGTCGGCCTGAATGTGCCCGTGGGACACAGGCAAAAGGAGCTATGTCCAGTGGTGCTGGCCTACATGGTGGCAAGAGGTGCAGGGCTAGGGCCCTCCTTCTACTATGGCGATGGCAGGCCATTGACTAGAGCAAGGCTGGTGGGCAGATGTGAGAGCAGCCCTCACAAAGCAGCGGGGGTTGACAGCAGCCACTATTCCGGACACAGCTTCAGGAGTGGAACTGCAACAACAGCAGCAGAGCGGCCCCAGGGAATCAGTGATGCCACAATTGTGAAAAAGACTCCCAGGGAGAAGCTAGAGGGTGTCTCAAAGCAACTGGTGACAGGGATCAAAATAGGAGGGAGCTCATTCATGTATGCATGGTACATATATTGTGCTGTATGCTGGTGCAGTTACTAAATGTTGTCAAGTGGTTTAGCAATATTATTTCCTCTGAAAATCACACAATTTACATGAACAAATGGACACAGGGATAGGTGCGATTCCGCACAGGGACAGCACTGGAGGGGTTAATCTTTGCAGGATGGAGGCTTAGCTGCACCCACACAATGAAAATACGGGTGCATACTGAGGTTAATTGGCTGGCAGAGCAAAGCTGCCAAGCTCAAACCTAGCCGTAAGCATTAGGTATTGATGTGTCCATCATGAGCCAAGAATCCCACACTGCCAGCAACTCTTAGGTATACAGTAAAAAGATAGAAAAGTGCTAAACATGTAGGTGAATCTATCCAGGTCATTCCCGAGTGATCTCTGTTTCACTGACTTGAAGTTTACACTTGATTAGTTTAGTATTATTATGAACCCTTTGCAAATGCAAGAAGTTTTATATAAAAGAAAAAAAGGAAAAAAAAGTCGATATCTAAATCAGAACCTTCTATACAAATACATTTCTAACATCAACTGTTGGCACATAATTTAGGTATCCCAATTACCAATTGCAATTTTATATCAGAAAAAATAATAAACTTCTTTGCTTCCCAAACTGCATACTTCCTTACCTACAATGGCATAATTCTGATCAACAGCTTCCAAAAATTGACCAATAACTAATGGAACAGACTGAATACGTTTAACTTCTTCTTGAGCATACAGGTACTCCATCCTGAGGTTCTTTAACTCATCCTTTATATAGTCCTCTTGAACTTGCAGAAATTCCAGCTGTTTTTGAAAAGTCTTGAACTTTATGTACAAGTCATCACCGTGAGAGTGACTGCCTAGGATCACTTGAACAACCGCAGGTTTAGTAGAGGAAGCCTCCTACATAAAAATTGATAAAAATTGTATCACCTAACATAATAAGAGGTTATATAAACCATTTTTCATTTATTTTACCGAAGTTTGAGAAACGTTTATTCCAATTTCTTCCATTTTTTTTGGGGGGGGGGGGGGGGGTGTTTTATCCAAATAATGCTCACTGGAGTTGACAGAAATGTCAGAAACACGCCCACGTGCATAATTCCAACTGGTTGGTTAGTTTCGCATAGCCAGACCCTTTACCTACCGCTTCGCTGATAATCCGTCTGGCTAACCAAGACTACGTACCCAAGACTACTGGTCGGTATCCGTGACAGAATCTCACTTCCCCTTTTATTCTGAGATGGGTGAATTTACGAAGGGTATTGTTATCGGTATGGGTGCTTTGTTGGGTGGATCTATTGCACTTTACTGGAGAGAAAAATTCACCGTAAAGAAATTGGAAGCTGAAAGAACTAATCTTGATAAGGAACTGAAGGAATTAATACAAAAGCGGGAGGAGAAAGAGCGTCAAGTGAAGAATTTGAATTAAACGCTGCATGCCAGTGATGATGGGCTACTTCCGTTCAAATTTCTGAATTTGAACTTTCTTTCCTGAAAAACCTGATTCAGGGGCAGAACAGTTTCTTTGTGTGTTTATGTGGCTGTTTTGTGGAAATACTTGTTGGTCACATCACATTCATATCTTACCACAGTGTTGGACATCAGCTCCCCTTGAAAAGGGGACCAGACTTTCTTGGTGCTGAGACAAATTATGCTAGACAACCAGAATTGTAATTTATTCTATGTTTACTAACTTTAAAAAAAAAATATATATATATATATATATTATTATTATTCTTTTTATTGATGTTGTAGTGTTGATCATGGTTGTAACCAGGTGATAAGATGCTGGGTTTGATGTTTTGCTGGAAGGATTAGGAGTGCACACATGTAACTTATTTGCTTAACTTGATCAACACCAACTTTGTGTGTGTAAATTCAGTTTTAATAAACGATGTGGAACAAAATGATATTAAAATTTTTGAATTATTATAGTTTTCCAACTATCTTCTGATACACCAAAATGGGTGTACTTTTTGGTTCATATTCCATAAGATCAGTCTTACCTATTAGTAAGGCAGTAGATACCCCATTTGCTAAAACCATGCTTTACACAGCCAAAAAATAACCTTAAATAGCTTGAAGGAATGCAGCATAATGCCTGTACTGAAAGGCACTCCACACTGGGTCCTGCAGTATCTTGGAGGAAGTGAGGATTCATAGACCTTAAATTCCCCCCCCCCCCCCCCCCCCCCCCATTATTAAAAATGGTGAGTGATAAAATCAAGGTAAAAAGAACTTTGGCAGCAATGACCAACAATTCTAGTTAATTAAAATTTATTTAAATTCTGCTGAAAGTACACCCCCCCCCCCCCCCTAGGAAACCACATCAACACACACAGACAGATAGACTAATACTAGGAAGAAAACAATCATCAGAGAACATCCATTCCACAATACCCTGAAGAAGCACACCTAGCCCTAGTTTCCAGCTGTTTGGAATTATTAAGAAAAAAATTTCCCCCCCTCCATCTCCGTGTCGATGAGCTAATCTGAACGGTTCAACTTCTTCGAATTTTTTTTTAATGCCAGTTTTCAAATTGAAGACCTTTTACCAATTCCAAGACTCTTTCCCGTTGAAGATATTGTACCGCAGTATCTTGAAGAATGAGTGGCAAAGCTCACCCACCGGAGTTGAAGAAGTAATATAATTTGTTCCATCTGGTATTTTTATTTAAATGTTTCCTTATTGTAGGTACATGGACAAGAAGCTTCAATGTAAGTTCATTCTTCTAACATATTGCACCAACCTAATGGTATGATCCTAGTTCATGGGGACATGTAAAGTGCAGTAACAGTATGATTGACTTGGAACTTCATTAAATATACTGGTAACTGGAAGGATGTAGCAACAGGTTGCCTCTACTTGCAGCTAGACTGGCTTTGTGTGACCCTTTACCAAATTGAAGGGCCTGGGGCATGGCTGTACCAAATTGGTGTTGATAGCTTTACTGTGTCATTAACAGAAGGATTTATTGAGTGACCATAGCAGTATCTGTACAGTGCTCCAGACTTTTGTCCATTAGTTTCCTAGCTACACCACACCTACACCTAGTCTGGCATAGCATGACCTTTTGCCAAATCACTAAGCAGGAAAAGGGTCTGAGAACATAGTTATACCAAGTTGTTCTGCTGCCTCATATGAGGTGGCAGTCATTTACATGTATAAATTGACCACAAATTCTAATCTAGGCTATATTATAATAGCCACTTACTTATTCCAGCAAAGCAGCTTTGGTATTGCCATGTCCCCAGACCCTTTCTCCAGGTAAAGGGTCTGGCTATGTCAGACTAACCTAGCCCCTTGCTTAGTACTAGCTCCATCACATCATTGCCCACACACTTTAAGGATTATCCATTCATAAGAGTTGCTAATCTTTCATCACACAAACTGAAATAGAAGGATAATGGGAAGGGACTTAAGTTAATACTAAAGAAATCTTCTGTCACTTCCAAATCATCTGTTACTATACAAGGGCAATGGAGACTTGCTCTTCATGTGCAGCCTTCTCTGTGGTTTCATCGATCATAACTGGTGGAGGGTCATTACTGCAAACTTGCTAAAATAAATTGCAATGCACTCACGCACACACACACACACACACACACACACACACACACACACACACACACACACACACACACACACACACACACACACACATCACTTAGTCTTACATTCTGAATTTCGGAGGATGTATATGTGTTCCTTTTCTTAGACAGTCACACATACTGGGATCATCTCCTTTTATGTCAAAATCGGGGGGGGGGGAAAGTTTCATCCTCTTCCTTTCCATCCCTCCCCTCCTACCCTTAAGGCTAAGATCTGCATGCCAAAATTTGAATTCTTGGGAGTATTTTCAACAAACACTTCCATTATGCACATTTTGTTCTATATGTGCTCATTAGAAAGCTGCTCACCAGTATCAGCAGTAGTTGCTTGAAGAGTTACAATCATTTCAACAGCTTGACGTATTCATGTTTCCTTAAAGCTATTATTCCATCCTTCTAAAGTGGGAGTTAAATTATAATTAAGGGTTTGGAACAATTAATTAAACTTTAAAAAATGAATCCACATGTGATCCTCTCATTTTCGTCTCCTTGAAAGGTGACATGCACAGCATTACAAGAGGCCACTCGTACTGTAGGAATTGTTATTGCTGGAACCAGAATGCTTGGCATGACCTCCATGCTTTGTCTATTCAAAGGTCCTTCTTGGAAAATCTGAACTGTTGGGAGAATGCTGGCAGAATTAAGTGAACACAACTTGCATAGAGCAGTGCCATGCTCTCTGAGTCTCTGTTCACACTCACAAATATTTCCATCAGTATGGAGGATTACTGTGATGATCATTACCATATGTATCAAACCTTACCAACCTTATTGGAAGCTATGGCTTTAGTAAGTGTCTTCCCTGTGTCAGTACCCACTCCTCTGAATTATTTCTCAATCAATGATCTGACTTGGTGCACGTGGCAAGTGCCCAGTAACACTGATGGCATGTAGTAAAGCTGGATGGATAAGGACCAACAAAGATTAGGGATGAATTGTCATTTACAGGCAAAGTAAAACTGATGCTAATGAATTGAAGTCTTTATATATCTGAACAATAATTATGCTAATGGAATTCATTGGACATTCAAAGAACCCCAAAATTTTCTGCTAGAGCAATTCTAATTGTGCAACTTTCTCTCTCTCTCTGTGTCAGGCACAAGATAATCACATGCTATTAGCTAGTGCACCATAACACATTTCTTGTTATATGTGGTAAATACACTATTTGTGTGCATAGCAAAGGTCAGGAGGTTTATATGCACTCTCATTGCTGGTCTTAGGTGTATTGTATGTGTATGAGACTGCCCCCTCCCTTAACATCATATTCAAAATGAAGTTTTCTGTGTCTTTACAATATATTTTTGTTATAATAGTGAAACTGAATGGTGGACGCATAGTATCTGGTGTTCTGAGAGGATTCGATCCTTACATGAACATTGTGATTGACGATGCTATGGAGGAGAGATCTAATACAGAGAAAGTCAACATAGGAATGGTGGTACGTTTTATTTATTTTTATTAAAATACAAATAGTGCCTATATATATATATATATTGAGTTCCACAGTAGCAGGTAAACGAACAAGTGCTTCATGGCAATGGCTGTGCAAAATATGTGGTTGTCACTATTTGGATTCAGACAGTTTTAATGAGCAGTGGATATTTCCATTTTGAATTTTTTTTCCCCCTTCATAACTGTGTATGATGATTATTTTAATTAAATATATGGAAAAAAAACAATTAATTATCTCTCATAGTATACGTAGCAGTGCTAAAAATATATTTCTAATTCTGAAAAAGTGGAATATTTCACACATCAACATCACCATTATTTGTCAATAGGATTAAACGAAATATGCATACAAAGAAAAAAATTGATGTTTATATTTCTTGTGTGTATGATCAAGAATATAATAAAATATGGACACTTCATTTCCGATTGAAAATTTATTTGAATGACAGATGGTAGTAGAGGGTGGGAGAAGGTGCTATTAATAACCTAATATGAGAAACAAACCAGTCGGTTATTTCAGTGTGTCATTGAGGTAAGCTATGCTGTAGTGAATGGTAAGTGAAGTTAGCTACAGTTAATGTCTAGAACAAATCTACATTGAATACATCCACATCCACCCAGCAGTGCATCTGTTCTGGCTGAATGCTTTCCAGTAAGAATAGATAGAAAATGCACTTAACTCAACAGAGAGCTTCCAGAAGTATGTAGATTCTTTGTTGACTGAATGAAATGATCTGTGGGGAAAGCACGTATCCATTAGAAATGAATGAAATATTTCTATTTCCTGGGAGACCACCACCAGAGCTGGCCAGGCATTTTTAAGTTATTTTTTTTAAAGTACAGATTGTCTTTCTTCCCCCCCATGTACGATTTTAATATTCACACATAACTTGCTGAAAATTTTTGTTTCTTCTGTGTTAATTTATAATGCAGGTTATTCGTGGCAACAGTATTGCTCTGATTGAAGCTTTGGAGAGAATCATCTGATCATTTGACTCTTTTACAGTTCTGATTAAGTGATTGATTATGTGCACACCACTCAATATGATTAATTTATCCTAAATACATGCATAACTTCAACTGGTACATGTTTGTGTGGGGTTGGGGGGTCTCAATTGTAATTTTTGCTGATTCAGCAATTTTAATCCACAAACAAAATTTTAAACTATTGTAGATAATCACACATGTGCATGTGTTGTGTCATTGATAATCATACATGTGCATATGTTGTGTCGTTGATAATCACACATGTGCATGTGTTGTGTCATTGATAATCACACATGTGCATGTGTTGTGTCGTTGATAATCACATATGTGCATGTGTTGTGTCATTGATAATCACACATGTGCATGTGTTGTGTCATTGATGTGTCTAGGGAGAGTTGAAAAAAGAAGTATTTTGCACTAGAACTAGTGGCCACTTGTTTTTTGTACGAGCCATTTGAAATCATCGCCTAATCAAGTCATTACTATTTACATTACTGTTGTGGTAACAGATACCCACATGTGAAAGACTGTAATCAAAACTGTATGATTGGATTATTCTAAGCCCTGTCCATTGGGAATTTTACTACTGAAAACATCTTCCTCTGACCAGTTGACATGGACAATATTGTGGTATTGTTGCTCCATGTGACTAGCGGCAGTTTCTCTGAGATGAGAAAATGATGGCAGACATGTTCACATCCAATATGGCTATAATTTCAGGACTGTTCACATTCATTTGGTCATGACTTTTTTCTGGTCTATTATTTTGATTATTTTAAGACTAAAATATACCTCTCAGTATGGTATACCATAATATATAATATGCATGTATTATCTTTTCTTCTTTTTTTCTTTTTTTTTGCTAATCAGTGATAAAGATAATCATTTCTTTATTTGGTAAGGATCGTAATACAACCAAATGATTTCAGCTGGAGCATCAGATTTTGTTTTATTCAATTACACTTCCTTTGATATGATTCAAGCCGAGATTCAGTTGAGTTACTTTGATAACTGTTTAAAGTTAAAAATCACCACAGGGAAGCAGGTCCGTAAATAGTGAGAGGTAGAACTTAAGATACACTTCATTGATGTTAGAATCTACCTAACCTGGCCATGCTTCTAATTCCTACCTTCAGCCCTGCAGATATTATGTAATGACGACCTGTGCTATTTGTAGGAAATCAATGATCCAAAATAGAGATGACACTTTCATGCTTGAGAAAAGGTCAGTGATGGAGTCCATCATGCAAGCCATGAGTGTGGGAGCAATGTAATAAACAATTCTGGCCCAAAAAGTCCATAAGCAGTGTCATTGATGTTTTGCATGAAGCCAATAGAATGAGCTCTGATAATACAAAGGCATTGCAAATTAGTGAGCCTCATGAGCACCTCAGCCTTCATTCTAAAAGTAAAGTTTTTAATTTTAGCATGCACTATCTTTTCTGTAGCTATTTTACAAAGCATTATGGAAAAGAGAAATAAACTCTTTGATACCATGGTGTCAGAGCAATGTGTTTTAGGGGACAGTTGGAAGTTATGTGCAATCAGAAATGATGAGTTGGGTATGACTGTAGCAGGTAGACTGGCATATGTACCGGTAATGACCTTTCTGTTGCTGATGCATTTTACTACTACCAGTGAGTGCAGTTCCAGCTTTCAAACTGGAGGGGGGGGGGGGGGGGAACAGATGCCCATCACACACACCCATGTAGAAGCAGGCATATACCACTCAATAACCTGTCGGCTGTCTATCACAGGAAGCCTAAACTAGAAGTTAAAATTCTAACAGTTTCACATATTAAGGTAAAGGATTGAATAATGAACCTACATCCACACGCCGTCAGATGGGAATTTCGAGCAGGCTTTCCGTCCCAGATCCGCCCACTTTTGGTTCTGGAGACAATAGATATTGTCTGGAGCTGGCAGAAAGGAAGATCTCCAACTTATCAAACTGGAATTATAGTTACTGTTTTACTGGAGGAGCGGGGGCTTAGAATATGGATACTCTCATTAAATACCTCCACTTTTTAGTAGCACTGTTGTGGATTGCGGAATCACTGTCCATTGGAGAGGTGGAGGACCATGGAGCGGCAGGTATTGCTGGCGAGTAACTATATCTGGTTAATATTACAGAGCAAACGTCTGACTTTGTGTGTTATTGTGACTGTGTTGAAGATATAGAAAGGAGTACTTTACTTTTCCTTGCATAGATCATAACTGTAGAGTAGATATTTTGTTTGTGAGTCACTAAATTACTTCCTACCCTTGGGCCATGGCCAGGCCAAGCTCATGTATTGTTCTGCAGAGGTAGTGCATATTATAGTATTCAGTGATTCCCTGTCCACAATTTTGGTGGAAATGCATCTTGGTATGTTTGTGCATTTTCATTCACTACAGCTCTTCAATATCACAATGCATTAATTACTTGAATCCATCAATGTTGTCTTGATTTCATTTTTCTATTTGCCTCCTTTTTCTGCAAGAGTGTTGGAAGTGTGTGTCATTTGGAGTCTTTTGCCTGCCATACTAGCTACTTGTGAGCTAAGCCATGTGTTAGTGTAGTGGACAGTTATGGAGATCTCTTGCTACATTCAATTCACTTATGTCGGATGATAATGTTGATCTGTCTGTAATTGTGTATGCCAGGAAGTGTCCATGTTGAGGAAGATTGGGGAGATGGGTTGAAGGTCTTGTCTATTTACAAGCCCAAGGTGTGTCAGTATCAGGCCAAGAAGAATGACATCATCCATTACCATTACGTTGGACGACTAGCAAGTGACGGATCTGAGTTTGGAAAAAGGTGAGCTGAGGTGGTGGAAAACTTGTGCACTTCTTTACTGTGTACTACTATTATACTACTACTATATGTGATACTTGTTGAATAAATTTATTTTCTTTGCAGTTTTGATTACAACTCGCCATATATAGTAGCTCTTGGCCATGGCAGAATCATCCCTGGCATGGACCGTGGTCTGGTGGGGACATGTTTGTGGGAGAGACGACGAATAACCTTCCCCCCTCACCTTGGTTATGGAGACAGAGGGGTCGGGAAAACTATTCCTCCAAATGCCACATTGGTCTTCTATATCAGGCTAATCAAACTGGAACGAGTATGTTGAGCTTGTGTCCCAGCATAGAAACAGTAAAACTAATCAGTAACAGTAACAGTAAAACTAATGTATAATATATATATATATATATATTATACATATATTTATTCAAACCAGAATGGGCATGCACTTGGTGAAGACTCAGATATCTCTGCCATCTGGAGGTCAGGGTTGAGTAGTTATTCAGCTGAAAACTATGAGGAAACTATTGATATGATGGAAGAAGCTGTGCACTTGTATAGTCAGTATGAGAAGGAATCCTTGAAGTGTCATAAGGAATGTGAAGGTATTGTCAAGTCATTGCATTGTACATGTAATCCAATTGTCTGGCATTAATTGACTGACTAAATTTTATTACTTCTGTCCCCCAGACTCATCTGTGTACAATAGCAGTAAGATCTTGGATGACTTCAGAAAGGGAAACTTTATCAACCAAGGTCTTGTGCATTTCTCTGTGAAGGGAAAGTGTTTAAGAGAGTGCAAGTCCGAAGTGCTTCCACCTGCACTTCGTCGACCTGATCCTCTACTCATTCAGAAGTTCAGGAAACGCATACCATATTCCTACCTTCAGTTTTCATATTATCAGGTACTGTATTTTAATGCAGATTTTCTTTATTTTCTCATTTCCCCCCCTTTTTTTGTAGCTTTGGATTTTTGTAATTAGTGGATGGGAAGACTTTTGAGTACCATTTTAAACTGGTTTCATCTTCTATTCTGCAGACTGATCAATTAGACTTGGGGGCTAGGACTTGCTTCACATTCTTACACTACAACCCAATGGATGAGGAGACATTGAGAAATATCGACTATTACAGAGAGCAGTTGAACTTAAGTAGAAGCGAATTTATCTATCGAGAACCTTCCTTGGAAGAGTATCAGAGTCCATATAGAGAAGGTGAGTGAGTGCTAGGCACTGGACCATACCAATACCAGGTGGTGCTATATCAGGCATGGCTTCATGTCACAATGAAGCTGTAGACTCAAATTTTAATCAAATAGATTGTTGTTCTTGTTCGTTTTGTTGTTGTTTTTGGCTATCAATAGTGATTTGGGTTTCAAAAATGGTAACGAACAAAACTCATAAGCAGCTTTCTGTTGATATTGTAGTTCTAGAGTATAATACTGAACATTTAATTGTCAATCATCTGTCCCATGGAACGATATTGTCATTCCTTATTATGAATTTGTTGGAAATGTGGATGTAATAATAATTGACACACAATGTGTTCCTTGTGATCACATATAAAAACTGGGTGCACGTTGCTTCGACTCTGCCTGACATCCTTGACTGATCAATTGGAAGAACTTGGCTTGGGTATATTGATGTGAATGCTGATGCTACAAACCAAACAGTTTCTCATTAACTGTTCCTGTACAAGTGCATTTTCCACTCCAATCCGACAGTGCACTTTTTAGTTTATAAATCAATCAATATCTCCTTATGACTAACCTTTCTCTCTTGTAAACTCTGTATATCCTCCATTTTAAAAATTCAAATAACTTATCGCACCTTGATGAATGCAGTATTTATAGAACATGGGTTTTTAAAATTTTTGCTGAATCTGCATATCAAGGGTGTTTAGTTTAATTTTATATTAGGTATGTATATTGTACAGGAAGAGTGGCTTATGGGCAGGAAGACTGGCTTGAGGCTGCAGACTTATTTGAAGCGTCCCTTGTCCAGTTCAGGTCTGCTCTTGAAGATTGCTACCTACTGTGTGAGGACGTAGTGCACATAAATATGACTCAATCTGACATGAGCCCCATGAAGAAGGAGTTACTCGATGAATATGGTTTCAAGACTGACACCATGGAGTACTATGAGATCATGGTCACTGCCATTGCAGAGGTATGCATATGGAAGTTGGATTCATTTGAAAATGGTGTGGCTTGTTAGTGGGGTTTTTTTTTTTTTTTTTTTTTTTTTTCCTTTTTTTTTTTTCTTTTTTTTTTTTTTTTTTTTTCCTTTTTTTATAAATGCTTTTTGCCAAATAGAAGTTACTGTTGCACATTTTCTCTCTGTGGAATAGGACAACTCTAACTGTCAAAACTACACAAGCATGTAACTGGTTGATTTAGTTCAGCATATATTTATACATTATGGCAATTTTCAACAAGCTAAGAAAATAGAACTATTATTCCATGAGTAGAGAGTTATTATTAGGTATACTGGGTAGGACCAGGGGAGTAGCAAGATTACTTCACCATCTAGTATGTATACCAGTGGCACATCCAGAAAGTAGTGAAGAGGGCTACAAAGTTCAGGATGCCGAATGAGCTAGCTATGCTCTAGTTATTTCTGCAGTGCATAGCTAGCTAGCTATATTTTGCTGAACAGGGATGTTTTTGCAAGCTAATATCGCATTCTAGATTTTTAATATTCTGCTGCAAGCAATTCTTGTGTAACCAGCTCTCTCTCTCTCTCTCTCTCTCTCTCATATATTAAAAACCTTCATTGATTTTGCGTGACATGATGTTACAAATAATCAATGAGGGGCTTACATAAGGTATAGTGTCAAAATGATGTACAATAATCACTGCACACTGGGCAAAGATACCTAGTCGAGCCACTATAAAGAGGAAGTGAATGAATACAATAAATGACTAAGGACAGTATACACAATCAAAATAAATGTTTATCAGATAAATTAATTAATTAAATAATAATAATAAATAAAATAAGTGAGTAAAGACAGTTTAATAATTTGAGTAAATGCTTATTTGTAGATGAGGTGACAAAGTTAACAGTTTCTATGTTATCTCTCTATTCCTGGTACACCATATCTTAAACGATTCCTGGATGGCAGTATTGGAAATCCTAACGAGTAGAGTTTTGAGGTCTTTCTAGAGCAATCTAGGTGCTTCTGCATCTGGAGGAAACCTTGCAAATGGATCACTCCTCTAGAGCCAACCTCAAGGGTGATGAGCAATACATCATAATTGCAGTTCTCACACAGGTTAAAATACTTTTTTCTTTTTCTTTCAGCAGCCTGTTTAAAGAGAGTGTCGAAGCAGATTGTAAGCTCAACTATCACTGTTCTTTTTGAAAGCTTATCCCACCACATAATGTCTGGTCTGAGGTCTGTGCAAGGAAGATGGCTTGGTAGTGTGTAAGTCTGTGATGACAGATCTGCTATCATGTTCTGTGATGCTTTCAAGTTGACATTGATGAAGGAAGCAATTTCTTTTAGAACTTCATCATATCTTTGATTGTATCTCCGATGGTGTAGGGCAGTCTCACAGTTATTTAATACATGGAGTAGAGTCTGTCTTTGATGTCCACACAATGGGCACGATGGAGTTGGCTTCTTCTTCCAGAGATGGAGGTTGGAGTTGTGGGGGAGAGTGTCGTGGGCAGCAGTCAGCACAAATGTATAACACTCATTCGGGAGAGACCTGATGGCATCTGTCCATATTTTGGTTGGATGTGTTGCAGGTGTGGTGATGGTGGTAAAAAGAAGACCCTGGACGGGAAGAGCATGAAGTTCTGACTTTCGTCTGCTGGCATCACTATAAGCAACTCTGTTCTTCACTGCCTTTAAGAGTGCTTTTCTACTCTGAGATAGATCCTCCACCATTGTTTGTTGCACCTCTATTGATGGTTTAAAGATCTTCCTGATGGATTTCATCTCAGTTTCAAGGTTCTTTTCAGCCAGGTGTCTGACTGTGGCATCTTTGGAGGTGAGAAGTTGACAGTGCTTGGACACTTGCAGCTTCTTGTATAGTGTAGAAATGGATGAGAGTTGGAGTCCTCCTTCAGACCTTGGGATGTAAAAGATATTGGGGTTTGCTGATTTCGTTAGTCCTGACCACCTCTTAAGGTATCTAGTGGCAGTGGCCTCAAGTTGTCTCTCTACCCAGGACAAAGGAAACTCATGGATGGTGAGAAGCCAGTTCAACCTCGGACAGATCCCCAAGCTGTAGATCTTTACCTTCTGTTTCCTTGTTAGTGTGGTCTCATCGACAATCTCAAGCATGGACTGCAACAGAGACTTTAGTTGTGATTTAGCTCTGTTACAGTCCTTGGGAAATTGGATTGGGAGCCCGAGGAAGTTGATGGAGCTATTTGCAACATACCTAATTGGCTCGTTTGAGCAGGTGAGATGTGGATCGGTCAAAGTTCCACTGGAGCTCTTGATGTGCAAGGAGTGGCACTTGGGGATCTCAGCCTTCATGTCTGCCCACTGAAGCCATTCACTGGTGGAATCTAGCAGTGACTGAGCTGCAGCTGGGCTACTGGCTATGATGCAGGTGTCATCAGCACATTGTAGCAGGTTCACTTGATGAGATGGTGAGAGAGAGTAGCCAAGGTTCTTCTTTAAATTCAGGGTGTCAACTAGGGTATTAATAACGGTGTTATATATGACCCCAGATAGAGGGTCACCTTGGTAGACTCTGATGTTGAGAGGGAATGAAGGTGTAGTCCAGGCATCTGCGGATACCCTAGCTGACAGACCTGAGTAGAGAGAGGCCACAACATTGCAAAACTGTGATGGAGCGTGATAGTGATTCAGAGCAAAATCTATCAATGAATGGTGGACACTGCCATAAGCATTTGCCAGATCTAGCCAAGCAACTGTCAGGGATTTGTGTTTTCTTTTTGCATCGGCAAGTATCGAGGCCAACTTAAGATGGTGTTCTGTGCAGCCAGGTGTTACCCTCATGAAGGCCTTTTGGAAGGAAGGGTCGAGGTACTCATTCTCAAGCATATAAGTAGACCATCTACTTTTCAAGATGGAAGTGAAAATTTTCCCAATACATGATGTTAAAGCAATTGGCCTGAAGTTGGATGGTGATGAGGGGTCATCCTTGGCAGAACCTTTGGCAATCAGTCTAATGGATGCAGTTCTCCATGCCTGTGGAATAGTGGATGTCTGCCAACATTGATTGTACAGGTTGAACAGAGCATGCACCAAGGAAGGACACCTTTTCAAAATCCTGTATGGAATCTGGTCTAGAGGAGATGGAGTGGAAGAGGCATTAGATCTTTTGATTGTGCCTCTGATCTCTTCAATGGAGAAAGGTGACTCATTAAAGTTGAAAACAGGGTCTGTAGCTGATGGCATCCATGGTGGCCGGTGAAAAGATTTAGGGTGAGAGTGTATACGGATTTAAAAAATGGAAAAGCTTTATCCTCTGCAAAAGCTGGATTAATTCTTTTGGTAGTATTATTATCAAAAGGATGTTTCACATACTTCCAAAAAGAGTTCTGACAGAGGCTCCGTTCTTGTCTGATGGATTGAGACATTGATGCTGCCCTAGATTTCTTGACCATCTTGCTCTGCTGCCGCACCAGATTAAAGAAATTTTTTGCTAAAGTTTGCATATCATCCACCAGAGCACTGTTCTTTTTAGCATGACGAAAATCTCTCCGAGCCTTTTTTTTTTTGAGCTGTTTGATCTTTTTCAACAAAAAAAAAAGATCAAACAGCTCTCTCTCTCTCTCTCTCTCTCTCTCTCTCTCTCTCTCTCTCTCTCTCTCTCTCTCTCTCTCTCTCTCTCTCTCTCTCTCTCTCTCTCTCTCTCTCTCTCTCTCTCTCTCTCTCTCTCTCTCTCTCTCTCTCTCTCTCTCTCTCTCTCTCTCTCTCTAAGATTTCTATTGTCCTTCCTATTGGAAAAGCCTCATTCACCTCAAAATATTGCACAACATGAAAATCAAATGTTATAAAATCACACTCTTTTTTTCCCCCTTTTTTTATGTTTTACATTTATTATAATCAAAAATTGTAAGAAATTTTATATAAGATTATGTATGACATTGACTAAGCATTACCAGCACCCTAGATCATAGAAATTTACTTGATCCAAATTGTAAGTAATTCTATTTGGTCACTACTTTACCCCTGGACTAAGTCAGTAATTATCTATCCCTTATTAGATTTAAAGTGTGACAAGCAGTTGGAAAAATATATTTACCATGGCCATGTGTGGAGCATTGCTCTATAGTTCTGTAAAGTATAAATTCCGTGTACAGTTTGGGGAAGAAGGCAAATATGATCCCATGCTACACTCCATGCTTGTCTGGGCAGTGATGTGGTGGATTTTTATACCTAGGTAGTTCTAGATGTGGTGTGTCCACTATTTGTGTAGCTTGATGCGTGGGTAGCATAGGGGAGGTTTGTGTCATCTCTCCCATATATCCAAACAGTATTAACTGGCATTTCCTCATCATTAAACTCTGTGAGTTAGTGGCATGGATCTGTTCATGTCAGTGGGACCTCATGGCACAGTAGGGGAGAGGGACAGGGAGAGAAGTATTAAATTAGTCTGCAATCATATGCAAACTTATGAAGTGCTATTCACCAATCTTGTTGTGCATACATACATACATACATACATACATACATACATACATACATACATACATACATACATACATACATACATACATACATACATACATACATACATACATACATACATACATACATACATACATACATACATACGTGCAGGTACTGAAGTGTCAGAACCAGTGCTATTATCAAGCAGCTGTCATTGAAGGAAGACATGTTCCCGATTATCTCAACACACACTTTGACTACCTGCAGTACTGCTACTACCAATGTAAGTGTCAATTTACTTGAGCACATGACCTCTCATGTACTTGCCAACATTGCAGTAGGAAATGTGGTCAAAGCAACAGCGTCTGCTTCAACTTTCTTAGAGCTCGAACCATCTAGTGTTTCAATGGCTGATAATGTCCGCTACTACACTGCTGAATTCAAACTGTCATCCACAGATTTCGTTCCAAGAAAGGTAAATATTTACCTTTAATAACAGCATCATGTATTAAAACTGACACACTATAAATAGGGTAGGAGTGGTTTTGTAGCATTGGATGACATGGGGTCTGCATAGCGAATGTTAATTTTCACTTGTGATGATTTATGCAAGCAGTTGGGCCTCATGTGGATAGTTAGTTTGTCTGTATTGATTAGCTTTGTTTTAATTTTGAAGAAGAATAACCAAGTGCCTAGAAATTCTACCTCATTTTTTACCCTTGAAGTACCAGATATCAATGGGACATGCTAGTATGCAGCAGTCACACTTATAGGGGCCAAGACAAAGTGCTGGAAGCATGTGACCACCACTACAGTACTGTCGCGCACGCACGCATGCAGAGTTGGTTTCATGCTGCAAAACAATAATTGGAAGTTCAGTAATTTGTCCAGCCAAATGCTATTATGATTGTTGGTCAACCAGTGGCTCATTATGTGAATTGTGCTCCTGGTAATAATTTATCTATTTTGTTCATGTAGGAGTTTGTTGAGATGTACCAACGCCATAAGATGGATGAACAATTGCTGCATTTCATTGAAGATGGTGTGATGATGAAGAAAGGTGTGAAAGGAGACCCTGGTGAACGTCTTGATGCCTACCACCAAGAACTTTGAAGGGAACATTGAGAGGAAAGCAAAGAAAAACTTCAATTGTATTTAAACTTTTGCTTATTTATGTTGCCTGAACTTTATCAGTGGCTCATAAATCATATATACTGTCCTATGGTCATAAAATTAATTGCCTAACATTGATTCTCATGAAAATATCATTATTTACAGAGTCCAGCAGAATGTATTGTACTCTCCTATTAAGTCCTCTATTATGAGTCCACTTTTGCTGAATTTTGTTGGGAGTGAAGCAATCATAAAGCCTTGACATAATTGAGTTTACAAGCAGCATTCAAAAACCAAATGAAATTTTTAAACTGACCCTCAAATGTAATGGGATGTTCAGGGAATTTTTGGTTGTTTTTTGGGGGGGGGGGGGAGGTTGTTTAAAAAAAAAAAAGAAAGAAAAAAAGATTTTATAGCTTCTTTTGTCGTTGAGTGATCAAAATGGATGTGTTTAACTTTGAAGCATTATCATCGAAAAGGTTTTTTTTTTTTTTAATTGAAGCATATCTTGAAGGGAGTAAAAGCCCCTTTTTTAATTTTCCTTTCAATGGGATAAGTATTGCTGTTGTTCATGTTATTATAGAAATGATTGTTTAAACAAAAAATTTTACCTGAAATATTTTTACATCTATGAACTTTTGAAGTTTTCAATTTGGGAGGCCTGAGATGTTTATTATCAATTCACATGATTTTCATACTTGCCATTAGGAAAAAAAAAAAAAAAAAAGATCAGTCAAATACATACTTTCTTGGTTTCAATCAAACTAAATAGTTCATATCACAACTTTAACCTCCCTTCTTTTCTTTTTTTAACCTTTAAAAAAGGATGACTTAATAATTTCCCCTAATATTTCAAAATTCTAACACCGTATAGAAGCCTTTCTTTTCTTTAAAATGAGCGTTCACACTTTGATGAATCCAATCAACAGAAGTTAGATTAAGAAATTGAGTGGTACAAATAAATGATTGGTTATCTACTTCCAATTAGACTCGGCACTTAAATTCCTCCCACTTATTTTGTCCCTCAACACAAGCTACCCACAACAGCTGTTTGAGGTTGTTTGATGATTTATTGTCCAGATAGTCTTGACTGGAGCAGTTTAGGGACTTCCATTGTACACTTGTTATTTCTCAGTTGTTGGTATGTTGTTGTTTCATACCACCCACTCATACTCCACCATTGTGAAGAACACAGAAAGTTCTTTCTTTTGATATTAAAATCAGATGCATGAAGGTGGTGGGGGGAAAGTTATGAGGCTTTAGAAAATGTAAAATTGGAAAGAAAAGAGGGTTTAAAGTTTAGTCTGCCATTAATTGCCTCCATCATAAACAAGTCCAAGCTAATGCCGGACACCCCTAGACTAGTCCCGCCTAAAATTAAGATATACCAAACAATATGCATAGCAACATTTACATTGAATCTTGTGGTCATTGGAGATGATAGTGAGTGAGATTTGGAGGGTCTTTGGGATTTTATCTCTAATAGGACTTATTCTTCCTCCACACTTTACATGTTTGTGTGCTACACTTGTGTTATAAAAATAATGTGCTGCAATAATAACGGGCTATATATACATTAACCAATCAAAAAATCAACAATGTTTAGTCTCTTCTATGAGTTGTTTTCTTGACATACTTCCTATAAATGAATGTGCCTAAGTGTGTGCTGAAGATGAGGCCAACACAGTACATGCCTCCACCACCAACCTTAGAGAAGGTGTCCATGCGAGGAGACAGAAGTAGTCGTATATACAGTGCAGTGCCCGTCAGTACACGAGCTGATATGAACAGAGTGAAAAAACTAAAATCAATGAAAACTTCAATCTTTCCTTTATACTTGCCAGTGTGTTTCAAAAACCACCTTAGTTGAAGTAAAGGATTCGTGTATTCACTAGCACCAAGAATTGAAATGATTTCACAACCATAAATGTCAAACCATAAGACGTACACCATCCCCAACACTGATAAGAGGTGGTGAATAAGCATGATGAATTCCTCAGTCTTCATACACAGACACCAGAGAAAGTCAAAAATGAAGTAGCCCAAGCTGATGACTATAATGTCACAGTGTAAATGGTTGGGAGGATATCCAATGTAGCTAAATGGCCATGGTCCTAGTATGAATGCTGAGATGAAGCAGGCAATTGAAGAAACCAGGCCATGAAATCCTGCAATGACCCGACAATTCCACTCTGCAGATTGTTTGTTGTTGACACTGAATGTGATGCTGTAGAGGCTCAGCCATAGCAAGACTGAGCCCAGCAGGGACAGAGCCATATCTCTGCAGGAATGTCCACATGCACACTGCCACATCAACTGGTGGTCCATTGTCAGCCTGTAATAGTACATACAGTGAATAGTCAATGATGTTTAATGCAAAAATGGTTTCAGAGATACCTTCTTAGTGTATTGCAGAAATCTCAAATCAATACAAACCAAACAGTATATTGGGAACCTGTTGGATGACATTTCAGGCTGAGTCTGAATATCATATCAAAGCTCATGTAATTAACACTTGTACATTGACGCCGCTTCCCAAATTATGATTCTCACCACATACAATGCAATATTCTGAATTAGCCATCACTATGTACTCTCTAATGTGTAACACTTTAAAAAATATATAATGTATATATATATATATATATATATATATATATATATATATATATATCTCCTTATATATAAAATGAGATGTCTGTCTGTCTGTCTGTCTGTCTGTCTGTCTGTATGTTTGTACCATTCTGGCCAAACCTGTACGTGGATTTCTCTGAAACTTGGCATGGTGATACCATAGTAACAATAAAAAGGCAAAAATGGTATTTTTGCCAGAAAAACTCTTGGAGCTACAGATTTAAAACTTGGTATGCATATACAACTTCACTCTCGGAGTAATATGGGTTGGGTCCCACCTAGCCACACCTCTTCCTTTCCATGTGTAAGGCTAAAAATGCCAAAAATGATATTTCAGCAAAAACACTCGAATCAAGGGAGTTAGACCCATGAACCCATATATATTTGGAATCAATATAATCTGGGGGGTGTTTTAAATACATGCATATGACCACATCCATTTCTGTTTCCATGTCAGGCCTAAGAAATGCCAAAAATGGAATTTGGCCAGACAAACCCTTGCAGTGACAGACTTAATACATAGTATGCATACACAACTTGACTTTGAGAGTACCATGGGCAGGATCCCTCCTGGCTACACCACTTCCCATTGGTATGTGAAGAGAAAAAGTGACACAAAAAAAAAGAACTTTTGAATAACGCTTGGACCAAAGAAGTTAGATCTATGAACACACTTTAATATATATTTTGGTTCATAAGTAGGTGTGTCTAGGCATCACGGCTAAACACTTGGATTAAAAAGGCCGAAATTTGGCACATACTCTCCAAGAACCCGGGTGAGTGTTATTAAACACATGTGGGTATGGTAATGGGTGTGGTTTTGTCATAGCACACACACAGGAAGTTATTTTGGCTGAAAAAAGTTAATCAGAGACCAATCAAACCAAAATTTGGTGTGTGGTCTCCAAGTACCAGGGGAAGCATTATTAACCAGATATGGGTGTGGTTTGGCCATAGTCGCACTCACTGGAAGTTGTTTTGCCTATAAAAAGCTAATAAAATGACCAACCAGACTGAAATTTTGAATGAGGTTTCCAAGCAACTGGGTGAGCATTACTAATCACTTGTGTGTCAATGGGTGTGGTTTGGTCATTGCTACACCCATAGGACATCATTATGCCTACCAAGAACTCATTTATGGACTAATCAGGCTAAAATTGGGCATATGGAGTCAAGTAACTGGGTGAGCATTATTAACTACATGTGGATGTGGCAATTTGTGTGGTTTGGTATTAGTCACACCCACAAAAATTTGTTATTGCTGCCAAATGCTAATTAAAGGGCCAACCAGGCTGAAATTTGAGTGGCTTCTATAATGTTTCATGTTGACATTGGCCAGGCAACCCCGGGTATATGTTGCTAGTGTATATATATATATATATATATATATGTGTGTGTATTTATATATATATATATATATATATATATATACCTACTAAAGAAAAATGAATTCATAGTTTTTAATTGTTCCGTAAACACAGGAATCTAATAGTTGGCAAACTACCTTTAGCACTACACCATGCCTTGCCTCCAAAACATCCTGGCCAGAAATGCTGGAATGTCAACAAGTAACACCTGCTACATGTCTGCTTATGAGCTGCTGTTATTTGAATGTAGCCACAAGGCTTAGAAATGGTGTTTTTAAGTGGCTTCAATCCTGCTCATGTTGATATTAGCCAAAGCAATGCTGGGTATACCGCATTAGAATACATATCTATACAATCTAATTGTGGCACATTGCGTGATCTTTATCTATCGGTATGGTAAGCACAGACCCTTTACCAACCACAGACCCTTTACCAACCACAGAAATGGATGCATTCATCAGCAGCACATGCTTGAGAGTACCTGGTTGCAGCCAAGCAATGATTAAGTTGGAGAGGAATTTAATTTTAAACCACAATCCCTTCTAGCAATTATAATACTATCCTGTGGGCATTGCATGCAGGCAATCACAATATACCTGTGTGCAATCAAAATATCAGAATATCTACTATTTGACATGGATGCCATTTTTGCTGTCGGTAATTAGTGAGCTCCAGTTTTTCTGTCACACTTACTCAATGCTCAAGCTTTAGATTTACAGTGACATGGCTGACATCGCTCACCACTGATGATGACTAGTATATTTACTTTTTTCTTCATTTTCCAGTGGAGGAGTCTGTTGTTTTTTTTTCCTTCTTTTCAGTGAAGTTGCTATTTCTGCTTAATTGCACCTTAATGAATCGGTAAGCATATTCCATTCAATTCTTGCCTGACCAGTCATTAAAACCCATACCCCATAAAAATGTATAGAAAGTATTACTGTCTCCCCCATTCTGAGGAATGGAATGATCATTTTTGAACTGCAACAATCTGTTGTTGGACTGCAACCAGACTGACCCTTCCAATAGGGGAGGAATTGGTAAGGGTCTTTCTGTTTGGCAGAGTATCCCCAACTACTTGGTCTATATAGATTAGGTTAATTAAGAATCTCTGGAAACTTACCCATCTTACAGATGGAGACTACAAAAATATCTTACTATAATTTGAGATTTTTGTTGGTTTGTTTGTTCTCTGTCATATTACTGATGCTTGAGCCTACAGGGCTCAAAAAGAAGGGAAAAAGAACATGAAGTGGTTTGGACAGTTTTGTTGACCTGTTTGCTTACATAATTATGGTTTTTAGTAAGTGGGATGTTTACTTAGGCATAGAGTTGTGATCCCAACCAGGAAATTTTGGAAAAAAAAATAGCCTCTAGGGCAGGGCTTTATAGCACTTTTCACCAAACTTCCTTATAACGTCCCCAGGGTGATCCCCATCAAACCCTGAAAATTTGAACCCTTAGGCCCAACCGTGTGTGAGTAGTTTCAGAACAAATAAATAAACAAAAAGCAAAAACAAATTGAGAATTATAGTAAGATGAAGAAAAGTGCATGTAAGTGGGCAAGATGAACTTATACAATCTAAATTCTCTGTTACACAGCTTTAAATGCAATTAAAATAATGCCAAGGAACCCTTTGCCTGCCCATATTTTTTTAGACTTCCTTCAATTCTTTCTCATCAGGACACATTAAGAAAATATCAAACCAATCTACTTTTTTTTTTGCTTTACGCTTTCAAAAATCATATCAATGGAAATTATTCAGAGAAAATTACATGAGATAATTTAGGGGTGTGGTTATAACAACTCATTTTTACCAAGTTACCTCACTTAGCACAGACCATGAGATGACGTCTCTTTCATAGTGACGATGAAATGATTCTTCTGGCCTCCAATGCAAGAGATTAAAAAAAAGAAGAAGGTAGAATGATGAATCTCGCTATTAAAAAAGTGGCCATTGTTCTTCATTGGTGTAATGTGCGACAAGATATAAATTAGCAATGGATCTTACATAATGCTTACAAGTTTTTAAAAAAACCTTAATACCTTTACCAATGGAGTTGTACTAAATAGTTAGACTGGCATAGCCTGCAACTTCCCTGAATATGGAAAGGGATTGACATGCCAAACAACCCCACACTATATCTAGCATAGAAGAATATGCTACCACAAAATTGAATCTTGCACTTTGCCTAGAGACTGATAAAATGAGGCTATACATTATCACTCTCACAGGCCAAACACTTCTTGACTGCCACAAAATGGTAGCATGAAGCCTCTACCTTGCATTACAATTGAGGATACAATAATTACAACTGTCAAAAATCTAACTTATGCATGCAGAGGCGTTTTAGCAGTGTTGTCATAATAGTATTGCATAAACTATAGCGTGCACGCTACAATGATAAGAAATATGGCTCAGAAAACCATTTCATAACCTTTTAAGAATACTTCCTCTTCCTAACAAAGCACCACAGCTTATGACAGTTGACGTTCAGATTTACTCTCAGGTTGCCAGCAGCTGCCGTTCTCACAACCGGTGCATCCCCCCTTTTCTATGGAGACACTAAGTTTAAATGCCTTTTAGATTGAAATACCACGCCCACACTTGATTACAAAATAAATTTTAAAAAAAGATAATGAAATTAATAAATTAATATATTTATTTTATTGCAAACACAGCAATCTCCTGTCCTCACCCACAGGGTGATATAATGAACATATTCTAATTAGCTGGATGTTATTCACTTGTTTTCAATTGTTTGCATATATTTTTTAAAACATTTATAGTGTAGTTTATGGGGGAATCAGTGGAGAAGGCAGAATTTAGCAAGTGGGGATTTGCAGATTTTCTAATATTTAGTTATGTTCTCCAGGCTAACATTAATATTTTGAATTGTTAAGATATTTTTCATGTTAAATCTTAAAAATATATATAGTGACTCCAACCTTTGGATATTACTAGAATAAAAGTTTATACTGTGACCCCTGCATGATTCCATTAGAATACGTTAAACTTTGATCAGCTTTTGATGCTTTCTCCAATATTTCTTGCAGTTCCTCCTGGATTAGTGTAACTTCATAGAGTAACTGGGAATCTTTGTCTTTATGCAGCACTACTGCTCCTTTATTCCAAAGGAACCAGTGTTTTTTTTTGTATCCCAACTACAGCACTGTTTAACAATCACAGCCTTCTGCTGGGAATGCTTGCAAGGCCCACTGAAGATGGGCTGTAGTCACACTATACAGCGGAACCTCCTCAATTGGGCTCTCTGATGACAGTTCTAGCCAATCATCTGAAGTTCAGAGCATTACAGGCAAATCTGACATGTACTAGCTCCCAAACACTCTGCACACACTTTGTAAACATGGAATCAAGAGTTACAAGACTCTTTGAATGTATCATATCATTCAGTTAATCTTGGCAAACAACATATTTAAGTGAACCCCCCCCCCCCCCAAGATATCAAAACAATAGCTTTAAAGTGATTTTGATGAAGAGATTCTCTCACTAGGGAATTCACAATATCAATACACCTCCCCACAATGTAGTGACAGAATTCATTATTTTATTCTCTTTTTTTTTAATTTAAAGATGGAATCTATTATGTTCCTTTGATTCAGAATAACAAATTTATCACTACTGTATAATATCATGACACCAGTCCACCTGCCTTGCACTCAAGATATATATTGGTGTTTATCAAGCCAATGTTAGAACGTTTAGTTTATGACATTATGCACTAACTACCAATCATTTAATGTTGATCAACATTCAGAGAAAAATATTCAATTTCATAATGAACAAAAAAAAAGAAAAAAAAAAGGAGAAAATAAACAAAAAAAAAAGAATAGAAAAAGCCAAATAGTAATTTGTGTACATAATAGTAACTTCATTTATGTTTGTTTTTAATATATTTGTTATAATAAAATATAACTAATTGGATACCAAAAATAGCACTAATGATGTAGAAGGCCTGGCCTCCTAACTTTACAAAGAGATCTAACTTTGGAGATGTTTGACAGACAAAATGGAATACTGTTCCCACACCAAGTCTACAAAACCAAAAAGAACAAACAAAAACAAGATCAACAATCTTTGCCATCCGTCCTTTGTAGAGGCCAGATTCCTTTAGAAACCAGCGAAGTTGCAGCAATGGGTTTGTGAATTCACTAGCACCCATGACAGCGGTCAACTCACTACCTGCCCTCCCTGTGCAGAGACAGTATGTCAAACCAAGAATGGACACCAGATGATGAGCAAGCATTATGTTGCTCTCGCTCTTCATGTACAAACTCCACAGGAAGTCGAACAAGAAGTAGCCCAGGCTGATCACCATTATCATGTTGTGCAGATTGGTACTGGGCATACCTACATGGCTGAAAGGCCAGGGACCCACGACCACAGCAGATGTAAAACAGAGAGTAGTGGAGAGCAGTGCATGTATAGCAGTTATGAGCCTGCAATTCCATTCTGCAGAACAGCGTCTGTTGAGCGCATGGAGAATAAAGTATGAATCAGTCCAAGCCAAAAAACTTCCAATAGTAGAAAAGGCAAGTTCATACTGGGAAGTTGTTTGTACCATTATGTCGCCAGCCATATAAACAACTTGAAGAGCGTTATGTTGTAGGTCATAAAGCTGCAACAAAAAAAAAGACAACAAAATTTATGGAAAACTTATCCATTATATTACATATAAAATTGGAAATGTCTGTATGTTCAATTCCTTATGTCTCAGACCTTAGATGGCCTACACCAATCACAAGTCAGATATGGAATGTCAAGAGTGATGGCACTAACAGAAAAGGGGGGTTTCAGAGTTGGGGCTCAGAGAATGATACAAATTCTAGAAGCCAATGGCCTGAACACCCAACCACAAGTAGTGTTTTATCTAGTATGTAATTACCTGTAGCATGTGTAGAGTGAGGAATACAATAGTTACCCGTATAAAAGGAATGCATGTCTGTCCGTCCCTCCTTAATGCTCAATATGTTAGCAAATTAAAAGGGTATTTCCTGAGGTTGCAGGTAGATGAAAATTGGTGCAAGGATATGCGTAGTGGCAAAGGTAATGCCCATATTCTTAGAATTCTGCTGAAGATAATTAGCATGTAGTGTAATTTTGACCATTTTTTGGGGGTCAGGGATAAACTCACTTCACCCGCTTAAACTCCAGTTTTTCGGGTACTGAAACTCCCAGAGTCCCATCCTTGGGTTCTGTTGCCCACTCTCCTGGTCAAGCTGTGCATGCATGCCAACCCCCCCCCCCCCCCCTCCCCCCCCCCCCAGGGTTGTGAGTTCAAACCCAGCACTGACAAGAAAACTTTCCTGCCCTTCAACATCTTCTTCCCACACCAGTCCACCCAGCTGTGATGGGGACCTGGAATTTTCTGGGGTGCAAATTCACTGGCCATTGCTTGTCAATCAGCTTAGGGTCCAGGTGGGACTTCGGATGCCCACACCCATAAGCTGAGAGCCTTGGTCAGGCTCATAGTGCCTGCTTAATGCACAGGCACCCTGACCATGTCAGGTGCACCTGACCGTGTTGATGGCAGCTAGACAATTTGCATTTGCATTTTGCATGCCAAGTTTCAAGTCTCTAGTCCAAGGGTTAGGCAGGCCATGAGCCACATAGGTAGGCGCATACATACAATTTTGTGAGTTTAGCGCAGTGTTTGTGTTAATTAATGTAATTACAAATATAACTAAATATAGTCTGCAAGTGTCTCTCTGTCCGAAGTAATACTACTCCTAAATGGGTGTTCCAATCAGAACAAAATTTTTTGCAGTCACTTGAGGTAGCACAGGGAGTGCATAAATTGAGTTTCGTCTTGGGGAATGCATTGTGAGAAGAAAAACAAAAATTCAAATTTTCCATATACAAAAAAAAAAAAAAATGACAGTAAGAAACATGGTCAATTGATTAAGGCACAGGTTTCTCAAGCTTAAATTCGGCAGTTCATATCTGGAATTGGCTTTTCCCTCCTTTATTTTGCCTATTTCCTCCGCCTACATTTTTTCCCCTTTTCATTATGTTCTTTTAAATTGATATATATATTGATACCATCCCACTATATATAGTTTGTAAGTGTCTGTCTGTCAGTAAGTAATGATCATCCTCCCGAATGGTTGTCCAATCACCATGATATTATTATAGTCTATTTGGGGTAGCACTGGGAGTGCATAGATTGAGTTTCATCTTGGGAAACAGAAAATGTCATGATGTGGTTAGTTAATATTTATTTGACTTTCTGTGTGTGTGGCAAACTAAACTGCCAAAAATGGCCATTTTAGACAGACAAGTTGAGCAGCTATATCAAAAAAGAGGAGGAAATCCAAATTTTGCAGGGGTTGTGTTGTATGCAGTACAATGCCTTAAATGTGGATCAAGGTTCCTTTCAAGACTTGAAAAAGGGTATTAGAAAATTAAGTGAGCATGAAAAGTCTCAAGTCACCAAACTGACATTATCATACACTCATCCATAATTTATGCTAATACCACATTAAGGCTGATTTTGAGAACACACATTGACATTATCACCCTTCCAAAAAATCCTAGATAATACCCTGACTCCACTATTATTTTAGGTGTCTACAACCATGATTTCCTTGTTGATTCTAAATCTTCGAAATAAAATGCTCTATTTAATTCTTCTAAAGCATACATTATAATTTGTTTAGAGAGTTTAGAGAACAATTAAGTCACGCCAAAAATTATAATGTACCAATCTGCCTTCAATGACATCCTATAACACATTACTTTTGGCTTTAAAAGAATTTAGTCTATTATTTAGAAATTTGTCTTGGATGTGGGAGTTTGTCTAATTGTCTTCACAAAATTATGTCAGCATAACAACTAAGACATAGTGGAAAAATTTAATTTAAAAAATCTTGCAGACATAGAAATGTAGGTGGTTGATTGTGGCATTATTTCTACACAAATAGCCAACCATTAAATATCAAAGCTTCAAGTAGAAAAAGAACTTGAAAATGAAGTCAAACACTTAAGGATCAAGAAGGTAATGTCATAGAGACAACCATTACAAGATGAGCTTGAAGGGGGGAAAGGGGGTTAATACTTGTGAGTAAAATGGGGAATGCAACATAAGCAGTTTGAGAAAAGGCATTATCTAATAGTCCCGCTTGATCTCACTTGATATAGACAGAAATATTTGCAGGACAGTCTCACCAACAACCAACATAGTTCAGAGGTCAAAGTCAAAGGTCAATTAGCTACAAGAACATTGACTAAACATTCCTTACCAAAGAATATTCCATGTTCTATAAAAATCAACCCCAGTTGGATCCACTTACATTACCAGCTAGCATACCGCAACAAGTGGGATCCACTCTGACCCTGAATTTTCAACATGCTACACTCTGCAAATCAAGGGCAGTTAGGAGATTTTGGAGCTGCTTCCTGGAACGGTTAAGTTACCAGGGCGTGGTCAAATTAATCCAAAGGTGAAATGAAGTGAACCAATGAATCAAAAATCGGTGGTTAGATCAACGTGCTGCGATCCCCTGGGTGGGCCTTTTTTTCTTCCACCCCCCCCCCCCCCCCAACTCTTTTTTTTCCAACTCTTTTTTTTTTAATCTGTTAAAAAAAAAAATTTTTTTTACTGTATTCTTTTAAAATGATCAAGAAAAGGGGATGCCCATGTTTTTTTCTGAGATTTATTAGTACCATTTGCCTGGCCAAACCTAAATGCAGATTTCTCTGAAACTTGGGTGATCACAGATTGTGACCAAAATTGAAAAAAAAAAAAAAAAAAAAAAAAAAAAAAAAAAGGAATAAAAATACCCCATCCTTTTATTCTTTTCTTCTTCCCCCTTTTTCCCTTCCTTTTCTTCTTCCATTCCATTTTTTCCTCCCTTCATCTTTCTTTTACCCCTTTTTTCCTCCCTTCATCTTTCTTTTACCCCTTTTTTCCTTCTTCTCCCCCACCCTTTTTTTCCCTTCTTTTCTTCAACCCTCTATTTCTTTCCCTCTTTCTTCATCCCCTTCTTTTTCCTTCTTCCCCCCCCCCCCCCCCCCATTTTTCATCTACCTTCGTACTCACTCCTTTCATTCCTTCTCCAAATACCTGATAAAAATGGCTTGTTGGGATGATCCTGACCACACCATTTCCTGGTTCGTACATGTGGGTATGTATACATGAATCATATTTGTGTGTGATACACTTTACCACAAAAGCACCAAACCAAAATGAAACCTCATCATCACTGCAGACATGTTCTATACCAAGTGTGTTTTTAGCCAAAGAAAATTTTGGGCCACCTGGTAGCACCTCTTCCTGTGGATGCATCAGGTAAAAATGTCCAAAATGGTACTTTGGTAAAAAATTTAAAAAAATCCTTGAAACCAAATCCTGAAACTTATCATGCACACTTATCATGATATCATGACTCTGGGAGCAACATAGGTTAAGTTCCACCTGGCCTCACCACTTACTCTGGGTGTGTCAGGCTAAAAAGGGTGTGTGTGCGTGTTTGTATATATCCATTTTCCTGCCAAAGCACCATACCGGATATGAAACCCGCTCCTTCATTGTAGATACATCCCACACTGAGGATTGTTTCTAACCTACCCCCACCCATGAATAAAGTTCAAATTTTCCATTCCAAAAAAAAAAACCTTTAAAAAAATAATTTAAAAAAACGTGGCCAAATGGTTAAGGTACAGGTTTCCCAAGTGAAAAATAGGTGATTTAATTCCAGGATTGGGTTTTTTTTTCTCTCTCTTTCCCACCACCTCCCCTTCCCCTTTGCCAATTTTTTGGGTCAATCCTGACCACTCTGGCGATGTACGTGTGAAGTATGCAATGTATGCGTATTATATATACACACAGAATCCCAATTTGCTCGGTTTTGGATTCTGAGATCCGAATTTTTGAAAAATTTTTTTTCCTTTATAAAACAAACAAACAAACAAACAAACAAAAAAACAAACAAACAAACAAACAAACAAAAACCAACCAAACAAACAAAAAAACAAACAAACAAACAAACAAAAAAACAAACAAACAAACGAACGAACGAACGAACGAACGAACGAACGAACGAACGAACGAACGAACGAACGAACGAACGAACGAACGAACGAACGAACGAACGAACGAACGAACGAACGAACGAACGAACGAACGAACGAACGAACGAACGAACGAACGAACGAACGAACGAACGAACGAACGAACGAACAAACAAACAAACAAACAAACAAACAAACAAACAAACAAACAGAATCCTTGCTCTAGAATATGTCTACGTTGAATAGCATGCTTTCTTGAGTCTATTAATATGGTACCTGAGACCCTGCCCATGTTACTCCCAGACTCAAGTTGTATAGGCATACCAAGTTTTAGGTCTGCAGCTCCAAGGGTTTCTTTGGCCGAAGTACCATTTACGGCCCTCTTTTTTTGGCCTGACACGAACACAGCTAATGGCCTGCCAAAAAGTTGGATCCACAGACTTGAAAATTGGCATACAAAACAGTTGGACCCACAGACCTGAAAATTGGCATGCATGTGCAACTTGACCCAGGGACTAATCTGGTCGATGTTAGAGCCCCCAGTGGGGGAATCCTGAGGTAGCAGGCCAGAAAAACTGAATTTTTACATGCTAAAGTTAGCATCATTCCTGCATGAGTAACCACAATTTGTAATACAGCCCACATGGGTAATCTGATCTCACTGAATTTTTATAACCCAAGCAAATTCAAAAGGGTCAATATCACTGTTCTGTTTTGTTAAGCAAACGGGTCATTTTAAAAAATACCAATTTTTGCATTATTTCTCTGGAGTCCATTCATACAACAAAAAAAAGAGCCCAGTGATTTTCAAAGTCATCAGTCACCAGTGGTGGCTCATTGAGCTGGGTTAGTAGGCTGGATTAGTGGTCTTTTCTACCCTCCTACCAGCTCCTAGAAGACTGCCAGCAACCCACCACAGAGTGGTAAAAATTCAATACAACTATAGTACCACAGAACTGTGGTGTACCAATTAATTTCCTAGCTACCTATTGTGTTCCCATCTCGAACTATGCTCCAGAGTTGCCAATTATGCTCCAGAGATCCAATTATGCTCCAGAGATACCAATTATGCTCCCAGCTACCAATTATGCTTGAAATTATACTAGCATATTTGGAAAGGCCTAGTCACCACCAGTCATAAGAGAAAGCCAGTGAGTGAAATCTGGTTAGGTATGTAAACAGATAATTTTGATCATTTTATTCCAAGCACACTTTATGGTTCTGATTGTTCAGCATTACACCATGCCTCCATAACATCCGAATAATCTTTTTAAAAGTGTTAAAGTCAACGAATAATCTTTTTAAAAAAGTGTTAAGTCAACGGGCAGCCTGGTTGCATGCCTACTTATGAGCTGATATAATTCAAATTCAGTTGCAAATCGTGTTTTATATATAGAAGGACATGTCTGTCTGTCTGTATGTTTGTACCATCATTCTAGACAAACCTGTGGGTGGATTTCTCTGAAACTTGGCATGATCATAGGTTTTGACTCAACTTAAAACATGAGCTTTGAAAAAAAACAACCAGAAAATGGTTACCATGGTGACAAAAAGCCAAAAATTGTACTTTGGACAGACAAACACTTGGAACTATGACCTAAAACTTGTTATGCATTCACAACTTGACTGTAGGGGTAACATGGGCTGGGTCCCACCACACCACACCTCTTTCTCTCATTGTGTAAGGCTAAAAATACCAAAAAGGTACTTCGGAAATAAACTTGGACTAGAGAGTTAGACCTATGAACCCTGTATATTTGTAATCAGAATCATCTGGGGAATGTTTTAAGTACATGTATATGGCCACACCCCTTTTCTATTCATGTCAGGCCAAAAACAGTATATCGGCCAGACAAATCCTTGGCATGACAACATGGGCAGGGTCCCACCTCTTCTCATCTGTGTGTAAATTTAAAATATGCCCAAAATAGAACTTCTGAATAACACTTTGGTCCAAGGAGTTAACCCATAAACCCATCTAATATATATTTTGGGTTTGTAAGTATGTTATGTTAAGTTATGTTATGTATGTATGTATGTATGTATGTATGTATGTATGTATGTATGTATGTATGTATGTATGTATGTATGTATGTATGTATGTATGTATGTATGTATGTATGTATGTATGTATGTATGTATGTATGTATGTATGTATGTATGTATGTATGTATGTATGTATGTATGTATGTATGTATGTCTAGGTATGACAGCCAAACCCTCTGACCAAAAAGGCCGAAATTTGGCATATTATCTCCAAGAACCCAGATGAGTGTTATTAAACACATGTGGGCATAGTAATAAGTGTGGGGGTGTTTTAGCCACACCCACAGGAAGCCCTTCAGCACTCTGATAACAGTTGCTTAAACATATAATAACAGCAAACAATTATAGGTTGTGGGCCTGGCTAAGCTATGTTGAGGGTTAACTCTCTCCCACTCTTTAACAAGACTTGGTTTTGTCTGCCAATGACCTATCAGGCCAAAATTTTGGTCTCCAAGTAACTGGTTAAACATTATTAACATGTGCGTGTGGTAGGGCCATAGCCACACCATTAGGAAGTTGTTTTGGCTACTAAAATCTAATTAATGGACCAACCTGGCTGAAATTTGGCATGTGATTTCCAAGTGACAGGGTGAGCGTTATTGACCACATATAGGTGTGTAGATGGGTGTGGTTTGATTATTACCACACCCATGGGGAATCATGCTTGCCAAAAACAAATTTATGACCCAATCAGGCTGAAATTTGGCATATGAACTCCAAGTAACCAGGTGAGCATTATTAACCACATGTGGGTGTAGCAATGGGAGTGTTGTTTTTTTTTATAACCACACTCACAGGAAGTTATTTTGGCTACCAAAAGCATTTTAAAGGACCAACCAAGCTGAAATATGGTATGTGGTTTTCAAGTTACAGGTTGAGCATTGTTAACCACATATGGGTGTGTCAATGGGTGTGGTTTTGTCTTAGTCACCATAGAAAGTTGTTCTGGCCACCAGAAGCTAATTAACAGAACAATCAGGCCAAAATTTGAGTGGCTTCTATAATGTTTCATGTTGACATTGGCCGGACAATACCGGGTATATGCTGCTAGTATACAATGTATCTAATTTTTAAGATTATTGTACATTCCCCCACTAAGGGTATGAATTGTAACACAGACCACAAACAAACTAATGAATCTTTGTGTTATATCCTTTGAGATCTATAGCTATATATATATATTACCTTCTTGTATAACAATACAAGATACAAATTTACATCAACAGTTAGAAAGGACAGAAGTGAGCAAGATAATTTAGGACTATCAATTACAACATTTGAGGTTGTGGCATATTCAAGCATTGATTGGACCCTATCCAAGCCCTGGCCAAGTCTTGACAGCAAGACTACAATTCTTGCTCCATCCTTCTGTCCTTTATTAAAAACGATCCTCCTAAGAGATTAGCCATGTCCTAGGCAATTTCATAGGTGGAATTTAATGAGGCCCACTGTGGAAAATCATTGGTACCTAAGCCTTGTAAAATGTATTGACTGCAAGGTGACTTATGCCAATGAAGCCAATTATATCTTGCAAGGTTTTAACAAATGTTTTAGATTAACTCAACATTGCTACAACTAAGTGACAACTGTGTGACATTTACATAGTTCTATGACAGCATACTACAAGGTTAATTTCTTTGTTTTGTGCCTTCACACTATTGAAATATGTTTAACTTATGTTTACATCCTTGTGCAAAGAGTTTAACAGATGCTCCATATCATACAAGGCAACTCAAGACCAGGGAATAGGCAACTTGACGAAGTCAAAATTCACCATACATAGTTTTCATTGCATTGCATCCATATATCATATCAAGAACTTGTATTTAGGGTTGTTAATATTGTGTTGATTTTTTAATGCATATATGAAATATCTGCATGTTTATCTTAAGGCAAAAATTGAATTTTCTGTAATCATGTAGTGTCATAGTGAATTTAAATATGTTATCTGTTTTACTCTGGGTTAGTAATCCACAATTACATAATTCTGTGTGAGTGTGATGAGCCAGACTAGCAATGTCAGTTGTTACCAGCAGAGATGAAAATTATCAGCAAAAGTGATATAAAGTTTGTAAGGAGTGTGCCCTGACAACTTGTTTATGTTGCCACCAATAGATTCTGACAAGTTATTAATTGGATTACTTCCAATTCTATCAATACTTGAATGGATGTATGGAGTTAATTAAACATGCCAAAAGTAGTAACTAATACATAACAGTTCATAGACAGCGTGCAGTGTTTCCAGAAGGTTCAGACAATCTTTGGCGTATTTTAACTTCTCCATGAATGTGTGTGCATGTGTGCATGGTGGGTGTGTAGTCTCTATTTGTGACAATGTTATCTTAGTCAGAAACTCTGAATGATTGAGAGCATAGCCTCAAGGTTGAAGTCAGTCAACCAGCCTGTAACGTTTGAATGGATTGATAACCTACCTCACAGGCTTGTTTGTTCTCTATCACCACTGGAGATAACACAGATCACAATACTATATATTGTTCTGTTATATATGTACAACCAATAAGTAAATTATACTGTTATTTATATATTAGCTATATACATGAGGTTTATCAATTGGTGCAAGAACTGACACGAATATGTATGTCAGAAGAATTATGGAGCTTAACATTTTGTAAGTACAGTTGGAAGGCTAACAAGTTAACAAGGACATCTATGCATATAATAGCACATGGCACTACAAATGAAACATTGGTGAGAGATGTATTGTGAAATATAAAAGCTGGATACCATAAATGGACATGCACAACACTCTAGATTTCAAAAAGTTGTAATCTGTGGTTCAACTCATCTGCAACTATCACTTCCCCATTTGGTGAGATACAAACATGTCTGGGATGTTCAAACATTCCTGGTTCACTTCCCCTTTGTCCAAAGTGGTTCAAAAATTTGCCACAAGATGAAAAGACAGAAATGCGATTGTTTCCACTTTCGCTAACAATGATCGAGCCATTGTGGTGGATAGCAACACCGTATGGGTAGTCAAGTTCACCTGCTCCATGGCCCTGGCTTCCTATTCGCTTCAAGATATCTCCATTGGTTTCCAATAGCCATAAGCAATGATTGCCACGATCAGTAACAATCAACTGGCCTGATGCATTCATAGCTATTCCAGCAGGAAACTTCAAGGATTCCCCAAGCATTGAATCATCATCACCAATGGACATATGATAGTCACCATTGCTGAAAAAAATGTGAATACAACTTCGGCCCCAATCTGTGACATACAGTTTATCATCCGGTCCTATAACCATGGCCCATGGTTCACCAAGAGATTTGTACCCAAGTTTCTTCAAATACTTCCCTGCTGAGGTCAATTTCTGAATGCGAGGATTTTCTCGCTGGCAAACAAAGATGTGTGAGTTTTTATTCATTGCCACTGCACAAGGATCTTCAAACAAACCCAGCCGCTTTCCTTCTTTTCCAATATCTCCAATGCACCGACCACTGCTTGAAATAATCCTCACACAGTGATTTCTCACATCTGTTATAATAATAGAGTTATTTTCACCCATACAGACGCCACATGGATGCACCACTTCTTTTTTAGAAATGCTCAGTTTGTCAAATACTCTCAATGGTGTTTTTATTGGAGTAGTCATCTGTAGTGAGTGAAATCGTATTGGTATCAAAGGGCCACTAGTAATAGAAACACATTCGCTCGTTCTTTTTCTCTTTTGGTGTTTCTGTCTAGTTGCGAAAATGGGTGTTGAAAAGCTACGTTTCAGTGGTGGTTGTCCAACTATACTGTTACGATTGTCATCTTGCTCTTTGATATATTTATTTTCATCCGGCAAGATGTCACTAGTAATCACAGACAGACTTTTAACCATGCAACGAGGTTTTTTTTCAGCATACAAGTTCTCTTCCGTTTCTAATGAAATTTTTCGTGAGGTGTAATATCCTGAATCAGCATCAGGATAATACTCACATAAAACAATAAGTTCATCAAGTTTTTCCTGTAAGGTGTGACTATTGTTGATAAAGCCAAAATAAGTTGAAGAAAACATTGATGTTTTTAAGGAGTTTTCAATATCAAGAATGTTTTGCTCTTGAATATCGATGTCATCAATAAGCTGCTGTTTGTCGATAAAGACAGACACATTCACTGAAGTACTATCAAGAATTCTGTGAATTTCTCTTAAGGACAACTCGAGCTGATATTGTACTTCATTTATATAGCTCTTTTGCTGTTCCACGTGATCCAGTTTTTGGCAAATATAACTATCCAAAGTTTTTAAGATCAACTCCTCCCTTTCATCCACTGTCTTTCGTATCTCTTTAAACAACTTTGTGACACTTTCTTTTGACAAGTCGCTGTTACATTGGATGGACTCCTTGTCTTGTTTTAACTGTTGAAGGGCTATGTCTACCCGAGAGGCACACCTGCATGCTGGTTGAACAGCATTCACTAACTGTGATATAATTTCTACCAAGATAGTGGAGGTCATATCACATTGGTGCAAAACATGCTCTTGAGCAACACATTCGGAGCAAGTTACAGTATTGCAATCACTACAGTAGTAATCTTGCTGTAATTCATGCAGGTTGCATTGATCAGCATCAAAATTGTAGTTATCTTTCAATTTTGTCAACTTTTGCTGCCATTCAAAAATAGAATTCTCATATGTTTTTTCTTCAGAAAACATATCAATAGAATGTTTCTCTGGAATAGAAGATAATTGTTGATATTTTGGACTTTCTGGCTTACTCTCACAAATATTATTGTCTTTGGCTAGTGCTTCAGAGATGACCACATCTTTTGAAATCTCGCTTTCCAAGTTGGTCTGGCAACCCTGGCAATAAGACTGACCGCAGTCTGTGTTCTTGAAAATACATCCTTCACAAAGCAGTGTTTTGCTTTCGCTCCCAGGCTCTCCAGAATCGGTCATGTTTTTATTCCACAGTGCCAAGTTTGTCTCCTACCGCTCAGCTCAGAATAGACTAACCCCTGAATTTAGACAGTTTTGCTCCAGAACTTACTGGTACAGGCGGAGAGAGGCAATTTAGTGACTTAACCGAACCCACTTCCAAAGATGTAAATTAATTAGCTAATGATGAAGTAATATGGTCATTTCTACTGTAAGTATTCCTGGCTGTTCACTGTAACTCAGCTCAGGCTTAAACAAATTACTTTCTTTATAAGCAATGCAATGGACTTAATCTATTAGTTTGGCAGAGAGTCAATCCTGTGGTTGCTTGAATAGAGCCTGGCCAACAAACCAGAATGTACCTTATGAATCATCCTTTTCATAGATCTGTACTGCCAATGGTAATAATTTGCATTAATTGCAATGCAACAGTGGGACAAATTTTAGGGGACAGGCAATATGCAGTGAGACAAGTTTAGGGGACAGATAATATGTTCTGCAGTGAGACAAGTTTTAGGAGACAGGCAATGTTCAGCAGTGAGACAAGTTTTAGGGGACAGGCAATATGTTCCAGCAGTGAGAAAAGTTTTAGGGGACAGGCAATATGTTCAGTATAATTGCAATACAGCAGTGACTGTGAGACAAGTTTTAGGCGTCAAAGTCAGACAATGACAGATTGGACAGTGTAAAATACATGTTTTAAAGGAAAATTGGCACCCATGGACTTTAGAAAGAAGAAAAGAAGGGGAAAAAAATTAGTTTCATGCATCAAAAACAATATTGTTATAATGTCTGTATGCTGGGTTTGAGTTGTTATGTTTCAAGACCCCAAGTTTGTAAAGATGATATCATTATAGCGGTAGGAAGGTATAAAGCATCATCATTTAGCTGGGTTATTGATGTAAAATAGTACATACAGTAGTGAGGAAGCTCCAAAAAACAACAACAAACAAGTGCTGGTGATGAGGTGTGCAGAATTGAAATGCAGGAGAACATTGGAGTGTCATACAAGTGCAGTGGGGGGAGTGAATGTAGAAGAAGTGGCAGAGAGTGTAGCGATTTTTTTTTTAATTTTTTTTTTTTAATGTGGGCAATGTCAAATGATGGCAAGGAAGGAAGGAATAAATGTGCTGTAGTGGGAGGGGTTTCAACCTTTACCAAAACTGCATTGAATGAATGGATCAACCATATCAAATTTAGTTCGTTTAATCAAACAGTAATTTTGTCTCCTTTTAGGAGGAGAAATTTGGTCAATCGTGCTGAAGCTAAGTTTGAGTTCAATTGTGCGTATTTGTTACACACAAGTTTAAAAAAAATTTTTTTTAAAAATCAATGTGACAAAATCCTAAGACTGCCCTTCTTGCCCTTTCACCAGCTAAACATTTAGCAACATACAGAGTATCACTACTTTATGGCAGATGATACAAGATCACACCCACCCACACACGCAAATATTCTGCTGATCTTGGTAGCAGCTAGTATTTATGGGGAGAGGACATCATATCAGACCAAATCCAATAAAATAGGCTACAACCTGCCATCACTTTCCAGTAATTTCAGGTGCTTCATTGCCATTTTTATTTAATTGGCTTCCAAAATTATGTCTGTCTGTCTGTCTGTCTGTCCAAGTTGGAAGATGTTGAAATCCTGTAGTCCGATTGGGATGAAATTTGTCATGAGCATTAACTTGGCGTAGTTTAATGATTTCCATAATTAATATTTTAATTGCCGTATTTTCCTCTTTTTCTTTTTTTTTACATGATCTCTAGGAATTGGAGAAGTGCTAGGCAAATTGAGATGAAATTTCGTATGAGCACTTTGGGTGGGTGGGAGGGAGGGAGATGATTTTTATATAATGAAATGTGAAATTTTAGTATTTTTGCCTACCTACCATTTTCTATACTAGTACACAATTTCGGCTTTCGGCTGAATTGCTTGCTAGGCCCACCTTTGGTGGGCTGTGGTCACAAAATTGTCTTAAGAAAGAACATGTTTTATGGGAGGACATGATTTTCTGGATTACATGTCTTTCAGGATGACACGTGTTATGATAACATATGTCTTGAGGGAGGTCATGCTTTGTTGTAAGAAATGTCTTATGGGAGGTCGTGTATTGGTGGAGTGCACATCTTCAGGATGGTATATCTTACATTATGTTGTGTTTTACTGAAAAACATGTCTTACTGGAGGTCATGTTTTACTTGAGGGTATGCAATATAGGAGGCATGTTTAGCTGTTCGAGATGTTTTACTGAGGTACATGTGTTACAAGTGGGCATATCATACAGGATGATTTGTTGTACAAGGGACATCTTATATGAGGACAAGTTTAACTGGAGGGTATGTCCTATAGGAAGCCATGTATTACAAGAGGGCATGTCTTACAGGCGGACTTGTCTTGCAGGAGTACATGTAATATGAGTGATCATGTATTGTTCAAACACATGAAGTAAAGTAGGATATGTCTAACTGGAAGGCATGTCCAACATGTGTACAGGTTTTATAGGATGACATGATACGCAAGAGGGCATGTATTACTGTAAGACATGTGTTAGTGGTGGTCATGTCTTTCATGAGAATGTGTTATGGGAGGACATGTGTAGTAGGTGGGCATGTCTTGCAGGTCTGTGCAGAAGCAACCATTTAAGCTGCTGTGAGTTTAGGCATCTGGTTGTTTTTCCCCCCCCCCCCTACAGTACCGTTTAGTTTACTCTCAGACATGCTTTCAATGAATTTATTGTTTGAATAGTTCCTCTTGTGGGTACATAAGTTTATTTTTGTGGTATTTTTTAGTTGACCTTTGTTTTTTGTTTTTTTTTGATAAGCCAATCGATTCAAGTATGCTTGATAAACATATCCTCTCCAATATGGTGTGTACCGAACTAGCTCTAAAATTTGTAGTTTGGATTGTGCCAGACTATGATGGTGGGAGGTTTAGCTGTTATCATATACCAATAAGATTGGTTTGTAATATTGGATGGAATAATTTTCATTTTAATACTATGTCTGTGGCTCTTTTAGCAATAAGCTCTTTTGGCTCACTCATTTTGCTTCCTTTCAACACTGATCCACCTGTGAAATTCTTGATAATCATTTTTGTTATGCAGGAAATTAATTTTGTTTGACAGGAATAGTGGTGAGTGGAGGTTGTGGGGAGGGGGAAGGTGGTTAGTGGGAGCCCAGAATTCTGTACCTTCAGCAGCTGTCGAGAAGCAGTGGTCCCTTGCAGCAATAGGGTTCCATGGAACACTACTTTCAGAGTTCATCAATTTTTTCTTTAAATTGCTGATAGGTTTTTATTTGGTCAACTTGGTGGCCATGTTAAAATTCGTTAATGTCTCCTTGATGTGGTAGCGTGTGAAAGGCTATGCATTCCCTTTGATGGAAATAAAATGGTGGATAAGGAAAAGCCTTTTTGGGGCTTCTTTCAGTTCCTACACTTGAACAATTGGGTGTGAACAAATTGGACATAGGTTACTTTCTGTTACATGAATATCATATCTGCCAATTTTCAACCAGATTCTTACAGCCATTTTGCAGTTTATTGTACACATCTAAATTTATTGTACACATTTAAATTTATTGTGCACATAAATAAATAAATTAATTAATTAATATATAAACACCACTAGCTCTATTAGTATAAGATGTGCATAACCATTGAGCCTATAAAATTTGGCATGGGGGTCAGTGGGGAATAGCTTCAAAATAACATTTGGAATTGCAGTATTTCCTCCCCCAACTATCTATCTTTATTTTTGTGTGTAACTGCTAGACAGACTAAATGAAATATCAAATGAACACTTGGAGTGGGTGGTGGATGGATTGGAGTGGGTGGTGGATGGATTGGAGTGGGTGGTGGATGGATTGGAGTGGGTGGTGGATGGATTGGAGTGGGTGGTGGATGGATTGGAGTGGGTGGTGGATGGATTGGAGTGGGTGGTGGATGGATTGGAGTGGGTGGTGGATGGATTGGAGTGGGTGGTGGATGGATTGGAGTGGGTGGTGGATGGATTGGAGTGGGTGGTGGATGGATTGGAGTGGGTGGTGGATGGATTGGAGTGGGTGGTGGATGGATTGGAGTGGGTGGTGGATGGATTGGAGTGGGTGGTGGATGGATTGGAGTGGGTGGTGGATGGATTGGAGTGGGTGGTGGATGGATTGGAGTGGGTGGTGGATGGATTGGAGTGGGTGGTGGATGGATTGGAGTGGGTGGTGGATGGATTGGAGTGGGTGGTGGATGGATTGGAGTGGGTGGTGGTTGGATTTAAAGTAATAAAAAGCTGGACTTTTAGCATTTTTTAATGTCTATTTATTTTCTATTTGTGTGCAACTTCTGGGCTGATTGGGACGAAATTTGGCACGAGCATGAGTTGGTGGAGGATGGTTAAAAAAAAGAAGAAATTATAGAATTGCAGTCTTTTTTGTCAATCTCTCTCTCCCTCTCTCTGTGTGAGTGCATATTGTGTTGCTGATTCTTATGACCACTATCCCATGGGTTACTCCTCACTTTAGGACCATGGCTCATATTTCAAATCCTTGGTCAAACTCTCCCCCCCCCCCCCCCCCCCTCCCCCCACTTCCCCATCTCTCTCCACCCCCTTTTTACTTTGTCTTTCCCTCAGAAAAATTGGTGTGGTCAAAGTGAGGACACACCCCCCTTTTTGGAGGTATGGTATATTGCAATATAGCTGTAACAAGAGAGAGAGAGAGAATTTTCCATGTATAGGGGATCTAAAGATGGATAATCCAGCTTACATAAAATCTTAGCTCTAGAGTAACTGTAATGTAAGTCTAAACCAGCTGGTTTTCCAGAAAAAAAAAGGGGATACCCTTCCCCCCCCCCCCCACCCTCTACAAAATTTAACTAACAGCAGCAGACTATTGGACTTCTTCAAATAAAGTTTGGTCTAAAGTTAGGTTTGTAATGTAGATGTGGCGATGATAAGTAATGAAATCTTCACAAAGTTTTCAGTTGTGTGGGAAAGAATATCTTGTGCAGCTACTGAAGTTAAACAAAAGAAGTATTTCATCTTTTCTTTTAGTCCCACCATATACTATACCATCTGATTTGTGCTTCAGTGGATCATCTTCTAGCAGAGATTTAAAAGAGAAAAAAAGATTGCCTTCCAGGGTCTGTATTTTGAACTATCAATGTTAGTCAAAGATTTTGAACAGTTGTGTAGTATTGAAAGTGGAAAATCAACATTCTGGAAACCTTCCAAATATTTCTTTTCTCAGAAGTGAGATCCAAAACTGTTACACTAAGTATAGAAATCTAAAGAGTCCATTAGCATTCTATTCAATCCTGCCTCAAAGCATTCTATTCAATCCTGCCTCAAATCAGTAAATCCCCCCCCATTCAAAGCTCTCTTTATTATTCCTAGTCAGAACAAAACCGCCTTTAGCGGTACAGCAATTACGGTGCTTTAGCGACAATTACCCACCCTGTACCAAGACTATACCGAAGGGGGAAAAAAATCGTAGTGCTAGTGCTAGTGCCCACGTTTATTCCGGGGCTGCTACCTCTAGAGCTGCAATACTGAACCTTTACCTGTTTATGCTCGTTGAGAATTCGTTGGAAGTTTAACTGAAAGGATGGATGGGAAAGCTGACCAGCTAGCCCAGGAAATGTCCAGGTGAAATGGGTCTGAATAATCCGTAGTGGTATTTATTTAGAATTCTTTCTATGCCTCCCACCACCGAAATTGAATGAAATATTCACATTTATTAATATAATTCTTGAACTTAATGGTAAATTCATGCTTGGTGTTTTAATTTTTTACTTACCCACAAACTGACTAATCTGTCTTTGTGTGTACTGTCCAGCAGGGCTAATACAGCAGCCACAACAACATCAAATTTCTTTTATTTATGCAATTTAAAAACTCATATTGGGACAACCTTGATGTGGGACAACCTTGATGTGGGACAATCTTGATGTGGGACTATCTTGATGTGGGACTATCTTGATGTGGGACTATCTTGATGTGGGACTATCTTGATGTGGGACTATCTTGATGTGGGACTATCTTATTGGCTCTTCTTTTTATTGTTTGACTCTATTAGGTTTGAGCAGGAGATCTTTAACACAGCTCCTCCTCGTCCTGCAGTGATGCGGCCAAACATGATGGCTCTTCCACAGGCAAGTGTATATATCATTGACCATCAATAGATTTATCCTACATAACATGACGTGGTTATGTAAACTCTTTCAATGTATTCAACTATAATGGATTTGGTCTGGACTCTCTTGAGTATCATCTGACATTAGAATCAGTCATGTTGTGTTATTCTGTAGAAGAGTATCACCTTTTGAGGGAGAATACATGTGAATATTGACTTTAACAGATGGCCATGCAAGACACATTTAGTTGAGAGATTGTTGTTGATCTAAAGTCTACTGTTCATAATATGTTCAGTGTGATAATTTTTTTCAGGAATTAACATATTCAGTCATTGCTGTGTCATTTTGATTTAGAACAAGCTGCTTCATCAGGTGATGCCTGTGTTGCAGGTGCTGGTAAATGTGTGGTCAATTCCCAACATGTCAATAACAGCATCATAATCAATACTAATGTCCTTATTAATGTAGAGACTTATAAATGGTTGTCTATCGTGGCCTAATATTGCTTTCTTTATATTTCAGAACTGAGTTTTCCCCCCTATATAGTTGTTTGCGATAAATGGTGTACTTACTTGTACTGATTTCAATGAAACTTAATATGTATGGTTCTTATCTGCTAAGGAAGGTTTTGGTTTTAGTTTTTGTTTGGAAAAACTATTTTCAGGTAACTGGAGGTAGTTTTTTTTTTTGTGATCACACACTAAAGTTGGTAAACGGACATCTTTATGAGACAAAAAACCACGGCTTGGTTATGTTTGCTGATGGTGCAAAACATGAAGTACTGTGGTTGGTAAAGGGTCTGTCTTGAGAAACTTCAATTTTGCAATGCCATTAATTATGACGCTGGTGATTGGCACAAGTTCTTCAACTTCTCAAGAGCCAAGGCAGGTCCTTTTCAGGAGAGAGTGAAGGAAACAACAACAGCAAACAATTATTGCTCATGAACCTCCCAGCCGCACTTGGCCAGTTTGCATTGGATCTGTCTGGCTCAGGGACAGACTGCTCAGCTACTATTGTGTGGGGCAGTTGCATTTTTTTTTTTAAATTATCAATTGGTACTTTTTGGTTCCGAATAGTCACAGTTGTTAATTTTTTCCAGATGCAGCAAAATGCCCACCACTAATGAGAGGAAAAAACACGACACAAGCTCCAGCCTAGCCAAGAGGGGTAGGGTTAGGGCTGGGGTGTTATCATTTAAAAAAAAAATTTTTTTTTTGTTTAATTAGTGGTGGGTGTTTTAATGTGTTTGGGCAAATATCGGCGACAGTGAGTACCTAATTTTTATTATTTGTGCATATGTTTGTTAGTCTGTTTTGCAAAAACCAGGTCCATTAATTGAATCATGTGCATATAGAGATTAATGGTATTATGTATGTTTGAATATAGAGGTTAATGTTAGTGATTGTATTGTGTTTGGGTGACTATCTACACAGCTTGTGTAAGAAATTCCTTCATATAACTATTCATCACAAATATATTTCTGTGCCAGGCAATGCTGGGTTTATTCTACTACTAGTCTTCAGAGTAAGACAATGTGGACAGAAGATCATATTTGTAATGGTTACATTTTACACCTTCACCTTCGGCTGATAGATCAGTTAGTCCTTCAGGAATAAGCTTCTGGCCATTGCAGAGGTCCTCACTTTAACTGACTGAATCTGGCACTGAAGATATAGCATCACTGTTGACTGTTGCACACTGGCAGTACCGGGCAGAATGGTGGTACTGATGATGGCTGATGATGACAAGTGCTGATGATGGAAGTGATGTTGAATGTAGTGAAGAACAGAACAAAAGACAGCTTTGAGAGGTAGCAAATTTTTGTCTTAATCTAGTGATTCACACAAGAAATCACCCCCTCCCCAATTAACTTGACTATATTTCCTGCAAAGATAACCCTGAAGTCATTCCTAAAGCAGAAAACTAGTTATTAAAGGATGACTTTGTTGTTTTTATTTAGACGTTTGTTTTGTTGTTTTCTGTCAGTCTTACTTGGAGAGTACTGACACACACTCTCTAGTAGTGCACGTAGAATAGGGCATTTCAGAATTATGAGGTGGTTATTGTCAATATTTATTTCCGTATCTAGTGCATGTCAAAACATTTTTGTATGTTGATTTGTTGCAGATGAAGTGGATTACTCATTTGTTGCTTACTGTTTGTGAACTGTAAGGGTTACAGATGATCAAACGTATTAATTTATTCCCTTTTCTTTTGTTATTTCTAGAGAGGACCACCTCCTGGTGCCCCACCCCCTCGATGGATGCCACCCGGACCACCTCAGGAGGTGCCAAATGCAGGCCTGGCACACACTGGACCACCCAGGGGTGCAGGCCAACCTGTCAGACCATCTGGACCTCCTGTGGGAATGCTCCCCCCTAGACCCCCACCAAGTGGACTTCCAAGACCCCCACAAGGGGAACCATTACAAAGGCCATCACCAGGTGTACCTCCGCCCAGGCCACGACCAGGGGTACCTTTGCAGTCTCCAAGACCTCCTCTAGGTGGACCTTCACTGCCCCAAAGACCCCCACCAGGGGTACTTTTGAGACCCACACATGAGGTAGCTATGAGAGCTCAGTCAGGGGGACATTTACAGTCCCAATGTCCTCCACCAGCGGGACTTGTTAGACCTCCTCCAGGAGCACCTGTACCGGCCCAACGTCCTCCACCAGGAGGGATTTTGAGCCCCCCACAAGCGGTATCCATGAGACACCCAACAAGAGGACCACCACCACTGACCCCACAACCTCCACCAAGGGGACTTTTGAGACCCCCTCAACAGGAACCCTTGACATCCCTACTGGGACAATCCCCCCAAGGCACACCCACAATGGTTCAAGCTGGAAGCAGACCTCCTGGGGATCTCTCAAGACCTCCATCAGGAGCGTTACATGGGCAGCCGTTGCGTCCTGCTCCTCCCCCTCCTCCTCCACCTGGCAAATTGTTTGGCAGCCATCCCTCTGGTCAGCAGTTCAGGCCTCCACCGAGAGGACCAACTGGTGAGATGTTTCAACCACTTCATGGCGAACAACAGGCAATGAATCATGTTAGACCTTCTCATGGAATGGTGCCTGAAGCATGTTCAAGACCTCTGTTGAGACAACCTCTCACTGCCATGATGTCAGCACAGCATGTGCAGCAAATAGGTGTGCACCTCTTCTCTCTCTCTCTCTCTCTCTCTCTCTCTCTCTCTCTCTCTCTCTCTCTCTGAGTGTGTCTGTGTGAGTGTGAGCATGCGTGTCGGTGAAATTTCTAGCTATAGAGTTGTTCCAGCTCTAATGTGTAGCTATATAAACATATTTGGGAACTGAAATTGGTATTGCTGCTCTCTCTGTTCTCCTAATGTGCCACTCTCTGTGTGCAGCTCCCTCCATTCCTGCTGAGTCATTGCTTCATAATCAGCCGAGATATCCTCCATTACCAGTCGTCCAGCAGAGCTTAGTGATGGTAGGTGTCAGGTTGTGTTCTTGCATCACACTCTCTTCACTGATCAGGCCAGATGGCCATAGCCAAACACAATCCATCCCATCTGTTCGATGTCTATTTGTCTGTCTGTCTCTCTTTTTGTCTGTCTGTCTCTCTCTCTGTCTCTCTGTCTCTCTGTCTCTCTGTCTCTCTGTGGTTCATCAGCCATTGCAATATGCTGTAGTTTATCTGCATGACTACACCACTCACAAGGAGTCAACATTGAAAGAAAATAATGTCATTCCATATGCCCATCAAATTTACCTTTAACCACTGGATTGTTGTGTTATTTTTTGTAATGTTGTTGTTTATTTACTACTCTCTAGTCCACCCCGATGGCTGCTGCTTCTGTGTTGTTACCACTGCCAGTACAAGCAGTGTCCCGACCTAGTAAGTTATGGTGATGGTGGGAGGGTGGTGGTGGGAGGGTGGTGGTGGGAGGGTGGTGGTGGGAGGGTGGTGGTGGTGGTGGACTTTTCAGACTGAAAACATGTTATAAAGTGTGATCTGCAGAAACTATGTCTATCCTACACAAATTGTGGGCATTTATAAGGTTTTCCTAGTGTAGGAATTTGTGTATACATCATAATAAATTAATGTGGCATCATGTGACATATATCAACCTTGTTCATTGTGTGTAAAAGGAATTTTTGTGTGTGAAAGGAGCCCTTTTTTTTCTTATTACACTTGAGTGTATATACACTAGAGCAAGAATGCCTGTCATATTTTCCTTATTCCGTTAGCTTCTGGTGTAGAGATGTCTGGAGGTGACGCTGAAGCATCTCCATTTCCTGCAAAGCGTCCAAAGCAGATGAAGATGAAGAGAGATCCCAAGAAGCTGCGGACAGGAGGAGGGAAGGTGTGGGAGGACCACAGTCTGGATGATTGGGATCAAGGTCAGTGTGAGGGAGGGTGCAGAGGGCCAGGCAGCTCATGCTGTCATACATGCCACTGACATGTGTTTAGAAATGCCAGTTCATTGTTTTTGTAAGCATCCATTTCCCTGCTCTTGGCTCCAGTGAAGTAGGTCATACCTTCTAATAGACCATGCACAGAACAGTCAACTTGTAATGCCTAATCAGCTGGACATTAAGGCAGAATTTTTGTTCCAACCAGTTACAAATGTGCAGATGAAATCAAGACCCGTCCACACTGCAAAAAAAAAAAAATAAATAAATAAACCTTTTGCTCCCTACCTGAGTCACTTAAAGCCAAAAAAAAATTTCATCTTCATTACAAAATCTTTATGTGGTTTTAGGGGAATATCCCCAATTTGGCACGTGGTGGGAAGGTAAAAACTCGAGTCAGCTGTCAGCATCAAATTTTGTTGTTTTTTTTTAACATGGCTCAAGCAACTGCTATTTTGAACACCGTGATGCTTGATGTTGTACCAGCGTTTTAAACAGAAGCAGAGAGCCACAGGAGGAGAAAGTTGTGCAGAGAGCTAGGAGAGCCATGGCTGCTTTTGAGTTTCATAGGTAATCGGCTTTAAGGTGTCATTTTTGTCTATAACCATTGGTATTTTTAAAAAATCCATTTTTAACACAACAGGTATTTAATTTATTTTCAAGTGGCAGGATAGGGGCAATCTTTCTGTGCAGGGAGGCTTTCTTCTCCTAGTGTGTGGTGTGTGCCTCGTTCAGGGCAGTGGTGAAATGGTGTACTGAGAAGTGGAGATGGCTTGTGGTGGAGATCAAACTTTACGATGACAAAAAAAAACATTTTTATATCTCTATATTAAACTCCAGTCATTCATACAAAATACATATAAGGTGTAAAAATATCAAATCTACTACTGTTGTCATAGTGTCACTGTATGCACTAGAACACTAATCTGCAAGCACAATCTCGGTTGAAGGTCGAGTTGCAGTGACAATTAGGAGGCTGGCTACAAATGTAGAATATAGGACATTGTCAGGACTGTTTGGGATCAGGAAGTCAACGAAGGTTTTGAGACACACATGTGGTGTTGCACAGGCAGCTGAGGCTATTGGTGGTGTCCAGATAGAAGTGCATCCGAACATTACAATTGTAATGGATGCTACCCTGTTATCATGCAAGTCATGGTAGATTTCTGTGCTTTGTTTATGGACGTATGCATAGGTCGGTCAGATAAAGTGCATGCTGCAAGTGTGTTTCTAATTCCTCTCTACACCAGAAGGGAAAGAGTGGTACTCCATTGCCTGACTGGAGGAACAGCATTTGTGGAGTGGACGTATGCTATAACATGGCAATGTAATGTGTGCTGCAATGAACTCTCTCACTCAATTACGTATTTATTAATTTAAACTATCTTCATTCTAAACTCCATTTTTTTTCCCTATCCGACATATTTTTGTAATCTTAGGTTCCTTTGGCAGTTCTTGGTGACCCGGCCTGTCCCTGCCCTGTCTAATGAAGCCTTGCCCTGAAAACATAAATAGTGCAGCATCACATCTATGCATTCGGGCGACTGAAAATGAGGTGGAGATGCTTGTCCAAGAGATAGGACTATCAGCTCTCGGACTTGTCCACAGCTGCTGCTTGTGTCAACCTGCACCACATGTCATGTGTGGAACTGTTGGGGAGCCGTTATGGACGAGTGGTGAACAGAAAAGAGTGCCACAGAATTACGACAGCCAACAAACCATGTAACTACAACCAAAGATGGAGGCTAGGGCTTGGGGGAGTAAAAAAAAATCGCATTACAATTTTTTTTTTAGTACATCCTAATCAATGACTGGTAATTACAGCACACAGCCACATCCCCAAGTCACACCCTCCACCATCACACACAACCTGAAGTGGATGAGACATGATGTGATGCCTTGGCACAATACATTAGTACAGCTTAATAATTACTTACACATGTTATAAAACGTTTCACTCTAGCAATTTCATGTATTCAAAAAATTGTTAAATTGTGTTCGGATAAGGAACTGTGAACGATAAATCAGGACTAATTAACCACTACCTTGATCATCACAATATCGAATGGTTGTTATAAGGTGGGAAAGGGATGGCTAGAAGGTGGAGGCATATGGATAAATGAGCAAATGTTTGTGAAAACGTATTTCTTGGCCTTGCAGCTTGCTGGATGAACGTTATCCTCATGCCCGGACTTTCCCCTCATGCCCGGACTCTCCCCTCATGCCTGGACTCTCCCCTCATGCCCGGAATCTCCCCTCATGCCCGGACTCTCTCCTCATGCCCGGACTCTCCCCTCATGCCCGGACTCTCCCCTCATGCCCGGACTCTCCCCTCATGCCCGGACTCTCCCCTCATGCCCGGACTCTCCCCTCATGCCCGGACTCTCCCCTCATGGCGTTGCTCCTGTTCCGTTCCCTTCATTTAGAATCCAGTTCATCCTCCAGCACGGCTGCTCTCCTTTGGTTCTCAGCAAACAAGTTAACTGACTGCTCATTGAGCTCACCTGGGATGGTGATGAGCTCAACTGGTGTGCTCTTTCCTCTGCGCTTCCTTTTCACTACTATGGCACAGAGAAGCCATTCATATTTGAAAGGACAAGTAATATGTACATAATACTGCTATGCAATACACACCATTCCTTACCTCTTCTTCTCACCTCACTTCAGACTTCATCCCCACCTCCACCACCTCCACCTCCACCACCACCACCTCCACCACCACCACCTCCTCCACCACCACCTCCTCCACCACCACCTCCTCCACCACCACCTCCTCCACCACCTCCACCACCTCCACCACCTCCACCACCACCACCACCACCTCCACCACCACCACCTCCACCACCACCTCCACCACCACCACCTCCACCACCACCTCCACCACCTCCACCACCACCACCACCTCCACCACCACCACCACCTCCACCACCACCACCACCACCACCACCACCTCCTCCACCACCTCCACCACCACCATCTCCACCACCTCCACCACCACCACCACTTGTCCCAACTGCATTACTGCCACTAGCCTCCCCATTGCCATTGAACCCTCCTTCACTCACCTCAACTCCACCCTCCTCCATTGACCATACATGCACCACTACTACCACTGGCACCTCCTTCACGTCTTCTGTCCGGGCCTCTGGTTCCACTCCTGCCATCAGCCATGGCAACCCTTTACTGTATGTAGCCAACACCTCCAGCATTGTTTTGCTGAGTCTGCTGAGTGAAAATTACATCACTGTCATCAACTAATAATACAAAATTTAATGTTTACCTATTTATTTGTACTGAATTAATACTCACTGAAAACTCCATCTTCCTTGGCATCCTCAAATGTGGCAGCAGCACTGCTGGGTGAGGGAGGGGGGGGGGGGGGGGGATTTCCAACTGAAGGAAATGTAAAACAAAAATGAGAAGATTTCTTTAGAAAACAAAAGAAAAGTGCACATAACGTACAGTACTTCTGTTTTACCTGACTGCTCAAAGTCAGAGGTAGAGCTCTCCAACAGCTCTGCTGCAAAAGAGGCAGCCCCAGCACCAAGAATTGCATCAACTTCATAAAAGGAACAGGTAGTCCTCCCACTGCTGGATACTCCATTGGAATCCTTGGTCTACCAGGTAAATTGTCAATCTCAAGTACCTATCATCAGCAACTTTAAATAGCTTACCCTTCTATATCTGAAGTTAATATTTTTACTGGCGATGCTGTGCTGGTGAACTATCTTATTCCTCTGTACTCCATCCAGCCGCTGCCTCCACACATCCTCCTGTCCCCAAACTGTGATGAGTGCTTCAGTATTCTCGTAGCTCCATCCAGTGGGCATGACAAAGAAAAATGACTTAACTGTCCCACTTATTGCCCCATGAGCCGTCCTACCTACCGCTACTAACGGACAGACTGTTATTATAGCTCATGCACACCATTAGTGGAGTTGATCTGGTCTCTAGTGAGGTCATTGTTGATGTGACTTGGGCTAAATTAGACTTCATTTCCAAGTTGACTACTCTTAATACAATGCTGAAATAGATAAATGGTGAACAAGATAAATGAAAGTTATGCAAGGTGGAATAAAGTTACTCACTCCTGAATGTATGATTCAGTGGTTACCAGATCAATGGCTGTTGGTGACCACACTGCATGTCCATGAGAGGATCTGGCACCTCTGATAGCTTGGATAGTTGAGCGGAGGAGAGAGAGGCTCAGGTGGCATTGTAGCCAACATAAGGTGTGGCTATAAGGGGAATTCCATTTTGCAGCAAGCAATGATGCTAGGCGCTTGTAAAATGTGATTGCTTCGTTTCCCATACCTCCTGTGTCTGAGAGAACAAGGGGAGGGAAGGAGGAGTGCTCCACCTCTAGTATCCTCTGCTGGTACACACGTTTCTTCTAGAGTTCATGTTTCCTGTATACTGCTGACAGTTTTTGGTTCTGTTGGAGGGAGTGAGGGGATCGAACACTCATGTCAAAATAAGTCTTCTGAAACCTCCCACCCATTTCCAAGTTGACTTGAACATTGCAGTGCAAATAGGAAATGACGTTTAGAAAAGGACCCAAATTATTTTAAGAAGTGCAGTGTGGAAAAGCCTTTTAGATTGCAAGGTTGTGCTTTGTATGATTCAGGTGTGTGTGGGGAGCGTGAGTTGAGATTGAGGTTGACCTGAGAGGAGTAGTTGACCTATGGACCTATGGAAGAGTAATTGACATATGGAGGAGCAGTTGACCTGGTGCTACATGTCGGAGTAGGCGGAGGAACTTGCACACACAACACAATCATCTGAAGGGCTCTTTCAACAAAGAACTTGTTGCACTGACTGTGCCTACCAGACAGAGACTAGACAGAGAATAATTTAATTGAAAGGAGGGAGTGGATGGGTATAGAGCAGGTTTTGGAGAAGGTTTATGATAACATCTCTTTTTTTCTTTTCTTCTTTTCTTGAATATTGGGGAAAGGAATTGTTTTCCATCTTGTGTTGAACATATGCTATGGTGTTTTTTTTTATTTTTAACAATTTTCAAATTAATGGTATATCATGTTTGTGTATTCTTCATGCTGTTTTTTTTTTTTTTTTTTGTTTGCAGATGACTTTCGGATATTTGTGGGAGATTTAGGAAATGATGTAAATGACGATACATTGGCACGATCATTTTCAAAATATTCAAGTTTCTTGAAGGCAAGGGTTATCAGAGACAAGTATACAAAGAAGACCAAAGGTTTCGGATTTGTCAGCTTCAAAAGTCCGCAAGATTTCATGCAAGCCATGAAGGAGATGAATGGTAAGAGAGCACACATGCAGTTGTTAGCAATGATGTCATATGTGGAGATTACTGGTTCAACTCGGAGCCTGAGTAGAACTGTTGTCTAGTGGGCTTGACATTATGTTGAACAAGGTGATTGACTTGGTAGCTTAGCTCTTTATCTTGAATAAACTGCAGCGAAATAGAAAGTTTCTTCCTCTCCAAATGCAGATCAACACGAAAAGATGCACTTAATTCTCTGTTTGTTGAAGTTCAATTCAGGGAGCATCAGAAATTGCTGGAGGTCACATTACCTTTGATAAGAGGAGATACACTTAGTGTTAAGACAAAGACAGCGTTTTGTAGTCATTGCATTATGTGCATGCTGTGGACTTGGCTCTGCCCGAGTTAAGTCTTAATTAGGGAAAGTCTGATGGAATCACACCACAATCAATCTGAATCACTCACACCACAATCAATCTGAATCAATCACACCACAATCAATCTTAATCAATCACACCACAATCAATCTGAATCAATCGCACCACAATCAATCTGAATCAATCGCACCACAATCAATCTGAATCAATCACATCACAATCAATCTGAATCAATCGCACCACAATTAATCTGAATCAATCACACCACAATCAATCTGAATCAATCACACCACAATCAATCTGAATCAATCACACCACAATCAATCTGAATCAATCACACCACAATCAATCTGAATCAATCACACCACAATCAATCTGAATCACTCTCACCACAATCAATCTGAATCAATCATACCACAATCAATCTGAACCACTCTCACCACAATCAATCTGAATCAATCACACCACAATCAATCTGAATCAATCACACCACAATCAATCTGAATCAATCACACCACAATCAATCTGAATCAATCACACCACAATCAATCTGAATCACTCTCACCACAATCAATCTGAATCAATCATACCACAATCAATCTGAACCACTCTCACCACAATCAATCTGAATCACTCTCACCACAATCAATCTGAATCACTCTCACCACAAATCAATCTGAATCACTCACCACAATCAATCTGAATCACTCTCACCACAATCAATCTGAATCACTCTCACCACAATCAATCTTAATCACTCCCACCACAATCAATGTAAATCAATCACACATTGTACTAACCGTAGAGCCTCTGGTGAGACATTTTTCTTTGTTTTGCCTGGTTTAAATGTTAGATTTGCTACAATTCTATAAGTGCAATTTCACACATAATTAATCTTGTGTCAATAAAAAAAATTTTTTTAAAAATGTTCACAGTTAAAATCTTCAAAATGTGACTTACCCCAACAGGGATCTATGTGTGCATTTAAACTCACATGTGGTGTGTTCTTAGAAGGAATAAACAGGCAGAGAGACAGATAGTCCAATTTCTAGGTCAGGCTTGCCAGATGGAAATGAAGACCTCCCAGGGATCTATGGATGCAATCACACATTTTGGTTATAGAACCATTTATTTATTTTGCCTCCACAATGTGAGATTTGACAAATGCTGAATTTTTTGTTTGAAGCATAAAAAAAAAAGAAAAAAAAAAGTGTGTGGTGTATAACACTCTGTTTGTGCCAAATTTCAGATCATTTGGATTGTGCACAGGGAATACAGACAAACACGCAGGCAGACAGACAGACAGAGTGGTAAGAGAGACAGACAGACAGAGAGACAGAGTGGTAAGAGAGACAGGTAGACAGATAGAGTGGTAAGAGAGACAAGACAGACAGACAGACAGAGTGGTAAGAGAGACAGGCAGACAGACAAGAGTGGTAAGAGAGACAGTAAGTCGAAAAATACAAAAGTACTATTTCCAAGTGAAGGTTTTGTCCTCATGTGAAATTTGAAAATGTGATAATGACGTCTGCAGGAAGTGATCTTGCCAAATCTCAGATCATTTGGACCATTTGCTATTAGAAACAAACAAAAACAAGCAGATGGTATATATTTATGTAGATCCACATTGCTCAGGTACTTTTAATTATTGTAAGATGTGCTGTGTGATATGCTTATTTATTGAGTGCTCATGGATGCAATGCCTTACTCAGATTGCTCATGTAATGTACTTGTCATAAATTTTAGGAAAGTATATTGGAAACCGTCCAATCAAACTGAGGAAGAGCACATGGAAAGAGCGTGGCTTTGAAGTGGTAAAGAAGAAGGACAAAGAGAAAAAAAGACTTGGATTCAAATGATATTCATGGTTTAATGTACAACATTGTTATTGCAATAATTGTAAAAGAACACACACAAAAGTATTTGAAAGAGAGAGGATGAGAAAAGTTGTTTTTTTTTGTTTTTAATTTTCAGTTTGATATGATATTACTATTGATTTATGATGCTCCAAGACCAGTTATGCAAATACCCCTGGGGGGGGGGGGGGTTTAAGAGCTTGATTGGTTGGAAGATAAGTCACATCTGAAGAGGAAAAGAACAGAACCCCCTCAGAGGAAAAGAACAGAACCCCCTCGGAGGAGATTAAATAAATGCAGATTGAGTGGTGAAAAGGGAAATCTCCAATCAAATCTGTTGTTCCTGTCTGGCACTCGAATAATGGTGGATTGCGCATGCTCAGTAACTGCTTGCCTATTACGCAGGTGGGTGTCACTGGTGTGAACTCTAAGATTAGCTTAAAGAATGCCGACTGAGTGGGACTTGGCGTTCATGGTCATTGGTGTGTAATCTTTGAGGAGGTCATACCATACTGGTATCATGTCTTCTTATTTCAGTGCAAACCAGGTATTTTATACAGCTTCTAAATACTTGTTGATTAAATTTGCAGTGAAGTAGAGCGAGGTTAAGAAGACCTTCAGCTAGCTCGCTCTGTATGCTTATGTAACTAGTATTTATATTATGAACTAAAAATATGTTGTTGTTTTTTAATTTTATTTATTCTACCCATCTGGGGCTACTACAGTTGGTGTCACAGATATATAATTAGATGTATTAAAGCTTCAGGCAGTGTTTTTTTATTCTAGACTTGGGCAATGCAATGAAGTAATTATAAAGGAGTTCATTTTCTGTATCCTATGTTTACAGAGATGTGAACTTCAAATAATCACTGTTATTAAAGATAGGAAGCTACTTGCAGGCTCTCTTACACCTGTAATTGTCAGTGGTTAGGTGTGAACAGAAGCAATTTGCACTTGATTGCATTATATATTGTCACTT
>OZ017793.1:5633988-5677706 GCA_963969325.1 Lycopodina hypogea | reverse complement strand
GAGGAGATGTCAACATGACCATGTTACAAACTCACAAGAACTATCTCATTCATTGGAAGTAACTGGATGGTTTCAACATTTTTGAGGCAGATGTTGACATGTTTCTCTGGGAATAGTGTCTGTCAGTTCAAGTTGTGCAGTGCAGCCAGAAAATAGTAATAAAGAAATGTCTAATCACTGAACTGGTAATGTGCACACTGCCTGCATGTGGTTGAATATATAATATATACACTATTACTGCAGTGATATATTTATGATTCATTGTTATGTAGCATTTAGCCTGATATAAGATTACACCAGAATGGATATTAATGCAATACTACAGACCCAAGCTGTAGGCAATTGAGGAGACTAGAGCAGTGTATATTCAGAGAAACAGGATATAAGCTTACGAAACTTTCAAAGCATACTTCAACAGATGATGTTTTCTCTTCTTTGTCGCAACTGCAGACCTAAATACATACCACACAAAAAAGACCCACCAAGCCAAAGTTTGGACATATATGACATAAAAACTACAACAAAACCCAACAAATATATGAGCATCTATCATGGCTTTTGTGCATAATGATCAAACTATGTTTGTGTATGATAAATTGAGGATAAATTGTCATAATTAATTTTGCTGCATAATAGCTTGTTAGTTAGATGGATGCCCTTACATAGCTAACATATGACAACTAGCTGTATATATTTGCAGTTCTAAAATAGAAATTTAAAAGAACCAACAACCAAAAAAAGAGTACAAAAAAAGGATAGAGATGGTGACAATCCAATTCTTACTCCTTACTTCAGTAGAAATTTCTTTAACTTCAAAAGTAGTAATAATAATAATGAATTAAAAAGAAACAACAAAAAAAAATGTATCAACTAACAAAAAAACACCTACAAAGCCTTGAATATTCTCCATATCTGTTTACACAATCTAACAACTGATCACTGTGCATAGTGCCCCCCGCCCCCCCCCCCCCCCCCCCCCCCCAATGTATAGTGCCTGTCATACCTGCAGTGCCCAATGTCTATGACATCTTGTATATTCTGCCAACCGGGCCAGTTTGTCAATATGCCCATAGATACTCGAGAGTGGCAAAAGTGCTTCTTTGTGTGTTGACTGGGTTATTTTTGTCTGTTAAAAATAGTTAATTTCAATTTTTTTTTTTTTTTTTTTTTTTTTTACTCATTGAAAACCTGCAATTTAGTTATGTTGTTGAAGAACTGGTTCAAATGAGTGCCCCCAGTCCCCCTGTGAAGTGATTTCTTTCTTTATGAGGTTTGGGGCATATTTGGCCTTAAAAAAATACATACATGTACTCATGCATAATGACATGCTTGAATGTATTACAATTATAGTATGAAATTGCATTCCGTGCTTCAAAACTGCAAAATTACCAAGTTGCTGCTCAACACAAGGAGGTACTAATATATTATAACATACCATGTCATTGCAGTACATCTATAGCAGTAGTACTTATTACATAACATTGGCAGAGGCAACATAAAGACACAAAACTATAACAGCAGCATAAATAACAACAACAACAAAATCTAATTCTTAATCATCAAATTATTTTAATCCATGAAACTACTTTATTTATTTATGAAGAGACCAAGTGCACGAACTGGAAAGACTGAGATCATCTCCAATGACCTGGGGCACATTATGAAGGGCAAGCATCGCTCCTCCTCATCGCCATGGGGGGCATTCCTGGGCACTTGGCAGACTACGCGAAAGCCAATTCAGCTCTTAACACGGAGCAAGAAGTTTGAAGGTGCTGGCACTACCAAGACAACACAGAACACATCTTCAGTGAAGAATGCATTGGTAGCACCAACAGGCGATGTTGAAGGTGCAAACACTGTTGCATCAAAGATGAATGCTCCTGTTCATCCACCATCTCAAGTGAAGGAAACGGAACCAACCAAGGCAGAACCAATCGATACACCTAAACCAAGTAGTGCCAAGATAACAGGTGTGACACCACTGAATTGCAGACCAGAGTCACACAAGACTGTTTAGAGATGTTGTCTCCATTAGGTGTTGACTTCCTCTGGCGGTACAACTCAAACCCACCCATGTAATAATGAACCATTAGTGAACTGTAATTATCCCAAATATGTATGATTAAAGCTAGAGCTAGAGCAGCATTGGCATTCCTTGTAGTTGTTGAGATGTTTGATAAGATCAAATGTAACTTGCCTAATAGAGGTGCTCAGTAGTGATGTCTACATGCTCTCCTCTACTCTAGCAGTTAAGAGGTAAATAATGGGGAGTTCTAGTCACATGCCAAATGTGAAGGCGGGAAGTTATCTCTCTTAATTTCAAAACTATGACATTGTAACAGAATCGCCTTGGAAAAAGTACCAAAATCAGCTTCATGTTACTATGCTAAAATATAAATAATTTCAACATCTTTAGCCTATTTCATGTAAAACTTTATACTTATCAATTGAGAGCATTTATTAATAACTGAATGACCTATTGCCACTTCGCTTGCATTAGTCACTAAATTGTTCTTGATCCTTAATACACACAACTCAATCAACATCATCATCATCATAACTCAATTTTAAAAATTTCATGGTATACAACATTTCTCGTCTGAACTGTATTTAACTGAGTCGACTTGCTATATATATATATTGCATGCAACACCACCCCTGCAAAATCTGATTCCCTTCTTTTTAATAAAACTGCTCCATTAATTAGCTTGGAATTGCCATTTTGGCAGCTTAGTCTGCCACACCCAGAATAAGTCAAATTAAAATTAACTGACCACACCACAACATCCAGCTAGTGATGTCCACTCTTTTGATACCAGTCTTGACTCTGTCGCTTCAAAATTGAAGGGCTTTTTAGCAGGCACATGCACAGAATTATTTCCCTGCTACCAGCATCACACCACACCACACTGCATAGTTACTAATGATTTCTACACTGGCAGTGTCTCTCACACCCACCACCCCAGGCCTCCGCTACAACTTGATATTCATCAGAGCATAGTTTGCTCGTCAGTTATACAGCACCTTTACTTTAAGTAAGCTAGACCACTCTATCCTGTCTCCTGGTTGTGTGTCAAAGTCATTAGAATTACCACAGAGTAGTGAGTAGGAGTAGTGAACATGGAATGTTATTGTCACACCAAATTAGGAGGTAAAAGCTGTGGATGAGTCCACTATGTATTGAGAGTATCAGGCATACGAAGTGCACCTTATAGAACCTTTGAATACATATTAATTCATGTGGATAACATACACAGATATGCAATGATTCTCAAGTAAATAGAATGTGTTATGTTCTTCCCATTTGTAATGAAGTAAACTCTGAACTGATAATACACCATGTACATTACTTACTATTCATGTGCTTTCTGTGGGGTTGGGACAAAGGACTCATTGTTCAAACTGGGTTTGTGATTTAGTCGATCTGTACCGTATGTGTTGTTTGCTTTTGTTTGATTTCTTCCATATTGAGTTGAGAACCATATTATTGTATACCAGGCACAGGGCTCTGTGGAACTCGGTCTCACTACACATTTATAAATTAAAAAGAAGAAAAAAAAGATAAAATTTTAAAAAAGGAAAAAAAAAAAAAAAAAAAAAGAGTTACATCTTCAGTCTTCATGAAATGCCTAGTTCGGCTTTAATATAGTTTATACATAATAAAATGGCATTGCTGTGATCTGTGTTTCCAGTGGCGATGAGAGCAAGAAAACCATGCGGCATGCTATCAATCACATTCAATGTTACAGGCTGGTTGGCTGACTTCAACCTCTGGGCCATGCTGACAGAGTCATCCAATAGAGAGTCCAAGGCTGCTGCCTATGACAATGTATGAGTATTCAAAAATTATAAGAACATGTTTAAGAGTAGAATGAAGACATTACCAACCAATAGATGAATATGTTCATACAAGCACATTTAGATCCACTTCCCTGTACCCCCAATACAACTAGTGACATACCACAATGTGTACTGGAGGCAATCCAGCCAGTAACTCGTCAGAAGCAAATAGTGGCGACATGAACGGGTCATCAGTGCACCCTCCACCTTCAAGACTCTTCATCACTTCAGCCAATAAATCCTCCATATCTTCTGGAGTCAATTTATCTTTCTCATCTGGTTCACACTCAAACAGAAGCACCTGATATGGATGAACAGAAGAAGGGAAAAATTAATGTCAGTACGTCGTACTTCTTTAATATAATAGGCTAAAATAAATATACTCGTTTTTTAAATGTCAAGCAAAGGTATCTTCTATATCCCATACATAAAATCTTTGTATCACTGTTGGTCTTGTAGTGCACACAAACACAGCACAAATCTGAGGGCAATGGAGACTGAGAAATAGTGAATTGTTGTGTTGTTCTTTTTGTGGCTAATATCTCAATCCACTGTAGTCACAGAGAAATAGATGTTTTGTCTAAGCAACTATTTCTATTGGATGGACTTGTACATTTATTTTTAAAGGAAGAAAGAATGCAAATAAAGACTAAGATAAAGAAATGTTACCAATAGAAATATTATACTCCAATTATTTATTGAATTTATGCAGTACAATGCCTGTTACAAGCCTTATTAAATTTGGTAAAGGGTCATCCAATTTATGATGTACATGGGTACAGTCCCACTTCTTTTTAATCTTCACAGATCAATTCATATATCAGATTGTTGTTCTTTTTTTCAAGTAAAATATTCCCTCCCTTTTGTTTTGAGATGGTTTCGTTTCATTATTATAATAAAACCATACAATCTAGTTACCTATATTTACTGTATTAATTTAGGGAATGGGTGAGTGTGTTTCTTGCTTCAGTTAGTCATGCAGATATGAACTTAAGGCATTAGGTCCATCATTATCCTTCAATTGACCACCTTGATCATTGCTTGGCTTATTCAGATGACAACAATGCATGTGCATTATGTTCACACCTCAAGATTATCTTTATTCTCATGGTTACAATTCATCTCAACATTAAGTATGCCTAGCTATTGTATTTTATAACCTTTTTGAAACCTAGTGTAAAGGTAATTGCATAATATTAATTATAATAAAAGCAGTCCACACTAAGACCCATGCAAATAATTAATATAATGATTATTAAAAACATGTTTTAGACTAAAGAAAATAATTATTCAGAACACTTAAGGTGACGTTAAAGATGTGGTAGGATTTACAACTTTTGGGTTTCTATATAGTAAAATTACTTAGTTGTAACCACAGGGTTTCCTTACAGTAAAAAGCATTTAGCTGCTTCCAAACAGTAAACAATTAATTAAAACTCCATTCTTGAGCGAAACTTGTGGACGTATGCTGCCCCCCCCCCCTTCACTCCCGCTATTCCAAATGTTCCTAGATCTGTGTGTCCCAGGTAAAACTTACAAACAAACCATTTTCTTATAGCATTTCACTCTTCAATGCATCTACATTCAATGAATAACTTACTGATGAGCTAAAGATTAAAAAACAACAACAATAAAATAGAGAATACAACAACAGTAATGAAATAATGTACTCTCACCTTGTTTTCGACAACTCCTGGAGAGCCAGCTTCAACATCATCTGTGGCCTTTTCAAAACCGACACATTTTCCAGTGACAGTATCCCCTTCATGCTCACTCAGAGCACTGGCTTCAGGTGGACCAGCTCCCACAGGCACATTCCGTGAAGTACCTACACCATAAACCATAAGCTGCATAATTATAATTGAACTAGCAGAGGTTGGTACCTATGCTGCTGGCCAGGGCTAATTGTATTCAACACAACAGGGGCACACAAACATGAACATTGGACCACAGGTAGGGATTAATATTGGTCAGGCAGAATTAGCCGTTCAGTTGATAATATTAAAATATATATATATATATATATATATATATATATATATATATATTGGGGGAGGGGGAAGATGAGTGGAACTACACTACAGAAGAGCATTAAGCATTCAGTATTTTCTTGGGATAGTTTGCGATTGTTTTTTCATTGCAGCACAACTGTATAATATTTAAAGAGCAATTACAAAAGAACTGCATAGCAAACGTTCATTCAAGATGCATTTGATAGGGAGACGGAGTTCAGGGAGGGATGAAACTCCAGATGTGAAGGGGGTGGTAAAGTAGGTATATCATTGATATGTTGCTAAACGGAACTAGGGCAGAAAGAGTACGTAACAAAACTAAACTACTGAAATGACAAAAGAAATGTTGATACATTAGTCTTAGATTTGTGTTCCTCCTCAGCATTTCTTTAGTTTCTTTGAGTTAAATCTTAGCCTCTAGTTTCTGAGCATGTGTCAATGGGGAATGGAATGCAACCTAGTAGAAGAGTGCAGAGCATAGCAGTCCACAGAATCAGATGCTCTGGGGTTTTTTTTCCCCCTCCTATTTTTTTAGGTGAAAATAATGGTTTGATTTAGCTAAATGTATATTATCCATGCAGGTGTGGTTGCTAAGTAAGTTAATAGCTTAGGCAGTGAGAGTAGACACTTCCCTGTTGGTCTGCCAGTGGCTGAGACAGTCTGCTTGTCACCTTGAGGAAAAAAAAAATTCGCTGGAAAACATGCTGCGTGTGACGTCCGGCATAACATGATATAATTATGAATCTTAGCCGTTTCCAATTCCTGTATACTGTATCTATGGTCAGATGACTTCTTATAGTTAAAATTATAATTAGATGTTCAGGATTTTAAAAATATCTAATAGGTTCTTACAATAGTTGTCAATACTTGTATACTTGTGCTGACTACTCCCAGATATAATTTTTTTTAAATTGTGTTGGGCACACATCACAAATAAAATAATGGAAAAATTTTAATCTGATATGTTAAATGAATCGCTTGTTAATGATGTACAAATAAAAGGACTTGAAATTAAAACAAAAACATTGCATTTTTAAACTTGGAGATATATCTGGCGTTGCTCTTGGACTATCATATGAGGTGGAGACTAGTCATGAGTAGAGCATTGTGTCTTCATGAGGCTGGCAATGAGATAGGAAGTGATGGTCAGGACCTGTCTCATCTGTAGGTGGAAATGTCTCAGCTAGCAGAGCTTATATGTCACCATCTGCTCCAGGCCAGCCCCAAGGACCATAAAGAAACTCATCTCATTAATTTGGTTTTATAATGTGTCTGTGTATAAGGCTAAATAAATACACACACAACACACAACACACACACACAGTACTGTGATGTATACACAATTGATGGTCCCTCAGTAAAGTACGTATATTGCAGTGCATTCAGAGGATCTTACTTGCATCTTTCTCCCCTTGAGATTTTGTCATGGTGGGCTTCTTTTCAAGGTGAGTCTCCAGGACAGCCCTAAACTTGGAACCAAGAGAGGTAGGCGAAGTAGGAGGGGAGAACTTCGGGTCAGACAAGAGGTCATATCCACATTTCTTCTGCTTCCTTTGTGGTGCATGGACACTGGAAAACAACAATAACAATGACAACTCTTTCTTGACAAAGGCTAGGTAATCTATGAATAACAGACACAATGGAGTCAATTCCTGGTCTTTAGTGATGGAAGTTAAAATCTCTTAAATAGTACAGATGTATGAATAGTAACTCTTGACATATAGTTATAGAAAGCACCTACAGAGAGAAATAATTGTTGATCAGAAGTTAGTGTTCGTAGTCTCTTCAATGTGTGGGTTGGTTGGTGGGTTGGTTGGTTCGTTGGTTGGGAGGTGTCAAGATTATAGTCAAAGGAATAAGAGTTCACTACTATAGTGTAAACAGATCCCAACATGTCTTATATGGAATTCAATTGTCACTATTTACTCATTCCTATCACTTGATAAAGATCATGAGTCCTACATTAATTTGTCTTCAGCCCATCATACTTAGTTTCCCACCCCCACCCCACCCCCTATTCCCACCTTCCCCCTCCTATACACACACACCACAGCAGAGGGTTGGGGGGGGGGGTATACACCTGATACACCTGTAGTCTTTTGCTTTAGGGCTCATTGCAGATACTAAAAAAAAAAATTGAAAAGAAAAGCTTACAGAGAGGTAAGATGCCAACTCTTCTGGAGCAAAGCATTAGCTATGCAGTAGCAAAGGCTCTTGTCATCATTTGTTAAACACAAATCAAATCTAGTATGAACAGATCAATGCTGGGATGGTGCTTGGCAGGATTACTAAATAAATTAATGAATTTTAGTCAGCCATTAAGTTGGTATGTTTGAAAGAAAGGTGATGACGATGAGGTCATTTAAGAATCAGGAAAAAAAGAGGTGATCTTGACATGTTGTAAGATTTTTTCCTAGGTCTATGCTCATAATAGAAATAAATCCCTATTCATTTGTCCTTCATGAAGAAAATTAAACTCAAGGAAATATATAACAGTGTCAAAAATTGATAATGGTATATGCAGTTAAACTTGATGATATAATTATATGACAATTTCAACTGAAACATGCACTACTTACATGGATGGTGAGGACCTGACATCTGGTGTGTCCTGCACATAGTGCCCTTGGGCCCTCATGATGCGAGCACGAAAGTCTCTACGCAGACTCAGCTGCTCTGCAGTTGGCACCTGGTCACTGTAGGCCTAGAGGAACAACGCAATAGTGAAGTGCCATCAATGCAAACCTTCCTCAATGAAAAACAACTTCATTATGACATCAGTAGAATTTCATGTCACTAATTGTCATTCAATTAACGTTAACTTAGATCTTCTTAATACACAAACATGGTTTAGCTTGTGTTTCTCAAACACATTTTCATAGAGTAGATGGTAGCCCGAGGTGTGGTTGGGTGTGGTTGGGTGTGGTTGGGTGTGGTTAAGGACCCTGTTAAGCATTGATCTCCCACAAAGCTTTACAATATACGGGTGGAACTTTTAGAAATTCCTTAAAACATCAATTGTTGCTCTCTGCAGATTGTAAAAATGCCTTGCTAGCCTGTGGAACTGGAGCATATAACTGTAAAGTTATACTCAAGCAAGTGTGCTAATGAATATATCCAAAAATAATTTAAGCACATTCACACCCTAAGCAATAATTTAGCCTCCAGCTTGTTGACATGATCACATGATGCGATATACATTCCTATGCTTAGAAAGTATCTTATTTTTAAATAATATTTTTTGAGACAACTAAAACAAGAACACCACTTTAGGGTCCTCAAGAGCCAGCCACATGCAGAACCACAGCAAGCTAACCTGCTGGCAGGCCACCATCACTCCCAGTGGAAGAATAGGATCAATGATGGACATGATCCGTGAAGGACAGACAGAGCTCCTCAAGTTGGTGGAAGGGTAAGCAACAAGAAGGGCATGAGGGAGTCGAATACCCAACTGCTTCAGCTTCATACAGGCAGTGAGGCAGAAGTTACCTCCTGCAGAATCCCCCACAAACACAATCTTCTCTCCAGTAGATCCTATGACATAGCAAGGTGCAAACATCAGAGGAAGACAGATTATCATACACTTTAAATCACCAATATATTCCATGCATACTTTTATCTTACATTAGAAACAAGTGACGAATTTAGCATGTGCAGGAATTAATTATAGTAAGTGTGTTTAACTAAGTAGGTGGTTGTAAACTTTGAGTGCCATGCCTATTTGTGCTACATCTCCTGTCGTGGGCAGAACAGCAATTACTTATGATATATTACTAACCTAGTATTTCCAAGTTTTGTAGAATCCAGGAATAAGCGAAGATGCATTCCTCCAGTGCCCTGGGATATGGGGCCTCAGGGGCCAAGGAGTAATCAACAGACACAATAGGCACATCCAGCTCCAGGGCCCACTGCCGAAGGTAAGGCTGAATACACACACACAGAATACAATACATCAGAATGAAGCTATTGAGGTCGACCATGAGAAGGTGGACCATCCACATTTACCATGTGCATGAGTCTGCGTGGAACTTACTGAATGAGAGAGAGGACTTTGACTCACATAGCCACCACCATGGAAGTGCACTACAAGGCCAGGTGATGGAGGAACAACCTTCTTTCTCACTTTACTTGAAGGCTGTGTAACAATTAAATCATGTGAAGATTACAATCCAATGTGCCTGCATGCCTGCAAGCCTGCCTGCCTGCACATGATGCACCACTGACTGTGACTGAACCACCAAGAATATCAACTAGTAGAGATGATAACTATGTACAGGTGAAGTTCTAATCTTCCACACCTTCTATCTTAGAAGCTATTTGTTGAGCATATATAAATTTGCGTGCGTGTGTGTGCGTGCGCTTGCATGCGTGCATGCATGTATATACATATTTCCCCCCAAAAAATAGGAAAAAAAATGAAAGAAAAAAATTAACAACAAATTTAAGGAAAATGCAAAAAAATTTTTTAGTAAAAATGAGTGGATTCAGTATTTTATTTCTGGGCACTTTCACCAACCATAGCAACAAAATAAATAAATAAACAATAATAATAATAATAAATAAAAGTCCTTTCATTTTTAACATGCATATTAAGTGTTGAAAAATTAATGTGTTCAAAATACATTTTAGGAAGATCTTCACTATTTACTTTTGTGAAAGAAAACAACAACCCTGTGAGAATCTGGCGAGATCAATTCATTAGAAATACTTAAGGTTCTGATATAGTGTTTCACCCAATAATACACTTATGAATATTATTATAAATACTGCCACAACTAACCAGGAGTACATAAAGTGTTGTGGCATCTTTGGTGGTAACAAATGCAGCTGTTCTGGATATTGTCACGCACAGAATAAGAGCAATCTATATCTCCTACATATATATATATATAAAAGGATATGTCTGTATGTCTGTCTGTGTGTGTGTCTGTCTGTACTATCATTCCGGCCAAACCTGTGGATGGATTTCTCTGAAACTTGGCATGACAATAGGCTTTGACACAACTTAAAACATGGGCTAAAAATTTCGGAAAATGGCTACCATGGTAACGATAAAAAGCCAAAAATGATATTTTGCCAGAAAAAATCTAGGACTAACAGATCTAAAACTTGGTATGCATATGTAACTTCAATTTGGGACTAACCCAGGCTGGGTCCCACTTGGCCACACCTCTTCCTTTCCTTGAGTAAGGCAAAAAATGCCAAAAATGGTATTTCAGCAACAAAAAAACCCTACATGGTATCTCTTTTGTAGGAGTGATGTGAAAGTCGTTGAACAGGTACCACTGAAATTTGGTCTTGCCCTGACACTAGGGAGTTAAACCCATGAACCCATATATATTTGGAATCTATATAATCTGTGGAATGTTTTAAGTATATGTATAAGACCACACCCTTTACTGTTTTAATGTCAGGCTAAAAAGAAGCCATAAAATGGTACTTTGACCAGACAAACCCTTGGAGGAACAAGACTTAATATATGGTATGGATAAACAACTTGACGTTTGGAGTGGCACTGGCAGAATCCCTCCTGGCTACACCTCTTACCATTGGTGTGTAAAGCGAAATAGTGCCAAAAAAAGATATTCTGAATAATGCTTGGATCGAAGGAGTTAGATCTACAAACACACTTTAATATATATTTTGGTTGGTGAGTATGTGTGTGTAGGCATCACAGCTAACCACTGGGACTAAAATGACTGAAATTCGGCATGTAGTCTCCAAGAACCCGGGTGAGCATTATGAAACACATGTGGGCATAGTAATGGGTGTGGTTTTTTTATAGCCACACCCACACTCATTTATAAACTAAGGCTGAAATCGGGCATATGGAGTCCAAGTATCCCGGTGAGCATTATTAACTATGATTAGGTGTGGCAATGTGTGTGGTTTAGTATTAGCCACACCCACAGGATATAGTTATGGTTGCCTAAAGCTAATTAAAGGCCAACCATGCCGAAGTTTGAGTGACTTCTATAACGTTTCATGTTGAAATTGGCCGGGCAACGCAGGATATATGCTGCTAGTTCCCTATATAATGAGTGGGTAATTACCCATAGTTTCAGCTAAAATTCACTGTGTTGAATCAGACGTCATTTTACTTTTAAAATATTCACTGATCAATCATATATTCACACAAGTCCAGATATAGGACTTCAGGGTCAGGGCCCTTCAAACAGTTTTTGTGAATATTCCTTTCGGTCAGTGAGTTTAGCACTCAGATTGTGACAATAAGTTGACTAGTGGGTTTGCCTCTCATTATTTTTTGCTATATTTATAAATAAAAATAGTCTCTTTGAGCCTCCCTCAAGTGATTGCTAAGCTATCCCAATTTAGTAGTTTAGGTATGGCAGAGTTACACTAGGATGAGAGACTTGATGTCCAAATTAATTGTGATATCTACAAATTTCTGGCCCTGTCTTGCCAGTTTGCTTACCAAGGTGCAAAAAAAAACTTTCATAAAATAAAGTTTTACAGTTCTCCCATGATATACTTAAGCATAGCACCATTCATTAAATAGTAAGCTTTAAAAGAAGAAGAAGAAAAAAAAAAAAGAAGAAAGAAGTTAACTCATGAATTATTCTTGAGAAAATACTCTATCATAACCTTAAATAATAAAAATTTTTAAAGTTGGTTATCTTGGGTGTGTAGACCAAGAGTGACTCGACTTATATGGTACCTGTGATCCCCTCCACTTGAGAGATATGAGGAGCAGTGGGATGGGTTTGTAACCCACATGGACGCATGGAGGTTGTAATTCCACTTCTCCACCATTTGTCTGTACTGTGAGTGGCTCAACAGGTACTACCAACCACTGGAATGTCTCCACTGATTGCAGCATTGTGGCGAGCTTGAGGACACGCTGCAACACACAGCAAAACACAATACTGCACGTATACAATAGTCAAACAGATGTTTAGTTAATTAGAAGATGATTGGCTGTTACAATGAGTATAAGTCCACAATACAGCAAGTACTGCCCTAATTTTTTTTTTTTTTTATCTTATAAAAAAAAAAAAAAAAAAAAAAAAAAAAAAAAAAAAAAAAAAAAAAATCAATCAATAAATAAATAAATAAAATGGGAAGGGACAAATACAAATGTTTTTAAATTTCCAAATGTAAAACATAGTCAAAAAGGGGAAAAGAGTAAGTAAAATAAAATAATTAGAACAAACCGTAGTCAAACTAATTTATACTCATGTCCAGAGAACAAAGAGTTTTGCCATAACACGATCTTTGTTTGTGGAATGGAAAAAGTACAAAGCACTAATGGTTGATCACAACATGCTTGAAATAAATTATCATGAATAACAGTAGATAAAAAAAAAAGAAAAGAAAAAGATGATAGATATCATCAAATCTGTTTTGATCTACATTGTGGATGATACTATAATCTATCAGTATTTGCTTTCAACTGGTACCAGAGCTATTTGTGATGGTTCATCCATTTTTCATCTAATAAAAAAAAACCCATTAAGCATTAACAAACAGCAGATTAGATGTTTCAGAAAAGAATGTGTGTTGCATATGTTTTGACGCCTTATGAATCTATGTACACCGAGGAAACATATGTGCTTGTATGTGCGGGTTGTACCAACAACTGTGGACGCAAGCTTTTCTATTTGCAAGTACCACACTACAACACAAAGCAAGTACATAGCTGCCATGGAGGCAGATCTCCAGAGGTGACATGGTCAGACAGAGCAAAGCTCCAGGAGTGAGACCAAAAAGGAGTAAGATCCAATTACATGTCTACCATATAACATGCATAAACTGCAGACATTAGCTAACTTTTTAGGGCTAGAAATTTTAGACGATAAAAAAGGAAAATCATGTGTTGCAATTTTTTTTTTTAATGTAATGAAAAAGATCAAAAAATGCTGTGTTCTGGACAATTAATGAATTTAAAAAGCAGTGTCCACATTATCATACAGAGATTATCCTTGGCCAAGATTCGCATCTTATTGGAAAGTACACTGTTGGAAGTGAGTTTGCATGAATGTTTGAATAGGAACATATTTGTGTTATACACACACACACTTACTTAGAACTTAGAAGCTGCCCATGGTACGAAGTACCATGATGGCAGTGTCCTGGATGAATCCAGGACCAATGGCAATAAACTTAGCTTATGATGGCATACACACACACACACTTTTTAATGCTCATAAACTACATTAAATATTTTGTGGATATTTGCAAAAGTTCAAAGGTAAAGTTTATTTTTCTTCTTTTCTGCCAATTCAAAGTTAACTTCTATGTTTGTCTACAGAACAAGTATATCAAAAACGTGCATTTTAGAACAAAATCACTGAAAAGCCATGAAAATATATGAAAAGTTGCTGACTCTGGCAAAATGTTTTTTTTTTCTCCTTCCAAAGGTAGAAAAAAAATTTTTTCTAAATAAATTCACCTAAATTTGTAGTCACTACTAATTATACCAGAAATAATTATTTCAAAATTCTTTATATTTTGATCTAGGTGGTCATTGGAGGAATGTTGCTTACAATTTTACAGACATCATTGAACTGATGAAGAAAGTTAAATACAAATGACTTTTACTTACATGCCTAGCAAGCATCCCCGGCCAGAGGCAGAGGTTTCCTGCTAGGCTCTACACATGCTTACAATATGACAATTAAGTGAAGCAAAAAGTTATCTACTTCATACTGTTGGAGTACTTCAAAGAGGTGCAAAATTCTTTTCAAGTACTTCACTTTGAGCAAGTTGGTGAATATCTTCCGGGAAAAAAGCATGGACAACTGGAAATTCAGTGTTGCCAGTTTACTTTTCATCAATATCAAAGCGTTTACTTCATTGTTCCAATTGCAATTTGAACAGTTTCAATATATGTCTTTTCAGGGGGGGGGGGGGGGGGGGGGTCTTAGAAAACTCTGACCATTAACCCATAAGAAAATTACAGAGAATGCCATCTAACATAAGGAATAGTGCTTTTTATGACCAAACTAAAATAAAGAAGAATCATAATCATAAATTAAAAAAAAAGCCAACACACAGCACATAGAGTGTTGTTTACACAATACAGTAGATCAATTGTATACAATGGTCAAAATATAAAATTGGTAATATGGCCTTCGCCCTAGCCCTAGTTAGGGATTTCATATCTGGAACATCCTACAGCAATTTCTCTGTAGGTTTGGCTCATGTACAGAGGCACACAAGAACTGGTCCACCAGGTAAGGAAGGAAAGATAAAAGTGTATCAAGATCACAGCAACTCAAAAGTTGGGGCAGTGAAGGAGAAAAAAGAACTGGTGGTGGACCAACCTTCAAAGAGTGGGGGTCACAATTGTCGCAGGTGGCCTATCATGTGTAGATATGTATGTCTTTGTTTGAAGTATACTTTTTGATTGCATATGTATAGTTTAGAGTCTATAATTTTCATAAATGATCCATAAATTCCAGAAGGACTACTAACATTTAACTATTGTCTCTCCCTCTCTCTTCCCCCCCACCCCCACCCCCCCCCCCCCCCCCCACTCACCCTTTAGAAATGCACACTTTTCTAAAACTTTTACACATTAGAAACAGTTGATATTTCTTCCTTTCACAGAGTGAGATGGAGGGAGTGTGCCACAACTCTTACAATGACATCTCTGCACACATGCAACTCCATACTGTCTGACTGGCATAAGAAATTATCCATCACAGGCAATATACTCTGCATGGAGACTCTGAACTATCCCTCAGGACACTCCAGTGATTTTCACAGTTCCTTCTCAGCGCAGATGCATGCAATAGTATTTCTCCCCTCCTGAAACCACAGCCAACCATCTGACACAATCAATAATAGTTGTTGATTGAGATGACAACCCCACTCCCTTCCCTTCCCTGGCTCTCTTTATGACACCTTCTGCAGTCAGTCCTATGGCTGTTCAGAGTGGTTCATTTCTTTGCCCCCCTCCCCCTCCAATAGCTGTAATGGTGTGTACTATGTATACACTAGTACAATAACAACACGAGGGGAATTATCCAACACTGGAAATAGCACTACATACAGCCAATGTGTAAACAAGTAGGAAGCCATTGAGGTCAAGCTGATCTGCCTCACATCATGTGACTTCCCCTCCAGCTGCTGACCTTGCACTTGTCATATAAACTGACAACACATGCTCCTGATCCAGGGTGGACAACCCCACCAACAACACCACCACCACTACTACTACTATTACTGTGGGTAAAGTGCAGGCACTTGCACCCAACACAGCAGCATCAGCAAGAGTACAAGTAGTACATAGTCTGAGATAGTTCATGCCTACGGAGGTACCTGTAGAGCTGGTTGTTCAGAAAGAGACCAAAATGCCTTCACAAAGTGCACTGAACATTCCACTGTCAAGCTGTCCAGTGTCATGCCCAGCAGAAAAGGATTCTAATAAATAGCAACACAAAGTGACAATAGAGAGACAGTAGAGCAGTGATTATATTACATGGTTAGATAGAGACCATCCATCCACCCTCCCCTCTCTTCCCCACCCCACCCTCCCCTCTCTTCCCCACTCCACCCTCCCCTCTCTTCCCCACTCCACCCTCCCCTCTCTTCCCCACCCCACCCTCCCTTCTCTTCCCCACCCTCCCCTCTCTTCCCCACCCCACTCCACCCTCCCCCTCTCTTCCCCACCCCACCCTCCCCTCTCTTCCCCACCCCACTCCACCCTCCCCTCTCTTCCCCACCCCACTCCACCCTCCCCTCTCTTCCCCACTCCACCCTCCCCTCTCTTCCCCATCCCACTCCACCCTCCCCTCTCTTCCCCACTCCACCCTCCCCTCTCTTCCCCACTCCACCCTTCCCTCTCTTCCCCACTCCACCCTCCCCTCTCTTCCCCACTCCACCCTCCCCTCTCTTCCCCACTCCACCCTCCCCTCTCTTCCCCACTCCACCCTCCCCTCTCTTCCCCACCCCACCCTCCCCTCTCTTCCCCACTCCACCCTTCCCTCTCTTCCCCACTCCACCCTCCCCTCTCTTCCCCACCCCACCCTCCCCTCTCTTCCCCACCCCACCCTCCCCTCTCTTCCCCACCCCACTCCACCCTCCCCTCTCTTCCCCACCCCACTCCACCCTCCCATCTCTTCCCCACCCCACTCCACCCTCCCATCTCTTCCCCACCCCACTCCACCCTCCCCTCTCTTCCCCACCCCACTCCACCCTCCCCTCTCTTCCCCACCCCACTCCACCCTCCCCTCTCTTCCCCACCCCACTCCACCCTCCCCTCTCTTCCCCACCCCACTCCACCCACCCCACTCCACCCTCCCCTCTCTTCCCCACCCCACCCTCCCCTCTCTTCCCCACCCCACTCTCCCCTCTCTTCCCCACCCCACTCCACCCTCCCCTCTCTTCCCCACCCCACTCCACTCTCCCCTCTCTTCCCCACCCCACTCCACCCTCCCCTCTCTTCCCCACTCCACTTTACTACACCAACAGACACCACACTTGTCAAAAAACTACATCAACATATTTGATGATGTACACCTAAAATTTCTACAGAGAAGCGACAGTAACCCAGACATTCCAGCACAGTTCATGAGCTCCACCTGTACAGCAGACGCAGGAGTTCTTGTTTATCATCCAAGCAGATAATAGGTAGCCAACTTGAAGATAAGACAGAGCACAGATGTGCACAGGAAGAAATTGCTTGGCTTCCCAATGCAATGGTATTTTACTACTTTCCTTATAAACTGGTTGTCACATTCTATTCTGGGGTTGATAAGAGTGTGGCAAACTAGTTTAGACAAACAAGAAGCCAAACTTGTTCTTACGTGGTAATCTGTGTTCTGCCATATCTGCATACAATCATCCAGTACCATTTAGCCAGTCCAAAAATATAATAATCCTTTAGAAGTTTTGAATTTACAGGTTCTTTATTCCTAGGCTCTAGTGAGAACATTTATTCTGTTAGCTATTGATAGCTTTCGACTTCATCATTTCTTTTACATATATATCCAGATTTAATATAGAGCAGGAAGTGCACACACATTCACATAATCATTCCACAACAAATTCATTTCTGAGGTAAAGTCATAACTAAGGATAATGGTCAAGACTAAATCATGGCCTAGATTTTGTTATTCATTTCTTCACTACATGGTTTTAAGCAAGATGTACATCTTTGGGATCAAGACCTTTGTGTAGTGAATACCTAAATAGCAGGCATCTAATTATCATAAATTAGAATCCTTGTAGGACAGACACAACAAATCAGGAAACAACGAAATATCTGAGCATTCTAGTCTGTTTAGCCATGTACAGGAATCCTCCCATTTAATGACATTCTTTTAACACCTATTGCCAGAGGCCGTTTTTCACGAGGAGAGAGTGTTATAAACTTGTGTGTGGAGGATTAATTAGTTCAGTTGAGGATATCCTGTGAATTGTACTACACACTCGAATATAAAATTATAATCAACATGGACATATATTAGCATGTGCTCTAGCCTCTCCTTACTGTGTGCGTGCGTGTGTGTGTGTGTGTGTGTGTGTGTGTGTGTGTGTGTGTGTGTGTGTGTGTGTGTGTGCGCGCGTGTGTGTGTAATGGAGTCTACAGAACAGGAATCCCTGAGGGTAACACTCCTATTCATTGCCTATCTTTGCTGCCTCACTGTCGCCTGTCATTATTGCAGTGCCACAAGCACCTGGACCAACATGGGGCCATGGACAACAAACTCTTCTCAAGTAACAACTATTACTGCAGGCTAATTATTATTGATAGCATTATGCTGTAACTTATTAACAGTGTCTATGTATGGAGTTATCTACAGTTGTACTGGCCATGAGAGAGGTACCTCGTGCACACACCAACTCTCCTCCCCTCCCCTCCCCCTCACCAGAGAGCTAAAGGTAGCTTGCTACAGACCCCCAGACACTTCAACTAAAATAGAAGTATCCAGATGCCACCTACCAGTCTGCAACAACCACCCTGTTTGTTGCTACCACTAGTCTAGGCATCAATAGTGTATATACTGTATAGGCAACTCTAGACATAGCCAGATAGTCCCCAGGCATTACAGTGTAGTCTCCATAATTCAAATTTAATAATCCAGAGAAAAAATTTGAATTAACAGAAAATTTGAATTGTAAGAATTTCTCTTAATTAAAAATCACACCATCTATAGTAAAAATTTGAATGATCAGGTTTCATGTTTCAATGTACCAGGTTACTGCACATGTATTATGGCTTTGTGTGTTATTAACTTGTACACAGGCAAGAAGATATAATCAGCAACTAAGTTCAGATCACTATTACATTATGTTATGTGTATATGTTTAGGGAAGTAGGCATGGATCACATACTATCAAATAAGGGCAAGTTCCTGAACTATTTTCATTTTTGTATTTATATATTATTGATTTACAGCATAGTCAGTTATGAATGTTTTTGTCAATAAATTATTACAAGCTTTTAGCAACTCAATCCCAAGTTGTTCCAATTGATCATATGGTGGTTCAGTGCCACTCTGCAAAAGAGCATAGCAGGTAAGTTTTCATATCTAAGAAACCAGAATGATTTGATGGAAAGTAACAAAGGGAGGAGGGTCATCTGCATCATCATCCTGTCTTTTGCATCTTCGGTGATCTGCCCTAGGGAGGTTACATTGTCTGCACTGCTCAGCATAGGGCTACACTGTAATTGGCTATCACTTCGTATGTACTCCTCAAAGGTACAGTCCACATTCAAATCAGCTAAAATGATGAAACAGATCCACTCTCCACAACCTCTTCAAAATGTGTTGATAGTGTAACAAAATCTGCTCTTCTAAAGCAGTTGGCTATTACAGATGGTGGAAACAAATTCCAACATTTTTCTATAAGAGAAACTAAAAAGATTCTATCACAGCTGAATAAAAAATAAAAAATAGAAGAAAAATTCACCTGCTTTCAGTGAGGTAAATTTTTGTTATTTCTTGGTGGGTCTTTCTCAGTGTGGGTATTTCTTGGTGGTATTTCTTGGTGGGATTTGGGTGGGATTTGGGTGGGATTTGGGTGGGATTTGGGTGGGATTTGGGTGGGATTTGGGTGGGATTTGGGTGGGATTTGGGTGGGATTTGGAACAGCAATAGGTAGTAAGAAGCGAAAAAGCTCACCTGCTTGTTGCTGGCAAATTTGTGCTTATCTCTGAAGCAGCAAAACTCATCTGGAGGTAATAGTGGGCATGGGTATTCTTTGTTTGGCCAATTCAATTTTTCGAATGCAGCGTTCTTTTCCCCTTCGAATATTTTGTCTTATTCCTATGTGGGGACCCAGGAAAATTTTGAATAAATCGGAAATTCATGCTAACCGATTAGAATTATGTGGACTACACCGCATAATATTAATATAAATTCCCTCCCCCCCCCCCCCCCCCCCCCTCCCTCAACTAACATACATTATTAGATATGCACTAAAATCTAAACACATTATTATTGCTGACCTGCAAGTAATGACTTCCTTGCCACAAACTGGCCAGGAGTTTTTTCACAGACTTGTCTTTCTCCCTGTGGTACCATTGCTCATAGGAGGCCATCCCCACCCCTATCATCTTCAGCATTCGCCTCATGGTAGGAGAATACTACAACACAACACAACACAACACAACACAACACAACACAACACAACACAACACAACACAACACAACACAAACTCACATGATGGGACAGTTGCCCAATTTATCACCTTAAAAATAATAACATCGTAGGAGTAATTTTGAATAATGATCAAGACAGAGCCACTGTACTATCAAAATCAATACTATATACAAAAGTTAATTGAGTTAATCAATTTGAGTATAAACAATCTTCCAATCATCAGTGAGTTGGTTAGCTCCCATGAGCACACAGACAGCAGCAGTGAAAGTGTTGCAGGCATGAACTAGCCTCTTCAGTCCTGGAGCTAATTCACCATTCTAAGGGATCACTTTCCATGACATAAAAATTAAATGCCATGCCTGCCTCAATTTGTAACTTCTCTCTGAAGCAAGAGTGAGCATGTATTGGAGTATTGGAACAGTGCAGAAGTTCCTAATCTCCCAGCTTGCATAGGTAATTTAGCAGAGGTGGACCTTGCCTGTGAAGACAGGATTGCTTTGACCAAATTGAAGCTACATGTAGACTGCTAGGAGTCAGTGGATAGAAGGTTTTGGCACAAACAAACATTGAGGAAAGAACAATTGGAGGGAGAGATTAGGAATAGCTTGACAAACAACATATCTAAAATTTTGCTAGTTTCTGTTGTTCATATTATTAAATAAAGAATAAACAACAAACAGGGACAGATATGCTGTATAAACCAACTGCAGACCAACAGTCCATATCAAGCTGTATGTGTGCTGTGGTTAAGAAGTAATAATACCACCCTGCACCATACCAAACTTACCTGGAATGCCAGCAATTGCCCATAAAATATGTGCCTGGAAAAGTACTCCGTTATAGACTTCCTCCTGAAGATGGTGGCCACATCACCATCGTTGAAGAGCTGAGGAGCAGCAGTGGCGTCCATTAGAAGGCTGGAGAGGAACGTCATACGCTCCAAACCCTTAATTAATATGTAATCACAATAAAATAATTAATCTACAGTTCCCACTAAAAAATACAGTGATAAGTTTAAATCATACTAATCAATAATAGCTCCCTACTTGATAACAAGATTGACATGCTCAACATTCAGCTGTTATTATATATTGTAATAAAATAATATTATATTATGTCTAGCTGCACACTATTTTAAAATACGGCATATTGTAGTGATTTCTCAATCTCAAAAAAAGTGACAACAACTATCAGTTGTTATGATTATTCTATTTCACTTTTTTTTTGATAACTGGACACATGTTCTGACCCTTACATGCAGGGCACTGCAGGACAGAGACAAAGCATTGATGTGCTCAGTGGCCGGGAACAGGAAGCGAGTCCTATCTTTAGCAGCTCTTTTAAGGCTCTGGTACACCAGGTGAAGCACGCATGACAAGATGTACAAGATGCTTCGATATCCACTAGCCTTCACAGCCATTCCATCAGCCCCAACAAAGTCATATCTGCGCACATGAGTGTGTGTGTGTGTGTGTGTGTGTGTGTGTGTGTGCGCGCGTGTGTGTGTGTGTGGGGGGGGGGGGCGGATAACTCACGTTGACTGTCTTTAACACAGACTATTAGCAACAGAACTACACGTATCATAACTGCTGGTACAAGAACTAATGGAAGGACAATTACTGCCACCATAACTACTGTCACCATAACTACTGCCACCAGAAATGCATTCACAAGAACAAACTGGACATCAGCTACCAACTACAATCAATACTTTCCAGTACATTCCCATCACCACTACTAATACTGTTTTCTTACTTTTACACTAAGACTAATTTAGACCGCCCTTGGACCAAAATGTATTCTCTCTTCTCGAACTTCAAACAATACTCTCTTTCTTTTCATTGAAAAAAACAACAAAAAATGCAAGTGACACATTATCAGGCTATCGAATTTATCCTAACTTCATTTATGCAGGAGCAGGCTTATAAAAAAGGGACTTTGGGGCCAATTAGGAAAAATAGATGCGAGCAGTTAGAGATAGGGCCAGGGCAATGGTTAGTGCCAAGGCAACAACTTTCCCCCAACTATTAAATTATATATATATATATATATATATATATATATATACTGTATTAAACTTTCTAGTTAGCTAGAATCTTATCTATTTTTGTAAGCACTGGTAGCATAAAGTAAATTGATGCAAAATGACACTGTGTTCCCATAGCTCTAGTAAGCTAACTTGCATAGCTATATCAAAACAACAGTTGATAACTGCAGTAAATCATTTATATTAGCTCCTTACTTGGAAATGCAGGCTGAAAGCTTCTCTTGATGTAGTTGCGCATCATTCAGGTATTTTTCTATCTTCAGGTAAATCTCATAGTAAGTAGCATTATTTTTTGTTGTCTTTTTTACTTTGTATAGCTTCAAGCCCTCACTCAAATGGACCTGAATATCTTCGAAAAGTTTCTTAAAATTGATCACCTCTACATCCATGAAACTGGCACATTCTGACCGTATGCATACCGAAGGCTTTTCCATTTTCTTAATATGCAGTGAGGCTTTTCTATTCCTTTATAGACAGCGAAATTTTTCCATCCTTCATAGACAGTGGGGTTAGGGAGGTTCTTCCACTTCTCCACTCAAGGGTAGTGTCATCCCGAACATAACTTAGAAAAAATATACCTACACAATAATCACAGAAAATTGGGTGGGGCCTGGTGTAATGCATCCAGCTGTCTATCTTAACCGATAGCTTCGCTGGAAAATAGGTAAAGGGTCTAGCCTAATCCCAGATTTTCCCCTGAATTATCCCTTGATCATCGGAATTCTCAGGTTATTTTTTTCTTGATAAAAATTTCACTAATTCCCATGGAATAGGATTTTTGATTATCCTTCATTCTTCTTCATTCATAAGATTAACCTTAATTCTTACTTAAGTTTGATCTTCAATGTAAATAAGTTTCATCCATAACTGACTAGCAATACTCAAAGTTATTGGTCAAGTGAGTTGAGTAGTGACTAGTCTTCTAAATTCATTATCCTAATATAATGAAGAAAATGTATGTCTGTCTATCTGTCTGTGTGGTCCCTGGTTCAATCCCTGGTCTCCAGTTGCTTTCCCCCCCCCCCCCCCCCCCCAAACCTCTTTTTTCTTTCTTGTGACACTTCCTCAGATTATACAAAATATGAAAAAATCGAAAATATGGAAGAGGGTTATGCTTGATACATTCAAGCTTGTTTTTCTTTGGTTTGCTAGGAAAGTCAGGAGTATACATGAAATCCTTGTGGTTACTTACAAGTGTGTCAGCATAAGACTGTAGGTATCAAGAATACTGATATCTGATGTGGCTGGTGTATGTCATGTGGTCACAGCTCACTGAGAAAGAAAGTATCACAGGTCAGCCTGTGGGGGTCAATATTGAGTATTGCATATACTGACATGCTCACTGGTTTAACCAAAGCTGGACTCTGCACCTGCTGGTATAGAATTTATTTTGGTAGGGTTGATATATCTGTGTATATGATAGCAGTAACAGGTTCCTGTTTGTTTCTCCTCCCCCTCCCCCCTATGCACAACTATTTTTCAAAATCTGTACGATAAATTTAAGTAGCAGTATCACAAGAACTAAAAAAAACTTGTGAGGAAACAAAATCAGCAATTATGTACTGCTCATAATGGGCTTATATAATTTGTGTCCACTGTTATCAGCATGGGAATACAAAAAATCTTTGTTGGTAGTTTCATCAGATAACAGTGCTGCTGGACAAATCTTGTGCCCACCTGCATAGTCATCTCTGTAACTTGTCAAGGATTGCATCTTTTCTGAAGATGAGAGTGGTGTTTGTTGAGGCTTGGCCATAGGTGCTCGTGGCTCAGGATTTCCCAAATAGTGAGCTTTAAAGGTTGAAATACCATCAAACTTACTTTTGGGTGACTCATATGGCTTGTCATGGATAATTAAAGGTGGTCTCCCAACTCCATTCCATGGTTTGTAGTCAGAAACACTAGTTGTGCGCCCATCTAATGGTCCAAGGTTGCTTGGTTGGTGCTCAGGTTTAAAGTTAGGTGAAGGTGGACTATAGCCATGGTGTGGGTAGTCCAACTTGCAGGTTGTGACAGTGGACAACTTTTCAGTTGGAGGACTATAGACAGCAGGTGGTTTGGAAAACCTTGAGGGAAGTTCCCATGGTTTGTAGTGCTGCCGGTTAGTTGTGTTCTTTTCAAAAGGAATATTTTTATCATAAAATTTGTTCTCTGGAGGCTTTATAGTTTTAGGACAATCAGTTGGAGGAAACTTGCAAAAGTCAGACTTGTTGGTTGTACTGCTAGAAAACTCCTTGTTTGAAGGAACATACTTCTGCTTGGGATGCACAAACCTGTCTGGAATGGGTGGTACAGTGTAATTTGTATTGTATGAGGACACATCATTGAATGGCTCATCAGATGCCACAGATTTTGAGTATGGCTTCATCATTGGTGTCTTGGATACTTGACCATTATCAAGGAAGTCAGTATGTGCAGTAGATAAACAACCGAATGTTTCTTTTGGTGGCTGATACATATTACCTGGCTTGAATGATGATAATGGTTGGAAGGGTTTAGTCACAAAGTCCCTTGAATTAGTGGTTGAAGGATCAAATTTTCCAAGATCCTTTTTTGTGACTGGAGGTAGAATGGCTTGAACTGGCAATGTCCATTCCCCCTGATACTTATTCTTGTATTCGCTTGTAGAGTCTATCACACCCTGTGGGGAGCGATACTTTTCTGGAAGTCTCTTAAACAGAGGTCCAATAGGATGAGCCACAAAATTTATCTTATTTGTAGTGTCATCTTCCATCTTTGCATCTTTGTTGATAAGCGATTTCTCAAAGGGTCGGATAATTGACCTTCGACTTTCATTTTGATGCTTGGGAAACTTGGTGCCATACTCTGTAAGAAAACAAGTAGCACCTTCATTCTTAGTGTAAGGTTTGTGAGGACATCGATGTCGCCTAGAAACATCAACATCAATAGTAATAGCATATAAACTTTGACACCTGTGCATGTAGGAGTATGTACTACAATCATGTCATTGTCTCCTTTATAAGAGAGATGTACAACATAAGTTAATTGCAACATTAATGCACAACTACTATCTGCTACTAAGTATTTCTAGAAATATAATAGTATCTCTGGAGGGAATATGGGCTGCAACTCAAATAAAGGAACAATTATAATACTAAATTATGTGTTGGGTCGAGAACTGAGTTCATAGCTGTGGCTAAGTAAAACTTGCCTCCAATTCAACCAATAAAAAAACAAAAAACAAAAAAAAAGAAACAAAAAAAAAAGAAACAACCAAAAAGACAAACAAACATGAAACATCAGTATATATAAGGAATAGACCTGCTTCTCAACCTTCAAAATATAGCATATTCTCTGTTTACACCTCTTGGACAAAATGTCTGTTTAATTATAAATTTAATTTATCAAAACAAAAAGTCGAAAGTCAAATAATAATAACGGGGGTTTTTTTGTTTTTTTTTTGTATTTACTTAATTCTGCTGAGATTTTACTACATATCATGAAGCAAAATTTTCCATGATACACCTTAAATTAAAGTAAAGGCATGAAGGAATTGTAGTTGATTATGGAACTCCTGCGATGTGTTCACAGTCTAAAATAGAATTGTACTCCATGACAAAGCTCAATCTAACTGAGCAAGCATGAAGAGTATGTAATAACAATTATAACTGTTTAATTTTGATTATACTATATCACAATATCATGCAAAGATTGGTTCATATAACACAATGCCAAGACCAAGACATGAATTACAATGCATTGTGCTCTTTAAACTTCCAAGAAGTGAATCATTTCTCTTTGTGGACAACTCAACTTCCCCCCCATTTCCCTGAAAAAAAGGATCCAAGTAGAAAAGGTTTAGTGTGCAATTTTTAGCAAAGAAACAAATTTCTATTGGATCGTGAAGGTACCTATTTTTAAATGAGGTTGGAAAAAATGCCTCACTATAAGTGCCAATTATTCAAAGGTTTTAACCATACAAATGCAGAAATTTTTAAGAATAAGGAAGGTAATGCTCAAAAAATGAGTTATGTGACATGTACACCTTGGGATAAAATATGAAAATGCAAAACACTTACCCACAATTACATATCTGACATATGCAGATAAGGGAAGGCATTTTGAAGCTGTGAATTAAATGTTGCTTATCATTAGCACAGGTATCCTATTACTGGGTAGCACAGAATTAGTGATCTCTGAATTATGCAGCGAGAATGAACGCGTGGCCAAGGCAACCTGCAATTATTTTCCACCTTGACTTTCATGAAAAGTGGACACCAACGTTTCAGTGGAAGTAAAGGAATGACAGATACAACCAAATTTAATACACACACATGAATACAAAAATAAAAGGTACAAAAACAAACAATCAAATAAAACCAAACAAGAACAACAAAGTAAACTGAAATTACACTAATGACTAATTTTTGATGAACCTGGGAAACCGAATTGTTTGAAGGAGAGTGGAGACAATAAGTTATGTGACCCGGAGTGGAGACTATAAGTTGTATGACCCTTTACCAATCCAAAACTGCTTCACCAGAGACCAGAGTTACCAAACGCTTAAAATTCAACCACTGCCAGTGCCAGCTGCGACTACTGGAACCAGCTGAAAAATTAGAGGCACTTTATGGGATTGCTTATTTGATGATTTGATCCTAGAAATTAAGTGGGAAGAAGAAATGGCGGACTCTGATAAACCACATACCGAGTCTACTGTGCTGCCTGTAAAAAAATTCTTATTTGGGTTGGTGATAGTCGGTGTCATAGCTTGCAGCTGGGTTGGGAGCACGCAGACTGCTAAGAGTGCTTATGCTGGCGACTTCAATGCCCCCTTCTTCCTTATGTGGTTTGGTACTGCGTGGATGGTATTGGTGTTTCCCATTTCAGCCCCGTTTTACTTCCTTACTCAAGGCAGGAATGCTAGGGACTTATGGATGCAAGTTGTTATCTCATACTTGATAGTAGCTATGAGTAGTCAACATACCAATTTAATAAGATTTCTGAACTTAAATATCCACACAGACTTAGCTTCTCATCTTTCTGCTGCTGTTGAATTATTGACACTTGATTATTTTCAGTCAGATTTGGACAGCATACACACCTGAATGAGTCAACACTGCTGATATCTCACAAGCCAGTCTGCTATATCCCATTTGCTTTAGTGGAAAGATAATATAAAATCGATGGATTTATAGCACCTAAAATATTATTTTTAACAGACTAAACACTTTATGCAATTGTGATTCCAGTTGGGAAATGTGCTTTTGTGGTAACTACCATTTTAATATCAGCCTTACACTAACAATTGCCGTGGCCTTAAGTCTAATTTGAAAGGGGGGAAATGCAGTTCTTTACACTTTGGACATGGCACCTTTATTTTGGCTTGAAATTTCTATTGTGTAGAAGTAAGTGTTCAAGGTACCTTCGCTCTTTTATTTTGTGTTCACTAATTAAAAAGCACCTCAACCTTGCTTGGCCCACTAATAGTGGAATTGCATGATTACATCACACACAACCAGCCACGCCTACTTATGGTATCAGTGAACCTCCAGCACCATAGAAAATGTATTAGCATTCATGACCTGCAATGATGTTTTTGAGAACTGTGATTGCAAAATAGTTCATGCTTTCACCATACTGCAGGAATAGAAACTTTATAAAATTTCCAGTGTGCTCAGCAAATTCCAGAATATTCAGAGCTGTGGTTGTAGATGAAACCCAGTGTGAAAGTGAACAATGGCAGTAGCTAAAGAATGCCAGTAGCGGTGAGTGTCAGACAGTTGCCAGAGACAGTATCACGCAGAAATAGCTGCTAGTTCTTCTCTAAACACTTTGTTAGGCAGCACTGTATTTTTCCAAGAATTACAGGATTGTCACAGGTGCTGCCAAGAATTACTGGATTGTCACAGGTGCTGCCAAGAATTACGGGATTGTCACAGGTGCTGCCTGACAGAGTTCTGAGAATTATTGCAGCTTCTACTGCCGCCTACCTTTGAGTTCTGAGAACAAACAGCAAACTTGTTGGCCAGTTCTTAACTAACCTTTCTATCACTTTTATGCACCATTTTTTATCCACAACCATAGCTCGGAATATTCTGGAATTTGGTATCAGCATGTTTGAAATTTCATAAAGTTCTTATTCCAATAATATGGTAAAAGAAAGAGCTATTTTGCAGTTGCAGCTCTAAAAAACATTTCCAGTCATGAATCCCAATACATTTCTATGGTGCAGGTGGTTCACTGATACCATAAGTAGGCGTGGCAGGTAGTACATGACGAGTCATGCAAGTCCCCTATTGAACAAGTGCTTATACAAATGGCTGATCCTGAGTTTAAAAATTTTTTCCCCTTTTATTTTCCTTTCTTTTCTTACATGCCTCTGGATTATCAGCAAGCACTATACACGACTGTATACTGCCCCTAATTTTTAATTTTTTTTTTTTTACTAGTTTATTGTGACAATTGAATTGTTATTTTTTCTTTCTATTATGCAGTCATTCTCTTCAAATTTTCTCACCAAATACGATCACATTCAAGAACTTCTTATCAGCTACTGTTTTGTTCACATTGATTTGGTCCTCTACCAACTACATGTATTCACGTGCTCTAATGACTATATCTGCAACAGATGTGACTGCTCTGTTCTCATCTGCCCCTGCGTTTGTGTTCCTCCTCTCCTTGTGTATACTGAGAACACCACCTCTCATACTGCGTGTGAGTGAGTTTGCTTTAATTATGCTGCTGTGCTGTGCTGTGCTGTGCTGTGCTGTGCTGTGCTGTGCTGTGCTGTGCTGTGCTGTGCTGTGCTGTGGTGTGCTGTGCTGTGGTGGAATGAGAGGAGAGTGTTCCTCGTGATTAGCTAGTTTTTCACATGGGGAATGTATCTGCTATATCCTGATGGATGTAGTAAGTTCTATCTTTCAAAGCCACCCTCTTTGAAAGATAGATGTGTGGATTCAAAGTGCCCACACAGCTCCTAGTTGAAAAGAAGAACACCACCAAAACAACAGCAACAAAAAAAACAACAAAACCAAACCACACCCCCAAGTATATCAAGTTGGAATTAGATCTATTTAATTCAAGGGCTGTTTTATTGGGGCAAAGCTGATATTTTTCTCCAACTAAAAGAGAAAGAGAATAAATGCATATCCACTTTTTTCAAATTTGAAATATAAAAAGTGGATATAAATTACTCTCTATCTTCACATGGCTAGAATAGAGCTTCTGATGAGATGATTTTGGGATCATGCTCAAAACTTCCATGTGTAATTTTGGGAGGCTGCATACTATTTATGAAAGAGTTCAAAGTTCAGGTGTTATATAGTGTGTGGAAATGATTTTACATGTTCTATACTTTGATGGGAAAATACATATTTTTAATTTGATGTACTTTTTTCAGTTTTTTGCTGTCATCTTGGTGATATCTGGGATTGTCCTTTTTGCTCAAGTTGATGGATTCCAATATGCTAATATTGTCGGAGTACTACTCTCTGTGGGATCTGCTATCGGAGCTGCATTTTACAAGGTTAAAAAAAAAATATTTAATTTTTTTTTTGTAATTATATATTTTATTTTACTATCGTTCATGATTTGTCTATCTGTTGTCTTGTCTGTGTTGCCAGGGGAACATTTTAGGAATGTCTATAAGGCCATATCCGTTCCTGTGTTCATGCCAGGCCAAAAAAAGAGCCAAAAATGGTACTTAGACCAAATAAACCCTTAAGGATAGAGGCCTAAAACCTTTGCATGCATACACACATGACTCTGGGAGTAACATGGGCTTGGTCCCACCTGGCTACACCTCTTCCTCTGGGCGTGTCAGGCTAAAACAGTTTGTATGTATGTTTGCATGTATCCACTTTATCACTAAAAGTACTATACAAAATATAACTCACTCATTTGATTAGATTAGACACATCCTACGTGTGTGTGTGTGTGTGTGTGTGTGTGTGTGTGTGTGTGTGTGTGTGTGTGTGTGTGTGTGTGTGTGTGTGTGTGTGTGTGTGTGTGTGTGTGTGTGTGTGTGTGTGTGTGTGTGATACCTAATTAAAAACCAACACAACAATCCAATATAGTTGTGTTGTTGCTGTTACAATGTGAAGTTCATTATTCGAAAGGGAGTGGTCAAACTGTAAGAGTAAAAAATGTATATGGTGCAGGAGTAGAGGTGAAGGAGATGTGAGAGTAAGTGTGAACCCTTCCCCTCCTCTCCCCAGATCCTCTCCCAGTGTTACTAGTGTGTCCCCATGTCTGAACACTTTAGCTCTCAGTTACAACTGACATCCCTGTCACAGACTGTCAGTGGCCAGAGATAGGAGTAGAGTAAGTGCACCTCATGGGCCACACGCTGTCATATGCGATGTGATTGGAATAAACAAGGCAGTATGCATCTTCAGACCTTCCCCCATCCCTTATTTCCCATTTTTCTACTCTATACCACTCGCTTCATGTTATGTATCCTCCATTGTTCATGTGTGTTGTGCAGGTGCTACTGAAGTGGCGTGTTGGAGAAGCCAGTATATACCAGATGGCACTCTTCATGTCCTCCATTGGAGTGTTTAGCACCTTGGTCCTATGGCCCATACCACTGGTCCTGCATCTGTACAGTGTTGAGGTGGTTGCTCGTGTTCCATGGGCATACATGTGCGCCAGTTCAGCACTTGGACTTCTCTTCAACTTCAGCATCAACTTTGGGATAGCCTATACCTTCCCACTGTTTATATCAATAGGAACATTGCTAGGCATCCCTATCAATGCCATCTTGGACCATGTGGTTCGAGGGTCGAGTTTACTGAACTGGAAGTTAGTGGCCACTGATTTGATAATTGGAGGCTTTTTGCTAATGCTGCTGCCTCCTTCTGACTCCAAGTTTATCCAAAAGCACATGTTGCGACCAATCACTTCCTTATAAAAAGTTGATATAACCAACCACTATTTAAACACCGTCATTTGTCCTTAATCACAGGTTGAGGTTTATCACTCTCCCTTAAATGTTATCATTTCAATCAGATTTAAAAAATCCTAAACTTGTCCATTCTTTGTCATTATTTACAACTGATTCATACCACCAACCTTGTTTATTAACTGAAGCACAATGATGAAGTGAATCACTCATTCATTCATTCATTGACAGACAGCACTTTCTTAAGGCCTCAAGCAGAACACTTATCTGTCTGCTGCAAAGGCTATATACGTTATATATCACGCCAGTTCACAGTTAAATAGCTGTAGCAAAAATGCGTGCTACAAATAGTAAGGCAGAAAAAAATTTGCACATAACACACTGGCAGAAAAAAATTTGCACATAACACACTCAATAATATATTGGTTTTATTTAGTATGACAAAAGTGAATGAAGAGTTTTGATGAAGTCACCAGTTTCGACAAGAAGTGTCTTGTCTTTAGCTGTTTGTATCTCCACAGTTCCTTTACGAGCCTAGAAATAACCAATAGTAAAAATTTCAAACAATTTCACAAGATCATATTTAAAGAACAGACATAATGAAAAAATTATTTTGAATAAAGTATAAAATTAAAAAAAAAAACAAAAACAACTTTGATGACTATTGTCCTCCAGATTTCTTTCCTCCCAGTTTATATTATGCATAGTTTTAGATGAGGTACTTGCTATCCCAAGTGGAATAACAAAGTAGCAGATTAGAACTGGTACAAGTCTGTGTAGTACTACATGGGAAATCGGTGGAAGGCCATAACCTAACACCACCACAGCAATTCACTAGCCCTCCACCATTCTAAAAGGTCCTACAGGTGCGTTAGAAGAGCACTAAATGAAACACCTGAGGAAACTCATCAGACCATCATCATAAGGCCATTACAAAAACAAAGCAATCTCTAGTTCATAAAACCAGATTTAATTTGATGTCACATCTGATGTATTTCACTTTCCATCAAGAATATTTATCCACAGTTTCCTGCTTAATTATGTGAAATCACCCTACCAAAAGGCTACCAAATGAACTAAGAATAAAAAATTGTGGATGTTGGTAATATAAAAAGTAATCCCATCTCCACATTCATGTATATTGTTAGTTAAATCTCCATGCACATAATATAATCATCAAAAGTAAACCAATCAATGCTTATCAATTTCATTTTCAGTTCCAAATGTCATCGTCATTATAGGAATGTAGTCATGAACTGACTGTACTGATGTGGACACAAAAATTGACCACAATTTGTTAACATTTGGTAAGTGTTAGACACAACGTTTTGGCAACTTTGTGCTTTTTCCACGAGAAAAAGGTAGAGTTTAGTTTAAAGCAGTCGCATTCTTACTTGGAAATATAAGATAATCTTCATACCTTGTTACCGACGACAACACCAATGGGGTAGCCATAGCTCTTCAGATCCTTGAACCTCTCTCCAGTAGAGAGGTGGACCCTGTCATCAAGGATAGTATCTCCTGGAAAAGCCTGATGGGCAGCATCATACAACTCCATTGCTTGCGTGTGTAAAGGGTCATCAACAGTCTGGGAAAGATAAAAGTCAATTATAGATGCAATGCTGATGATAAAACAGGTCCAATGATGAAATGGGTCCCAATGGATGTGGCAGAATATATATATATATATATATATACATATATATATATATATATTTTTTTTTTCTTTTCTTTTTTTTTTTTTTTTTTTTTTCTGGTGTCATTTTGGCTGAATGATGTCAGAACCAATGCACACTCATAATTGTCATAGATACTTGTTTAGCTGAGAAAACATCATCATTGTCACATGATATGTGAGCTATTGATGCCACACATGGAGTATGGGGCCACTGCATGTGGTCACATGACACATCTTACGTGAGCCATAGATGCCACACATATGGAGTATGGGGCCACTGCACGTGGCCAAACTAGAGAGTTTGGTCGTTGGGTAGATCCATACTCGACTAGTGCTGCGAGGATCCTGGACACTCCGATACCATAGCATCCCATCTGGACCAGACTAATAGTGCACATACAAATATATGCATTAGTCACAAATTTTCACTTACTATATTTTACTATAATTCATGTAGTGTGTGTCAGTGCATAACATATCTCCCAGATGACAAGATCAATTGTCCTGAAATTTCAGGGGTTGTTCACAGGCCTAATGGCCAGGTCTGAGGAATATTGGGCTAGGGCTAGGACCATTAAATAAATGTCTTCATTCAGGAGTAAATATCTCAGTGGTAGTCACTAGAAATGTTGCGTTGCCGTTACTGGAACACTCTAAAGAATTGTGTGTGACTAAGACATGGTGAAAGGCAAATCTGCGTAAGCAACAGTTGCATTTGTTCGACTGAATGAAAGAGTGGACAACAATCTGTCTGGGTTGTTATCAGATGTTGCTGCAATTTTCCTACTAAGGAAATGCTTCAATTCCTATCAAAGCAAAACATACCCACTCATCGGGCAAAAAAGTTATTGCAAAATTGGGAGTAAAATGGCTCAAACTGCCGTTCACAATAGCATGTGCACTCACAGACTATTAAGTGCCAGGGGCAGACTACAGAAATAGAGCCATTGTTGATCTGGCTGCACCACTAGACAACCCTCCACACAGAAGCGAGCAACACCTATGTCCCCCCCCCCCTCTCTCTCTTGTCACCTCCTTCGACAAGTTGGCTGTCCTCCGGAAGTTCGATATCTCAGCTCTTAAGCTGCCGCAGAGCAAAGCACCATTTGCTGAAATCGCGTGTCCACTTCAGCCTGCACCATAGAAACAGCCACATGTTGCTGTGCACACCCTGCCGGTGCCTCCTGCCAAGAGGGGTGTGTCGATGGGCCAAAGTTCCCTTCAGACAACCATGGGGTAGACGAGGAGTGGGAGGGCCTACATGACATGATGTGCCACCACCAACCACACTGCAAGCTTGTGCTCCTGTTCTGTGTGGCCGCCACTTCCAACAGGTGGTGATGGCATCATGAATGTGGGCACAACTGTGGTTACTGCCAAACGCACATTCAAATGAATGTTGGCAAAGAGACCAGTCAAGGGAGTTGGTGGTGTTGTACATGTGGCCTGGCATCTGTAATGGCAGTGATCCCGATCATGGCAACATTTTTGGATGAATCCACAGCACCAAAAGGCTGATGCCAATCCAACATGATGGAAATTATTTCTGCTAATGTTTGAGCCTCGTTGATATGGGTTGTTAGGACCTAGCCCATCTGCAAATCCGTGCCTGTGTGTAAGATAATATTGCTCAGCACACTAACGAAAGTTGAGTCAATGTTGGAAGCATGCGTTATTTGGGTATGTGGGCTACAGAAACAGAGATAACTCCCACACATGTGCTTCAAGCAAGAATTCTGGTCTGGTCAGCACTTGGTAGCAACATGGTGTGGCAAACACACCCATACAACACCCTATTGCTGAGAGACGGCCCTGCGACCTACCTCGTGCATCAAAGCAAAACATTTGGAATTGGTAACCTGCTACTAAAGTGCAAGCAGGGACGTGGTCTCTATGAATGGACTTGGGAAATTCAAAGTCGACAAAAAAATGAAAGGCTAGGGATACTGAACCATTACATAAACAGGCTAACAATGGTTTCATGCTTCTAAAGATCCATTGCAACAACAAATGTCAATATTAAATTGTTCACTGACTTCGATACAACCGCTCATATAATTTCGGGATATTATCCATAAGGGAGTAATAATGTGTCTTGGTAAGATGACAAGCTAGCTGAGAAACTAGATTTGAAAAACACATCAGTGGGTGCCCAGAAGATATTTTGTTCAAATTGGAAGCACAATCATCATTACAATTGGTGATGATTCAGATTCTTGACTCAGGGTCAACTGTTAACATAATACATGTTCAAAATTCCTATATAACGCATGAATTTAGTCTTACAGCAAAATGATAAAATTAGTTTCCACACTTACTGCTGACCATTGCGGTCTTCATAGCGAAGGTCAAACACATCTGTGTATTTAGTTCCAAGATTAAAGGCATGGGCCACCTGAAAGAAAAAAGAGAGGAGAAATTACTTCATGTAACATAAGCAAAAGTGAATTATGAAAGACGGTTCACAATATTGGAAGACGGTTCATAATATTTATTGGAAGATGTGTTCTATTTGTGGTTGCATTCATGGACTTAAATAACATCAATATTGAAGAAAGATTGCGTTTGACAGGTATAAATTACTGCAGAATGCAAGAAAACCTGGCTACATCAAAGAGAGGGGGAGGGTCTGTGCAAGCACGAAAAAACAATCAGTACAATTCTCACAGTGATATGTACTATACCTCAACTCCCTTAGTTTCACAAAGGGAACAAGATGTCTTGGAGTGGGGACAGTCAGGAAGGGACTTCTGGCTGGGTAAAAGTTGCTTCGAAGAATGTCTGCCACAACTAAATGTATGTACATCAGAATAAGCAGAGAAACTTACGATAATAACACATACACTCCTAAACTATGGTGACATCTAAAGATGCATAATCAAATATTATTTCTTAGAGAGAGTTTTGTCTCTGTATTCCCACCAGTATTCTAACTCCACCACATGATCAGTTCAACAACACATAATGTGAATGCTCTGTAGCCCTAGCTTCACCATCTCAAATGTCATCACACACACACACACACACACACACACACACACACACACACACACACACACACACACACACACACACACACACACACACACACACACACACACACACACACACACACACACACACACACACACACACACACACACACACACACACACACACACAGTGGCAGCACAGACAGGAGTTTACTAAAGAAGTGACTATTTCTTTTGTGCAGTCAAAGAGAAAGGAATATATATCTATATCTATATATATATATATTAGAAGACCTATGTAACTGACTATGTAACTATGTACGTCCGTTTCTCAAAATCCCTCTGTTAGATTTTGACCAAACTTTTAGGGATAGAGGAGACCCACCCTGAAATGGTTTTATGCCCGGTGGCATGTCTGGGATAAACAGAATTTGTCTGTCTGTCTGTCTGTCTGTCTGTCTGTCTGTCTGTCTGTCTGTCTGTCTGTCTGTCTGTTTGTATCTTCATTCCGGCCAAACCGGTAGGTGGATTTCTCTGAAACTCGGCATGATGATAGGTTTTGACCCAACTTAAAACATGGGCTAAAAATTTCGCAAAATGGTTAACATGGAAACGAGAAAAAGCCAAAAAAGGTATTTTGGCCAGAAAAACTCTAGGACTAACAGACCACCACCACTGAGAAACAGGAGCCACCACCGCTACCACCACGACCCACCACCGCTACCACCACGACCAAACACCCACCACCACCACGACCAAACACCCACCACCACCACGACCAAACACCCACCACCACTACGACCACTGAGAAACAGGAGCTTCTTACTGGCAAGACATGTTCAACTACTGGATTTTAGCCTATATTGGCCGGGCAACGCCGAGTATGTGCTGCTAGTATATATATATATAATGATACCTGGAGGACTGGTAATCTTTATTTTGTTACATGTTTGAGGAGGGTAGCAAATTTGCTACATTTCCAAAACTTGTATAAAAATAAAGATTCCCTTTTGGGAGGGGGGGGGGGGGGGGGGGCATTCCCTGTTTTCTGATACTGTCATGATAATTATGATGCTTTCTATATTTCATCTGAATTTTTTTTTTATAGATTCACTGCAGTTTAACTTCAACTGTAGTGGTGGCTTGCCCCCTATTCACTTCATTTTCTTCATTTTGCCCCCCCCCCCCCCAAAACCCTGGGAACTTTGTTAATACAAAACAACCCTGGAGGCTATCCCTGCAATTTTTCACTCCAGCCAGCCGTACATAGAAACAACACATTTTAATCATTTTTGCAATTCAGAACTCCTGACCAACAGACAATCACATTTGATATCTCACAAGCTTTTAAAGAGACCAAGTGACTGACTAATTCAGTCTCACTCAAGGCAATGTGCAATGACACTCTCTCCAGCGACACTTGGAATGAGGTACTCATGGGAGTGTGAACCGCCAATATCTCCAGTATCAGCTTCAGCTGCACATGGTATACAACAAACCAACAACCACAATATTATTACATGCTGGAGTACATCAAGATACATGCACAGACATAAACAATGTGTGTATACACTCGCCAACCTATCACAAAGGGTACACCCAGTTCTTCAAGAATTCTTGCATAGCAGTCATTGACTTCACTGTAAGTCTCTTCAGCATCTTTCTCAGTTTCATCAAAAGTGTATAAATCTGCAAGTAAAGACTATGATGGCTGCAGAGAGGCTGGACAACTGTCCACCATTGGGAGTACCTTTCATCCAGAACTCCCGTGCTCGGATCAAACCAAACCTTGGTCTCAATTCATCGCGGAATTTTCTGTCCAGCTGGTATAGTGAAATGGAACAAGTTAACTGAAGGACCACTCAGCAAACCAACCACATACTTGCAATGATAAGTCTATTTGTCATACACACACACACACAAATGCAAAAATGCAAATTGTCTAGCTATCATCAACATGGTCACATGCACCTGACATAGTCAGGGTGCCTGTGCACTAAGTAGGAACTATGAGCCAGTGCAAGCAAACTCCTGTAGCCTGGCTAGGAACTTGCAAGAGGACTGACCAAGACTCTCAGCTTATGGGTGAGGGCCACCTGGCCCCTTAGCTGATTGACAAGCCATGGCCAGTGAATTTGCACCCCAGAAAATTCCAGGTCCCCATCACAGCTGGGTGGACTGGTGTGGGAAGATGTTGAAGGACAGGAAAATTTTTCCTGTCAGTGCTGGGTTTGAACTCGCAACCCTGGGGTTGTGAGTCCAAGGGCATAACTACTCACCACACACACACACACCCACCCACCCGCACACACCCACCCACCCACCCGCACATGCACACACACCAATGATTCCTTTGTTAGAATTTGAGAAGAGACCTCAAATATTATCAAATAACTAGGGAAGGTATGGATAAAACAAAAAAACAATAAATCAACATACAAACATACCAACAAATAAAATACGTTTTTATTGAATAACTTATTCCAATTTTTTTTAATTATCTGAAATAACACCTAATTAGTTATGAATGTTTATTGGAAAATTTGGAGTCTTCAGGAACTGGAACTATTATGGGAGGTACAGAAGGTGTGGGAGAGAACCGAGTAAATTGGATGTATGACACAGATATATAGATTTATACAGTAGAATTCCATGGTGTTTCCCACAGTTATTTTACTGTCTTAGAGAAGAATTCAAGTCCTCAGAGCTACTTGGCACAGAAAATAGTACAGATGTGAGTTTAAATGAAATAACAAGTTTATAAGTGTTACGGTTTTCTTGACACCGTTTTACAAGCTTGAATGAGTGCAACAATCCTACCACTCCAATAAATTATCACTGTCCCAATACTCAATCATGTTTAGCAATTGACACAAAATGACATGGTTGCATGAAAAATATAACACACTTCCTAATTTTGTCAAATGGATAATTTTTCTTTTTTTTCATGATTTTTTCCAAGACAGATTCCTATCTGAAACTGTTGCCTGCCAGCTTTCAAGGGGAAGACAGCGCAGTTTCACTACTCAGTAAGTTTCCTTCTCCTTCAAACCCCCCCCCCCCCCACCCACCAAGCACAGTAATATATAAATAACACAGAACCTAATCACCTTCCTGCACACAAAAAGAGGCAAAAAGAAGAAGAGTGCTGACTTCAATGTATACTCACTATTTACTGTGTGTGTAGTTATTAGTAAGAGTGCAAGGTGCATGGCAGTCACTGTCCTGCCTATTGTGCTGTATCGAGCGTCTTATGATCATCACAATACAACAGTGGCAGGAAAAAGTTTGCCTCCATTCTAACATTTCAGGGAAGGGATATCAGCAACATGTGTCAACTTAGAGAATGCTCAAATTATATTATAAACTAACCGTTCGTTAGTCAGTGAGTAACAGTGTGTGTGTGTGTGTGTGTGTGTGTGTGTGTGTGTGTGTGTGTGTGTGTGTGTGTGTGTGTGTGTGTGTGTGTGTGTGTGTGAGGTAAGCCTACTGAACTGTGAACTCTGTGACTGATGATATTCCATCTGTACCTGATACAGACGCAGTGGCAGCTGCCTCCGTGATGTCAGCATGTCCTTCACCAAACTGGTCACAGATTCTTCATGAGTCTAATTACAGAATGTGACAAACAACACAAACAATAGTACCACACACTTTATACACTTAGAAATGAATCAGTGATCATGCCAGAGCACTGACAGTGTTACACCACAGCAACTAGAACAATACACAAAGGCTGGTCACATTTTATAGGCAATTATGTGTCACAAGATGGAGTAAAAACTTTCTCTTCAAGCTCATAACCTTTAATTATAGGAGATGAAACAAGATTTGACAAGAATGTCTGAGGGTAATTATGCTCGGTCTGTTCCAAGATAATTTCACAACGATACATATCCTGCCAGTAGACAGACAGTGATCATATTGTATTATCATGCTCTGCATATCTGCACCCCAAGAGTTCAATGCTCCTAGTCGTTGTTTTCGCTTGTTTGTTAGTTTATTTCAGACTGAACTAGTTGACATTTTACTTCGGGTTGGAAGTGTTGGTATGAATGTGGGTGTGGTGAAGATGTTTGTGAGAAAACAAGTATAAAATAGATGTAAATTGAATGGTCTATAGACTCATCACTAATGACATTATTTTAGCACAACACAAAAGTCCTTCATGAGTACCTGTAGCACTGAATAATTTGCTAAATACTTAGACAAAATTGAAATGTTGGCAGGTATTCTACATCTGCTAGTAGTCTTCAAGACAAGTTATTGGTCCAACAGGAAGACATTTTGGGATTAAAAAACATACATCCATTCGATCATGCTGTTTTATATGGTCATGATCCTTGATACACAAGTACATATTTGATACACATCTACCAAAATACTCATATGGACAACATTGGAAGACAGCCATTAAGAGTGGCTTTTCTATTTTGAGCAAAGTGAGGAATCATGTTTACTTAGCGAGTTTGGTGTCTATCTGCTCTGAGGTGACCTGGTGGAATTAGCTAACTATCAGTGGGGATACTTTGGAGGTATATCAAAGTAACATGGGGCATTAAAATTGGAAAAAGTAGCAACACTTGGTGAGGGAAAAGAGAAATCAAATTTTCCTTTATAAAAGAAGCCTGAAAATCAATGGTAAAGTGGGCTTGGGTCTTTCACCCTGGAAGTCCTAGGTTTGATTCCTGGTAGTTCTGCTTTCTTTTCCCTCACTCTTCCCCCCCCCCCCCCCCCCCCCCCTTTTTAAAAAGTTAAAAACAGTTTTTTTTTCTTCCCCTCTTCAGAGGTGGTTCCCAAGTTAATTTTAACAAGATTTATTCTGGGCGTAGTAGGATAAACCACAGAATATGTTAATTCTGTGTATTGGGCAGCTGCTTTGAAAAAGTGGCATAGATAAGGAATCTATGTGGCATGCTCAGCGGTAGCTCTGTGTGTACAAGACAGGATGGGGAAAGTTAAGAGGTATGTAAGCCAGCTGGAGAGAGCATGTACTCATTTGCACTAAAATAAAAACATTTCAGGAGTAGCTTGCAGCTTCCAGTGATCAAAATAGTGAAATGAAAAATGATTTTTTTTTTTAATTGAAAAATTTCGGGGCTTTATACAAGCTCCTGGCACTGCTTTGGCAGCTGTGTGGCAGCTGTGTGCACCAGAAAGGAAGGGGAAAGTTACAAAAGTAGACCAACTGCAGAGAGCCCTGTACTCTTTTGCAATGAAGTACAAACATTTTATGTAGAGTCAGTTTTCAGCCTCCACTGGTCAAAAAAAATTTTTTTTTAAACTGACGAAATTTTGTCCTTTTCAGGACCACTGCATTCTTGAAAAGAAGTTTGTACAGAGCTCCTGATTTTCAAAGAATACTTTCAGTGAAGACAACTAGTCATCAAAACAGTCAAGCAGGGAGATATATGGGGTACTGTGGGGGTGGGATGTGTTGGAGGAATAGGGTAAGCAGCTTAGGGGGACTTGCCTACCAACCCTTCCCTAACTTTGACCAATCTGCCAGATCAACAGAAAGACTATCCCAACTGAAAGGCTGAATGAGGAGAGATGCCTGAAACAACCTGAGGAAGCCACAATCCAAGAACTTGACTGAAATGGAATAGAACAAGTGCTTTCATTCCAATGGTGAATATTTATTGGTTTGAGTTGTTCTTGACAGTCACACAGGGAGATATAGGGGATACTGGGAGAGAGGTAGCTAGGAATTGGGCTAGCAGCTTCCTTTGTTAGTGATATTGGTGTAAAGAAAAGCTGGTCATCTACTTAATATCATAGTAAGATAAACCTAACAAAGGCAGTTGGTAAAAACAAGCGATAAAAACAAAACAACAAATTTAAAAACCTCCAAATAAAAATTAGTTACTCAGTGTAACTGGACAGAGAATGGAAGGAATGCTTCTGACATTCGACTTCACAAACCTTTGTGTGTTTCTCACACATAAATTACTTTGCAATTGATGACTATGATGGACACAAAAACTTGCTTACTCAGCATTTCCCTGTCAGCTCTCTCTTCAACCATTAAGACATATACCATAAACATGCAAACCTTGTATGGGAATACACACACACCCACACAGTCTAAAGCACATACATACCAACACACAGCCTTCACTACACAACTATTAGACCATATGCATATGTGCACCATAGATTTACCTATCTAAAGTTGACTTACCGGACTGAGACAAAATCGTTTCTTATTACGATCGTTGATGACAAATAATTCTTTCCCAGCTCTACCTGAAACACATACATGGAAAATAATGAAAATACCAAATCTTATTGCCTCAACAAATACACAAGCGTTGTTGCATAGCTAGGCATCTAATAATCTGGACCAACATCGAGTGTCACATGCTTATGGAGTAGAAATCCTCATTCAAGCTGGTAAAGTTTTCATCTTAAATTATTATCTTTTTTTAAGAGTCAGTACTTCAAGTTTTGCAAGAGCATCTGACATCATCTATTCTGGCTGTGCACCAGTTAAACACTTCAGTATAAGGATAACAAAAAACTTCGTTCAATACATTCCGGGAGATTAGTTTCAAGCTACAATTGAAAATATTCTTTAGGTCTCCAAACATTATTAATGGCATGGAATCACAGAATCTAGATTATCAATGGATGATCCTCCAAGTTCCGCTGAGGGGAGAACGGATGTTGTATTATTTTAGGGCTAGTGTGAGGTGACCGACCGACCAACCTGTCTGGGGAGGGCAGACTCTCAGCAGTCTCGAAGCTAACAAAAGACACTACATAACTTCCTCACTCTAATGCTGATGTTGAGAGAACCTTTCACATTGCACTATTCATGACCAAGACAACGAACAGTTTAAGTTCAAAGCATATCTTGCATTGTGTAGAATTGAAACCAGATACAGACATGTATAAACTCTACTATATATGATTCTGAGAGTTCATTGTTTGTTTTTTTTTTACTTTTATAATCTCTCTTTAGCTGCTATTAATTTATTAATATGAAAATTTTCTTGGGGAAGTAAGTATAAAATTTTTTCCCCAAGGAAAGTTACTATAAATTCTAGGGCGCTCTAGGGGAATATCACCTCACAGATCTTTGGATTCTTGGCAATTTTTTTTGCCCACCTGGAGCAACAACAAGAATAAGAATAAGAAGAAAAAAAAATTAATTGCCTGGAGTGGGTCAATGCCATCTGATCAGACGGGCAACTGGTTATTCTGGGCCCAGTCTTACCATCACTAGTGTGCATGAGCTTTCTCAATCAAAAAAATGATGCTTGTTACAAGCCTCCTATCAAATCACTAGTTTTGTTTCACCTTGTGTGTGTGTGTGTGTGTGGTGTGTGTGTGTGTGTGTGTGTGTGTGTGTGTGTGTGTGTGTGTGTGTGTGTGTGTGCACGTGTGTAGTGTGTGTGGTGGCTGAGTAGTTCTGCTCTTGGACTAACAACCTCTGGGTTGTGAGTTCAAACCTAGCATTGACAGGAAAATTTCCTATCCTTCAACATCTTCTTCCCACACCAGTTCACCCAGCTGTGATGGGGACCTCGAATTTTCTGGGGTGCAAATTCACTGGCAATTGCTAGCCAATCAGATAAGAGTCCAGGTGGGACTTTGGGTGCCCACACCCACAAGGTGAGAGTCTTGGCCAGTCCTCCTGCGAGTTCCTAGCCCGGCTCCTGGAGTTTGCTTGCACTGGCTCATAGTGCCTGTTTAGCGCACAGGCACCCTGACTATGTCA
>OZ017793.1:5568988-5631488 GCA_963969325.1 Lycopodina hypogea | reverse complement strand
TTCAAAAGGGGGGGGGGGGGGAGAACAAATTCAAATATTCTAAACCAAAAAAAGATGGTCCAATAGGCTAAAGCACAGGTCAAATAAGTGGGAAATCCTGGGTTCAAATACAGGTCCAAGCCTTCCCCCTTCCTTCTTTTCTCTCTTCTTTCCTCCCATTTTTCCTTCCTTCTTTCCTCTATCCCCTTCCTTTACTTTCCTACCCTTTCCTTCTTTCAGATCTGTATACACACACACACACACATACATAATGTCTATGTAACTTACAGTTGTTGTATCTAACCACCTATGTGGCCTATGGTCTGCTAAACCCTTGAACCTTAGAGACTCAGAAACTATTCCATTCAAAGCTTTTTCTTATCTGGGTTTCCCCCCCCCCCCCCTCCTCCCCGATTCTGTTGGTTTATTTTTAAGGAGGAGCCTAACCAGGGGGCTCAATTTTTGCCCTCCAATATTTTCCTTTCTCCACCCTTTTTCTTACAGTGGGGGGGGGGGGGGAGATGAATAATGTAAGGGTTCTTTTCCCCCACCATCATCAATCGTTTATGAAGAAGTTAGTTAACCCCCTTGAGTCCCAAACCATACAGGCTAGATATGGCTAAGGTACCCTCATTTTTCAAACTTGGTGGGCTTTGAATTCGGACCGGGGGGGGGGGGGGGGGGGGGGCAGCAAGGTTCCTGAGGTTGGCATTGAATAATATTAACTTTGGAATGGCTCAATTACAGAATTGGTATAATGTCCCACAAAATCCCCCCCCCCCCCCCCTTTATATATAAAACATTAAGCTAACTATACATATTTGTAACTGCAGGAGACTAAAGGCTGACTGAAAAAGCCGGCCTTAGGGTAGGTTTTTTTTGGTGCTAGTATAGACAATCAATAGCCATGTGGGCTACTAGTCTCCTTACAACATGCTCAAACATGTACAGTTGGCACGGTGTGACCTTGAACCCATGTACACAGGCATTTACAGTGAGATATTGGTTGTGTAAGAAAAGAGAGAAAGAGAGAGAAAAGTACCAGTTGAGGAGAGACTACAGGAAGTAGAGAGAGCTGCTGATGTTGAGGGTGCCATTGAAATGACTCCACACAGACATAGAATAGAACAGAAAGAAGACAAACCGCAGCAGTCCTTAGGAAATGGTGGTCAAAATACATATTTGAGCTCACGTTCTTTCAAGTTTATCTATATGCATTCTCTTTTTTACAGACGTGGGAATTTAATGGAAGATATAATTATATGTCAAGGTGTACTAGCACATATATGTGTGCATGCGACCGAAGCTACTCTGGTGACAGGTGGACAAACTCAACAGCACCAGTGAAACAATGAAAACACAAATTGTACAGTTGGCAGAGACCATGCTTATGATGAAATCCTCTTCTGTCCGCAACTTCAACACACACACCAAAGAGCAAGCAAGGTCTCTTATTTTGACTAGCAACTTTAATAGTAAAAGTTATGCCTGTACAAAGTTCTTCAGCCCCACAATCAATATTAATTAATAATGACGTAAGTTATAGATATGTAGTCTAGGGTGAAAAAGGGTAAAATATGAGAGGAATAATTGTCACACATAAAAAAGAAACAACATTAGAGGGGAAAAAATCACTATAAATTTGTAAAGAAAAACATTAGTAGCCAGCCCATGACAAAGGGCTTGCTGGGTTGTGTGTGGTGGCTGAGTAGTTACGCTCTTGGACTAACAACCCATGGGTTATGAGTTCAAACCCAGCCAGGAAAGTTTTCCTGTCCTTCAACATCTTCCCACACCAGTCCACCCAGCTCATGTTGACTACCTCCTCGTGGTGAGTCCTGGAAAACTGACACTTTAGTCAGGCTAAAGTCAACAAATCGAGAAGAAATTCTCATATGAAAGAAGAAGAAAGGGCTTGCTTGGCTTGTAAACACTCTGGCATTTGCAACCTGACATGCCCAGAAGAACAGGATGTGTCCAGATAGGATCCAGCCCATGTCCCCTTCCGAAAGTCATGATGTATGCATGACAAATTTTAGGTCTAGGTACACAAGGGTTTGCTCCATTTTTAACCTTATACGACCACAGAAAGAGATGCAGTCAGGCAACACAGATATTTTGTGGTTTAAATCACCTCCAGTAATGCCTTTTTTTTTTTTTTAATAATTTCCTCCTCACAGCATAAACAAAAAACAAAACAAAAACTCACACATATTAATCTACATTTTCTTGTTTTATTAAGTTATGGCTCTAAGACTGATTCAGTTTTCTCATGCTTTACTTATTAAAAAAAAAGAAGAATTTTTTTTACAAAGTTGGATCATTGCCTGAGGTCATTAACTTCGGATAACTCCCACCAATATTTGATTTAAAAAATTCTATGGCAGTGCAGGGGAACACAGCTCAGTGATGGGATCTTTGCCATGGGCTTCCCAGGCGAATGACATGAAATTTGATTCCCCTTGTATTATTATTATTAGTTTAATATTTTCTCTTTAGCCATAAGATATGTATGATTGAACATATCTTATGTTTATGTATTCACTCATTATTTCATTACTTTATTTACCTTTTTCATTTAAAAAAATATAAAAAAATTGTCTACTCAGGCTCAATACTTCGCCATTTTTACTCAGGACCACAGGCACCACACATCAACAGTAGTGCCCAGCTATTTACCTCTTGACTGTGAACTGTTGGGTGCTTGTCCTCAGAGTTGTGCTCTGTAAAGTGTTTGGAGGGCAGGAAGGTTGATGATGTAGTCACTCTCCTCTCCTTCATTGATGTTTCCATTCCTCCTGCTTCTAAATCACTTACACTGGGGTCAGCACTACTCGCTGAGGATGCATATGGAGAGATACAACTTGTATTAACCATATGGGGAGAGAACCTGCCACAATGAAGAAATAATTTCTGCATATTGAACATGTCTCTGAAGTAGTGTTGTCCAAAGTGTACTGTCAGTTGAGAGAGGACAGAAGGTAGCAATAGCTCAACAAAGAACGCCAAACTGCAGCCTCTTTTGGTCAGTCTTAAAACCTGGAAGTTAGTTCCACTCCTGTGTCCAGAACTACCAGAATTGTACCCTTCTCATCAAAATTTGGAATTCCTGCAGACCGCAGCATTACACATAAAAAATCTGTACTCAAAATTGTATTTGTCCCTTACCAGACTGCTGGACGAAAGGCACATGTTAATTCGGAAATAATGAACTAACTTAGAACGCCCACGCAAATGATTAATGGTTATAATTCTGAATTAAAATACCAAGCAAAACAAGACCGTGAATTTCCAGCCAACCCCCTCTTGCTTATGACTTTAGTCTAATTAGCAGAGGTACCAGCTTTGCCTGGGTAAAAATATATTGAATTATTGTAAGTAAACAACTTTTAGCCAACAGCTGTGAAGCACTTCTAAATCCCCTTGCAAATGAAAAGAATTAGCTACAGCTTAAAAGTAATGGCAATCAAAACTTATAGCACTATTTTTTAGTGTGTGTGTGCTCTAGAGAACGTCTCATGGAAGCCAGATAGGTACATGAGACCAAGTTCTTTGTATATTGCATTAAGATATGGACCACTCAACGTATCCAGAGTTTGGTTGGATGCCCAATACTTGACCATGTTCAAATGTCCTACAATGGTGGGTGAGGAGTATAAGTCAGTCACTACAACCTTGGAAAAGGCAAGGATGATATCTTCTTCTTGCTCTTTGAGATCGTTATGCTTTGGAAGTGGCATCGAGGGAATTGATGTAGCTCTGTCCAGCAGAGATTCCAGTGTCATACTTACGTTGCTAATGTTTTGGTCCTTGCAAAATTCGTTGATGGCACTTGTCGTTATTATTTCCTCTTTGCTGACAGCCACTGGAATTTCTGCTGTCTTCAGAAATGGCCCACAAGATCTGGCATCTTCAGCATCGGATATTGCAGGTGTCTCTGGAACACATTAGACTCTAGTCTTCCCACCAGACGTTTCTGGAGGTACGACATACGTTAATGAATGGAAGGAACCATCTCTACTCTCCTTGTTTGTATCTCTGCTTCTGCAGACTCTTATGTTGTCTTCTTCTGTCATCATTGCTGTCACATGATGCTGAGTGGACATGATTCCTCCTTCTCTTCTTCTTTGGGGAAATAGTCAGGCCACTATAAATAAGAAGTGAATGAATAAAATGAAGAAAATGAATAAGTAAGGACTCTTACATAATCAAAGTAAATATTTATTAAGTGATGTAAAAAATAAATAAAATAAATAAATAAATAAATAAATAAAATAAATGATTAAAGACAGTCTACTAATTAGAGTAAATATTTATTTGAGGAGGTGATAGACTTAACAGTTTCTATGCTATTTCTCTATTTCTAGCACACCATATTTTAAATGATTCCTGGATGGCAGTACTGGAAATCTTAACAAGTAGAGTTCTAAGGTATTTTTTTTGGAGCAATGTAGATGTGTCTGCATCTGCATCTGAAGGAAGCTTGTGTCCAAATAAATACAGCTAATCGACACACCAGTCACTGTACCCTTCTGTGTCAGCCCACTCTCCACACTCAGGCCCCTAGCCAGGGGGGGGGGGGGGGGGGGAAAGGGAGAAAGAAAAAAAAAATTCCGTCTACTGGTGTAGTGTGTCACCGTGTAACTGTGGGTTAGCACCTCCTAACCTTTCCCTGAGTCTCTCAACTCCCTTGTATATTAGGTGGGAGCTAGGCTTGCTGGGAGCAAGATAGCTGCTACCTGAAGTGGTGGTGTTCTCAGGTACTTCAAGCTGGTGGCTCAAGCTTCAAAATATTGAGGGGGATCAGTTTACCTAATATAAGCAGGCAAGGGGGGTGGAAAGATTTATTCCCTACATACAAGCAATGCAAATACTTAATTTTTAAATCTGAGGGGGGGGGGGGGGGACATAAGCACTACCAAGAGTATTAGTGAGGATATTGATAATCAATAATAATTTGATAAATCAAGTGTGAGGAAAAAAAAGAGCTATTTAAATGCACCAAAATGCTCTGTGCATTCACCTAACATTGCACAAAATTTTCTGGTTAATTCAATAAGATCACAGTTATTTGTCAACTGCTTAGGTGTATAAACTAGTATATCAACTAGCCATAAACTTTTGATCATAGTTTGAGAGACCTAAGAGTATTTCTATATTTTTAGGCTGAAATGGTTGGTGTTGGTCTGTACAGCATATGGACTGGTATTCATCAAAACTACTAGAGCTACCAATTGCCTGGTTTGATGTAGAACATAGAATTTCAGCTATTCTGAAAGTGGGATCACTGATCTCAGATGTTAAATATCCCCTTTATCTTTATTGACTTCCTCAGTTACAGGATTAATTTCAGGCTGGCCTAATCTTCAAGAATTATCTCTGGCTGAACTCTAGCACTCTGTCTCTTTCCTGATGACCAAGCATCAAGTAAGCTTGCCTGTCTCATTCTCTTAGTCATCTTGTCAAAATGAACTTCCAGCTGGTTCTGATTTCAGAGCAAGCTGGCAGAATGCAAGATTATTCATGATAAATACTGTTAGTGGTTCACACGTGGTGGTGGTGGTGTTAAGTGTATCTACACATACAGACATTTTAGCAGATATCTGCATATGTATATAGACACATAATACCATATTTAAACTTGCTCACTCTATCTCTCTCAGTGAGCAAGGGGGTAGAAAGAAGACACAGAAAAGAGAAAGAGAATAGAAAAGGAGGATTGAATTACAGTTACTTCATTCATACATTGACATCATTGTTCAAAAAATTTGGGGGGAGTCTGCCCCCACCTACCGACCCCACCCTTAGCCGCCCCTGCAATGTCTACCCTTAGTGGTTATGGTGTTGCTGATGTGAGCTATGTAGCTATGTTCAGTAATTTTGGTGGCACTTGTGTCAGTGATGATCTTAATTTGGGACCTTCTGCTGGGTATGGAGGCTTAAATCATCATGATGTAGATGCTAATGGTGGTCCTGATATTGGGACATCTAGTTAAACTTAATATGGAGGCAAGGCATGCTGGGAGAAGAGGGAAACTTCCAGAAGTAATGGTCTTCCGAAGTAATGGTCTTCTGAAGTAATGATCTTCTGAAGTAATGATCTTCTGAAGTAATGATCTTCCGAAGTAATGATCTTCGAAGTAATGATCTTCCGAAGTACTTGAAGGCACAATGCCCACTCCATTTCTATTGTCATTAGTGATGGTGTTGCTGATATGAACCATATACCTGTAATTAGTACTATTGATGGTGGTTGTGAAAATCTTAGCTCGGGATCAGCTGCTAGTTGTTCAAGTTTGAGCCATCTTGGTGGTAATGGTGGCCCTTACAGTTTATCTAAAGAAAGTTAAGATGTTGTCTTTTTTTTAAAATTATTATGCATAATATGCCCACTACTGAAGCAATTGATGTGGTAAATTCTTTGGATAAAGACCAGATCTTAGATTTTTAAAACATTCCCCCCCCCCCCCCCTCCCGAAACTTTCCCTTTCCCCAAGGAGGAGTATATTGTATAACTGTTGCTTTCAGGTGAAATGGCTATAAAATATTCTTGGTTGGTATGTGATAAGTTATTGATTGGATGGTAGGTTTTGTATTTTCATTAGTTTATTTGTAGAAGATAGGAATAAGTATGGAATTCTTGTCAATAAACCTTTTTCAAAATGGGTCAATGTACATAACATAGTAGATAGACATTGCTCTACTCTGTACCACCTTAATGCAATGGCAGATTCAAGTACTTTTGTCCAATCTGTGGAAAATCCACAGCACAATGTAGATGTATGCATTAATTCTGCACTGGCTAAAACTATTGAGGAAAATAGACACAATTCGTTGTTCTGCCAGAGTGTACTTTATTTTGTGGACTGTAACGCTTGGCACTTAGGAGAGATGGTGGACCTTGATATAATGGTAACCAGGAACCTTTTTTTTTTTGTATTAATGAAGGTATTCAATTGGCTAAGCATAACTCTGTCATAGATGCTCTCCTTGAAAGACCAAAGCTAAAAGAATACCACATACGCATCACCCCACATACAAAATGAAATAATTAATTCAGGTAAGAACATAATTTAAAATATTTAGTTGATAAAATAAGAATTACAAATCATTTTTTTATAATGGTGGATGAAATAACTTCTTTTAATAGAGAAGTAATTCATTTATGTGTGTGATATGTACACCAAGACATCAGAGACGACATTTTGCAATATGCCAAATTAACTAGAGTTACTGGCTAGGTGATAGCTATTTCTGTCCTTGATGGCTGGTACCAATTAGGTCTGGATGTCGAAAATGTTTGAGGACAGGGGTATGATGAAGCATCCAATATGTCCTGTGAGTAGATTGGATTGCTAATTGGCTAACCATCCACTATTTGTAAGATATAAAAAGTTATATTCATCACAAATTTATTTCTAGCCTGGCAACTCATGGTATATTCATCATGTTTACTGGGGTAAAGATCCTTTTAATTAACTGGTAGTACATATTGTATTGAAGCTAAAGAAACAAAAATGTTTGTAACTCTATATATAGGTTAATATTTTATGAATACTGCTTTGAAAACATTTTGTAGACTTTTTGAAATGGAAGTGAACATGTGATCATATTAAACTTTTTTTTTTGGACTACCATTTTAAACAATTTTAGCCTTACACACTAAGAGGAAGAGGTGTGGCCAGATGGGACCCATCCCTTGTTATTCACAGAGTCAAGTTGTGTCTGTATGCCAAAATTTTAGGCCTATTGCTCATTTCCCCCCCCCCCCCCCCTTTTTTCAATATGGAAAAGGGGTATGGCCACACAGACATGCTTAAAACATTCCCTGGTGACACTGGTCGTAAATATATATATATATATATATATGGATTTGTGGTCTACCTTCAATTGTTCAAGCATGAACCCGATGATGCACAGATAGATAGACTATTCATACTTTATAGTATGGATATTACATGTAGATCTATTGCAGCACAATTTGTTAACATATTTATCTTTCTTATTAATAAGAATATCATCACTCTGATTATTCAAAAGGTCCAGTTTAATGCTGAGTTGCCTTTGCACTGCAACAGAACTCTTATAGTAAATAGTGAAGGAGGTCTGTGTCCACTGTACTCTGCCTCAATCTATGATCCACTTCTAATGAAGGTTGCCAGCTGGGATTCAACTCGGGACACTATATGCAATACATACATATATATATATACATACATGTATCTCATGAATAATTAATGAGACCTAGGTTACTAACCCCCCCCTCTTAATAAAAGAACCCCCCTTTAAAAAATCCTGGCTATGGGCCTGACACTGTCAAGTCTACAGTATAAGTCTGGCTTGGCTGGATATCTTGTTGAAATATGGCCCTTTCCCCCACAGCTATAGCACCTTAACACCCAGGTAGGATTCTCTACTCTCTGTGGCTTTTCCCCTACAAACCTGGGCTTGACCTCTCTTGGACAGTCCCATTTAAAATGTCCAATATCCCCGTACCTATAATACTTTCTTTCAACCTTGCCTTCCACAACCCTTCTCTCACCAGATACACCCAACTCATACCTGCTGACACCATTATCATGCTTCTGAGTAGACATATCCTGTGGAAGCCCCTTGGTATATCTTCCATACCTCTGAGCCCCTACATAAGTATCTGCAGCCAGCCCTGCCTCTGCCCCTGAAGTTGGATCTTTCTCTCTCAAAGAAACCTTAAGAGCTGGTGGCAACCCTTCTCTAAATTGTTCCATCACGATTTTCTCCACTACTTTCTCTCTTCTCTCACACCCCCGCAACCATTTGCTATATAGGTCCCTCAATCTAACTACAAGGTCAACATACAACTCCTCACACCTTTCTGAGTTGAACGGAACTTTTGGTTGTGTTTTTCCTCAAAAATATCATACCTACTCAATATAGATACTTCACTTCCCCATAATCTACAGTCAGCTCACCATCCATGGCTGCATAGGCTTGTTGAGCCTTGCCAGCTAATTGGGGTGCCAAAGCAAGACTCCAATGGTCTTCTGGCACCTCATGTGCTTGTATTACCCTCTCAAAAGTGATAAGGAAGGATTTCACATCTTCACCTTCCTGCTTCCATCATGCTCTGGAGATTTGGGGTGTCTCTTGCCCTGTCCCTCGGTCTTAAGGTTGCCATGATGTTTCCCAGTGCTCTGAGCTCCACCACTCACTGCTGCTCCATTTCTGCCATCTCCAACCTGTGTCAATTTGCCTCCTCTCTCCTAGTTTCAGTCTCTGTTGCCATCTCCAACCTGTGCTTATTTGTCTCCTCTCTCCTACCCTCAGCCTCTTTTGCCATCAAGTGAATTAAATCATCCTTGCTTGGTGTTGCAATGCTGTTAATGCTTGAAAAGCTTCTGTACTCACTACCACTTTGTGTGGTCATACACTCCCTGGTAGAGGCCTTTGCCAAGCACTATTTCAGTAGCTAAACTAAAAATAAAAAAAACACACCTGGAAATGTGATTATTCAACTCGTGATCCTTCAACTGACAATCTCTATCCCACCGCTGCCACCAAATGTCACAAACCCTTCTCTAGTGATACCCTTTATTTTCCACGTATATCAATTCACTTTTAACAGAATTCAACAATATCAGCATCACATAATGAAAAACTGAGCACAAGTCACCATGTGTACATAATGTGCAACTGTCCTCCCACCATCAACCAATCATATTCCTCTATTTCTGCTAATCAACTACAACAAGCAATAATAACACAACCTACCCCTTACAACAATCAACAATTATACAACCTGCCCTTTAAATCCATATAAACGCATAACTAACATGATGTGATATAATCAATAATAAGTCTAATAGTATTTCTAATAATAACACTACTAAAAGTTTCCTATAGTTTCTTTTCTCTTGGCTCCATCACATATAACAATTATGAAGGTGTGGGATAGAGCTCAAGAAAGTGATACGTTTGTATTTTGTGATGTTATGTTAGAAAAGGGAAAGGAACCAATTGCAGCTGGTCAGAAGATGGTAGATGAACATCAGCCTCTGGAGGTGGTGCAATATGAGATTGAACATATTGCAGTTACGAGGAATAATAATGCAGATGAGTTCTCTTGTGAACATGTTCATGAGCTAAGGAGAAGATATCAGAACGGCCCACCTGACTGTAGATAAAAATGATATCTGCACTAAAAATAGTATTTGCACTAATGAGCAATTAGAGATCCCAAAGTCCTTGGAAGAAGTCACCACAGTAAAACCACAAGATCACAACTCTTTTCGAGTTTCACCACAAGTGCTCAGGACACCCAAAAAAGGCTACCTGTCTTATTTTACAGAGAACTAGGAAAAATGATGACATCGGGAAGTGAGCTGGAACAAACTGATTAGTTCACATCTCAGAGCATGGAAGAGCGAGGCAGCTCCTATAAAGAGGTGCTCAAGAGGTAAAGACCAGAGAAGGAGGAGAGAAATAGCAGGAACTACAACTAAACTCTAATTTAATTGAATCTCTAGTGTGTATATTAGTTTGAGACTAGTATCCTATTTGAGTACACTATTTGATCGTGTTTGCTGATTGATTTGTCATTAAGGTTGTTTAACCACACTTTCAATTATTGCTCTTAGTGAGCGGAATACGGTTTGTGGGGAAACTGATTTTTGTCTAGCCAGAAGTTTGTTGGCTAGGTGTCACAGAATACTGTCTGTTGGTGATATCTGAAGTATTTGCTTGACAGTGTACACATCTAGTTAAGTGTTAATTTACCTTCAATTTAGATTAATTCACACTAATTGATCCATCTACTAATAGACGAAGGTGTAGTAATTAGTCCTCACCTTGGACTCACTAAAGTGACTCGAGGCATGCATGGACACAGGAGGAGCCACAACATCATCGTTACTAGTGTTGGTATTCACGAAGCTGGAAACTGTTGGCATCTGAAAGGTGGAGCTTGTTTGATGGAAGAAAAGGTTGGAATGATAGCCAACTGATGTGTCAAAGTTGAAGAAGTTGTAATGTGAGTTGAGGGGAAGAGTACAGCCTGAAGCTTCCTTTCTGTGCCTATGAGGTTGCTGGTAAATGCTGGTGCCAGGATAAATGGGCAGCCTTCCTGACATCTCTGGCTGAAGTGGAGGACTACCCCTAATCATGAAGTGAAAAATGTTACCATTGGGCATGGGAAAGACTGTGGATGGAGAGGTGAGTGGAGAGAATGGAGTGCTATGCCAGGAAGTCCTACTATAAGAACCCAAGGAAGACACAGCTATATGCTCAGATTCACTGAATTTATCTCACATGCTGCTTCCCCTTCTTCTATGTGGCAAGTTGTCTCTGCTGATGCTCTTCCTGGTCTCATCTCAATCAGATAAAATGTCAATGGACAGGTTCATTTTATTCATAGCTGAGCCTTCTCCATGGAACTGAACCCTTCTCCTCTTCTGATCACTCAAATTGGTCGAGTCCCCTTACCAGGAGTTTGAATCTAAAAGTATGGATAAGTTATGCTTGACTGGGCAACCGATGCCATGAGGCTTAAGGTTCAGGACTGGAGAGTTAAGACACTTGTGACATAAGCCACACATCTTGAGACTCCTTCAAGCAGCCATCAATACCACAGAGTCACCTTCATCGACTCCCATTGTACTTTTTCTTGATCCCCACTGGAATTACAATAATTTCCCCCTTCTTAGCACCTCTATAGTATTTGAGATCGATGTGTGGTACTCTTGGCATGGTGGAATAATAGTCAATGTGCTGGTGGTGAGGGGAGGATGGGATGGGAAGTGGTTGTGAGGTGGGGGTGTGAGTGATAATTGCTGGTAGTTGCTGTAGAGTAGTCACAGGAAGTGGAAGCATACTGGTCGAATGGGAGGTGGGCAGTTGTGGAGGCTGAGGAGGATGAGGTTGTGTGGTTAAGGATGAAGTGGAAAAGTAGTTCTGTTGTGCAAATACTTCTACAGCTGGTGGTTAGCTGTTCATCGAAGGAGTGTTGGTGTTACTAGCTTCCCTGTATGAGGCAGAGCCCCAAGAGCATGTGTGGGGCCATACATAGCCAGGGGAGACGAAGGAGACACTTCAAAATTGAAGACACGAGGCTTTTCCATCATGTTCATGGCAGGAGAAGCGGGGTTATTGACAAACACTGTTGTGCTAAACATGTCGGTTACTACAGATATACAATAAGTGGATGGGACACCCTGAAGAAGTCTAAGGGAATTAATTTTGGACTGAAGGTGAGTAGTGGCTGAGTCTTGTGCAGGAAATTGCAAGGGGCGGGTCAGGCCAACAGTATATGTGCCCCTGTTTTGGGGGTTGCTAAGCTCCAAAGCACTTCCAAGGTAGTAATTTTCAGTCTTAAGAGAGAATGTACACACAGCACTTCCTTTTTTCCCCCAATGGAACAGCTGTAGTTCACTTGGTTCATCTAGGACTCTGATAATCCTTTCCGTCTTCAAAATAGCAGTTTTTATTGTAATAAATGTAATGTGACTATCAAAGTTCAAACCATTAGTAGCATCTTCAAGTTCTTGATATACCTAGGTATGCTTGGTTGGGTGGGGGTGTGTGTCCCTTGGCCTGTTACCTAGTATTGAAATAATAATCAATATAAGATAAGAAAATAAATCACATATAATATATTGGTGAATGGGGTATCTGGTTTGTTTATTTAATTTTGCTTTGCTTAGCGTTGTTCATTGGTAGTGAGAAATAACAATTTGTCTCTCTAGCTTTATGCACGTGTGTAGTGTGTGATAAATTGCAGTGTGCTGAGTATAATCTTGTCATCTGTATCTCTGCACAGGAAAGCTGGGACTACATTGGGTTTACCAGAATGGCACTTGACATGAAGAACAGGAAGTTGTGGGTGTGTTCGGTGATGTTGACATGCATTGTGTTGCTGCATCCAATTCTTTGTGTGTTCGGTGATGTTGACATGCATTGTGTTGCTGCATCCAATTCTTTGTGTGTTCGGTGATGTTGACATGCATTGTGTTGCTGCATCCAATTCTTTGTGTGTTCCTCCTGCAGGATTTGCCTAGAATAGGACTCAGCAATATTATACACTATCTGGAGCTTGGGCAACTTGGACTGATCTCTGATAACTCAATATTTCTTCATGGAGATGTAATTTAGCACTTTATGTTGGCATGTTTATAAGCTCAGTGATATTTAATGGGCCATGTATGTACAGTGTGCAGTGAATGTATTGGTCTATGGGACTCAGTATATGTGTACAGTGGGAGCATATGGAGTTAAGTATAGTGTGTTGTTTATAGGATTTATGTATGTATAAGTGCTTTTTTATGTAGAAATACTGTGTTATCTGTGACATGTGTATGTGCATGTATTTATAGTAAGATGAATTTATAAGAGGTTTCATTTATGATAATATTGGCATACCACATTAAGTTCAGATCAGATTATATTCTATTTTTCCCACTAGGTGTATTCTACTCTGCTGAAGATTTAGAGGTAATTTCGCACATGGAATGATTTTACATACACACAACAAACCCTTATTCACTCACACACCACCTTTATACACACACACACAGCACACACACCTCCTCCTCCCACACTAATAGATTAAAATTTGGCTACACATTCACATCCATAGAGTAAAGTTTAAAAAAGGGAATGTACATGCCATTATGTTGGGACAATTAAACTGCAGCAAAAAGAATTGGAAAAGTGTGTATCATAGTCTAGAGTAGATGTTTATATATTTCTCCTTTGTTCATCCCTTAGTAAGTAAATTAAGTTTATTTACAGATTTAGCAGGTGATTCAGCTGTGCACTGGTGTCAAAGCCAAACTCTCAACATTGGCCATGAAGGCCTTGAACTGGCTTAGTAGACCAATAGATAATTGAATGATTATCGATGCTTCAATTTAGTATTCTATAGATATAATTTATGTAGTTAATTCTTACTCTATAGAGATAATGTGTTGCCTAATTGGGACTCAGTAGATGTGTTATGTTTGGTTATGGGAACCTAATTGTTTAGATTTGTTCTTTAATTGATATAGACCTATGTGAGCCAAGCTAGTTCATGTATATTCAGTTTAAACTATGTACTTTGTATAGGTATGTCTCCATATTTGTGTATGTTCTGGGCTTTCAGAGTATTTAAGACCCTGACAACAAACTACCCACAGTTGTAATCATTGCATTGTGTTCCTTTCTCTGTATTGCAACCTAAATTTCTCTGGTTTGAGATAAAGGGGCATATATATTGCATGAATAGTACTCTGGTGGCAGAAATCCAAGGATTTTTCAACATTCAGTGGTAGGGCCAGAGCAGTACCTCCGACGACTGGGCGCCCGCAGGACTAACATTTATTGTGCACTAAAATATAACTTCCTAATAATACTGGCTTTGGTATAAACTTGGAAGTATGCAAGTTTGTTGTATTCGTGTTGTTGTTTTTTTGTTGTTGTAATGCTGTTGTTGTTATGGCTAAGTGATTCATAATGTTTGTTTTTGTTCTCCTCAGCAAATGTCTGCAAATGGGGAAGGCTCTGGAGGTAGAGTACGTGTGGTATCTTGTTATGCTCCAATTAGAGCTGCTAGGAGAGAAGTGAAGGATGCTTTTTTTCAAGAGCTTGACCATATACTTGCAAGTGTATTATCAGGAGAGAAATCTGTTCTGCTTGGTGACTTCAATGCCTGTGTTGGATCCAGGGAACATGTGGGAGATAAGTGTGATGCAGTGAGAGGACCACAGGGTATGGAGTCACCAATGATGCAGGAAAGGAGTTGCTGTCCTTTCCATAATTATATAAGGCAACAGTGTGTAACACATTATTCAAGAAGAAGGCTATCCACCAGCGGACATGGCCAAATCCAAAGAAGAAGCAATGGAGCTGCATAGATTGTGTTCACACGCCAGGAAGATCATTTGGATGTAGCACTGACATCAAGAAAGAGGCTGAGTGTAATACTGACCATAAGTTTGTGTGTCCAAGGATCAGGATGGCTGGGTGGTGCTATAGGAGAAAGGCATCTGTGAATGATTTTAGCCCCTAAAACTGTGCCACCTGGCCAAATCTCTTCCTGTAGGCGTGTCAAGTAATAAAAAAAGGATCTATTCATGTACTTATGGACTGTTACATTTTCATGGAACTAGAAGTATGTAAACACAACTTGACTCAAGAAGGGAAATTGGCTGGGTCATACTAGGCCACACCATTTAGGTAAGCATGTCTTATATCCAGGGTAATGACGGGTTTGACCACTAATTCAGTATATAATCCAAACATGTTCATCAGGTGCACGTCTGTGTCCTTTCCTATTTACATATTTGCAGGCAACCAGTGAAAATATCCATCCATTTGGGAAGATATACAGATTGGTCAAGTTCAAGCAATTTGCAAGATACACACATGCATGAGCACACACACTTCAACATGGAGGCTTTTCCATGCACCCAACCACAGATCATCCCATATTGATGCAGTTATTTCATATCTTAGTGGTTGATTGGTGGAGTGGTCAGTCAAGTGAGAACGGAGATGGAATTTTTTTATTACTATTCATAGAAATAGTGGTCACAAATGAGTGGTGATCTTTGATTAGGGCAGTTTCTCAAGAGGGGACTACCGTATTCTTAGCACCCCAAATTGCATTGAAAATGTGTCCACAATGCAGCAGAGGGATTTACTATATTTTGCGCTATAATTATTTTAATGCATGGGAAAAAACGTTGCACGAGAACATGAAGTGAATTGTACTAATGTAAAATTAATTTGCATCTCAGGGATATAAAACGAGACTTGTGATTTATTATTGTTACTAAACACCATCCAATCAGAACTGCCACAGTGTCAAACACTTTTTTCACACATACCTGGAGACACAATGTCGGCTAGTGAAAAAGAAAATCTTGAGAGTGAAGAGACTACATCAAATGCTGTAAAAATAGAAAAATCTCCTGGTGCATGTAAAAACTTCCCGCCAATACCTTCATGGATGGACAGTTGTATTCTGAATTTGGCCATGATATCTGAGAAAGTCCAGTTCACTCAGAAAATGAGCTCACCATGTCTGATGTTTGGGGAAAAGGTTTGTATAACAGTGCACAATCAGGACCTCTGGACAAGCTTTAGTGACATTGGCAATGAGATGATTGTGACAAGACCAGGAAGGTTAGTGAAGTCACTCATAGTTAGTCACACTGTCAGTAGTGTAACTGCTACAGCTAAAGTGCATGTGCCACAGATTAACACCCAACAGTCTACATACTAGCTGTAGCTATACATGCACATGAATGAGTATAAGTTTTTTTTGTTGACTTAGTTGTCATCATGAGCAATGTTATCCACAATGCAGGTGCTTTTCCCCAACCTTGATAATTAGTCTGAGTGGCCTGGAGCCACGTGAAGGATATTCCGTTGGCCTTAAAATGTCACGTGTGGCCAATCATGAGTATCGATACAATAAGTATGGGTGGTTTGCCATGAACGAGAGCAAAGTTGCTGCTAAAGGTGCTGGAGAAGAGAAGCAGACTTACGTGCATCCTCACTCACCAAACTCTGGAGAGTCCTGGATGAAGGATCCTATAAGCTTCAAGTCTGTGAAGATCACTAACTATGAAGAATGCGAGCATGGAAATGTAATGTTTATATCCCTCCCTCATTATGCCTTCCAACTAACATCCTCTTCTCTCCCCTGTTCCTATAGATATTCCTGAAAACCATGCACCGATATATCATTGAGGTGATGATCAAAAAGGAGGATGGTCTAATGCAAGTTATGTGTTTTCCTTTACCTGACACCTCTTTTATTGTGGTGACGTGTTACCATAATGAGGAGCTGAAGAAACTGAAAGTAGACAATCCTTTTGCAACAGCTTTCCGCCAGAGGAATACACCTCCAACTTCCACTTTTGATGCAAGTGGAAAGGACAGTGATCATGTTGCCAGTGGAAGCAATACCATTGCAGCTCCACCTCTCCAGCCTTTGTTCACAGTGGGTGATCCAGTGAGCAATGATAGCTGTATAATGATGCATCATCAACAATTGACGAAGCACATCCAAGCTCTGGAAGCACCTCAATGTAAGATACACACACACACACACACACCATAAAATTCATATTTTACTTGAAGTAATTTCGCAATTCCTTCAATGTTATAGTTATTTTTTCACTGAATGGTTCTCCAACTTTTGGTTCCTTCAATGTTGGTGTAAACCCCTGCTCTTTAGGTGTTGGTGAGAATCTGGGTACCTTCGATGCTGGTGTAAATCCATGCTCATTTGGTGTTGATGGGAAGCCAGGCTCCTTTGGTGCTGGTGTAACCCCTGGCGAAATCCCCCATGCTGACCCTATCTGGTATTCTAACACCAGTATAGGGGCTAATAACACAGCTGTGGTACCAAGCAACTGTATCCAAGGACAGCACATCCCTGGGCTGCAGCCGTTCCCAATATTCCACAACCACTTTATGTCCCCATTTGCTGTGGAGGAGGACATGACACAAGAAGAGGACAAGATTTAACTTTCTGACATTAGAACTTGTTAAGAGATCTAAATATAAAGAAGAATTACTGACAGCTGTATACTTAATCGATGCTATTACTGTTGTTGCTGAATATCACATTGTTCATTAGTACATAATAATGAAATTACAAGCACTCACAAATGCATTACTACAGTTGAGTACTTACTTGCTCTCTGTACAAGTGGAATAGTTGCCACTGTCATGGCCAATGGGTCCTGATTCAAATGCAGGCGACGTAGCATTGTGTGAGTATGTAAAGATTGTATGCAGAGACACTCATCACTCTGGTTCCCTGCATGGGCTCCTGTGACCTCCATAGAGGAGTTCGGTTCCAAGTATTGCATCCAGGTCACATTCACAGTCTAAATAGGAAGACCATAGCATATATCATGAGTCGTGCACTAGTGTACAAACAACATCAATCACCAACACACCATGTGCTATGCACACTGATATGAGCACCTTGTTTACAAAGTTGTTCCATCCACACACACAAAAGTAACAAACACAAAGATATCACAAAATTTATAATACACAATATTTCAGAGATAGTATTGAGATTGTTACTTATTTCAGTACAGAGCAGTACATCCCCCATCCCACTCCACATATACTTATGCCTGCTCACACACATGTACACAGATGAGCCAGGTCACACACACAGACATATCGACTAACACACTCACTCACACATGGACAGACATAACAGCTGACACATACAGAACTTTCAAGATTTAATTGGTTAATGATATAGAAAGCATTGATTAACTTGCAATAACATGATTCATTTCCATTCTATTTTCCAACCAATCTACTTGCATTTACAATAATAGAGTTTAAGCCATCCCTTACATGGGATGAATATGGAAGTAATGTGGATGATATATATATGTGCGTATATCAACCTTGTCCTCTCCTCTGGAAATCCTGGAGAGACAACCACTACAGTCCACCGAGGATTTCAGCTCACTGGCATTGTTGGCAGAAAGGAAAACAATCATTTTCCATATGATGACTGTCTCTGTATTGTTCTGGCTAGTCACAGTAACATATCTTGCTATACCTCTATTACTGACTACAATAAAACAAAACAAAACTCATTATCTGTAATTCCATTTATGACAATTCATAGTTGTAAGTGCTATTCCAAAATATATTTAATATAAAACTATAGAAATGACAGGTCTTTCTTGGAATTAAATATATCCTGGGTAATGCTGAGTTACCACCGTTATGCATAACTAAATTGTTACCATCATAAATTTGGGTGGTTATGTTAGCTATATATATTAAAACTGTTAACAATTCACAATGCATCGTAAATAGAGCCACAAAAATATTCATGACCTTATTATCTAAAGCAATAGTAAGGAGGGTGAAAAAATATTTCATATTTCAACAAAAAGCTTATTGTACTCAACAAATCCAATTAAATCAAAACATGTTTATTAATTACTACCATAGCATTCGTGAAGAGGAAGAGAGAGCTTACAGTATCTCTCTGCTATATTAGCAGTGAAGAGGCATTGAAACAGGGTGCAATAGTTGTCAGAGAGGAAGTAAAAACTCCACAATAGTGAGAGAAATAATAGCCATAGTAGAAGGTATTAAAATTTTCTATTTATACTTAAAAGGAGTGATGTTTGTAGTACAAACTGACCAAATCCTATTGTGCATTTAACAACCTCAAGGACAAGCACGGATATCTAGCATGGTGGATATAATTGTTACAATAGTATAACTTTCAAGTACTCCACAGGTCAGGAGCAGAAAATGCTAATGCAGACAGACTCAGTCATAACGGGTCAAGAGCAGAGGAGGGGAGAATGTCAGGGAATTCTTCCTTGACTGACCTAGAGGACGTACAATTGCTCTACTTGATAGAATCCAAGGCAGTTATTGTAGACAGATTTTCAACATGGTAACCAACATCATGATAAATTCAAGGTAGGTTATGTTGACAGTTCTGAGGTGAAGTGTAGAGATGCAGGTGTAGAGATGCAGGTGTAGAGGTGCAGGTGTAGAGGTGCAGGTGTAGAGGTGCAGGTGTAGAGAGCCTTAGAGGGGAAGGTGTGTGTGTGTGTGTGTGTGTGTGTGTGTGTGTGTGTGTGTGTGTGTGTGTGTGTGTGTGTGTGTGTGTGTGTGTGTGTGTGTGTGTGTGTGTGTGTGTGTGTGTGTGTGTGTGTGTGTGTGTGTGTGTGTGTGTGTGCATTTGTGTCTGTGTGTAACACAGTCCAGAGAGAAGTGTGGTTCATTAAAGCATTCCTAGAGCATCCACACCAAATTTTTACCTATTATTTATGCTTTACATGAACATTTAGTGGCTCTTATCAGGTGCTATGGGAAGACTTCAGATGATTTGTCATCACAAGTGGCTCCTACACTCTTTAATCTCTACTTTGATGTGGCAATACACTTGTTACTGGAAATGGCCAGCCGAAGGGCAGATATAAGAGTGGCTAACCTTCATGGTGCTAAGTTTGTGGGCAACCACAGGAAGCTACAGCATGAGGCCATAATCTCTGATTTGAAGTGCACTGATGATATGGCCTTGGTGGCTGATTCATGGGATGATCTCAAGTCCATGCTAGATGACATGTCAATCTGTAGTTAGACTGAGACTCTGACAGTGCTGCTATCAGACCTCTATCCAGAGCCTGTGACAACCAATCTATTTCCTAGCTATATAATGTGGGGCTTAAAAAAACTGAAAATTGACAACAATCCTTTTGCAACAGCTATCCACCAGAGAAATATATTTTTAACTTCCTATTCTAATGCCAATGGAAAGGATGGTGATTATATTGCCAGTGGAAGCTACACTATTGCAGTTCCACCTCTCTAGCCTTTGTTCACAGTGAGTAATCCAATGAACACTGATAGCTCCCTGATGACGCATAATCAGCAACTGATGAAGAACATCCAAGCTTTGGAAGCTCCACAACGTAAGATACACACACACACTATATAAGTAAAAGTTTACTCAAGCTCATCTCCCCATTCCCTCATTGTTATAGCACTATTTCACTGAACAGTCTTCCAACTTCCAGTTCCTTCAGCGTTGGTGTAAACCCAGGCTCCTTCAGTGTTGGTGGGAACCGGTACTTTTGATGCTTTTGTCAACCCAGGCTCCTTTGATGCTGGTGTAAACAAAGGTATATTCAATGTTGGTGGGAAGCTGGGCTCCTTTGGTGCTGGTGTGATCCCGGGCAACATAGCTCCTCCTGACCCTAGCAGGCAATCTAACACCAGTATAGGGGCTGCTATCACAGCTGTAGTATCAAGCAACTCTATCTCAGGACAGCATACCATTGGGCTACAGCCATTCCCAAATTCCCAATGCTCCACAACCAATTTATGTCCTCATTTGGTGTGGAGGAAGACATAAAACAAGAATATAAGATATAACTTTTCTGACATTATAATTTGTTGAAATATCTAAATGTAAAGAAGAATTACTGACACCTGTATACTTAATCAAAGCTATTATTGTTGTTGCTGAATATCACGCACTTTGCGAGTATGTAAAGGATTGTATGCACAGAAACTCATCACTCTGACTCTCTTCAGGGGTGCCTGTGACCTCCATAGAGGAGTTCTGTTCCAAGTATTGCATCCAGGTCACATTCACACTCTAAATTGGAAAACCATAGCATATATAATGGTTGTGCACTAGCATACAAACAACATCAATGAACAACATACCACGTTCTACACACACTGATACTAGCACTCTGTTAACAAAAGAAGTAACAAAAAAAATTATATCACAAAATATATAATATACACAATATTTCAGAGATAGTATTAAGATTGTTACTTATTTTTAGTACACAACAAGCATATAAAGAATGGGGAGGGAAGAAATTTTTTTGATGGAGTATACCAGTGATAGTCTTAGGAGATGTATGGAACACTTCACCATTTGTTCATTACATTCCACCTCACAGAAAATATAGTCATGATTATTTGGTAATATGTGGGATTGGTGTGGCTAATTTACATGTGTATGGTTCCTTTTTATCAAAATGTATTAAATGGCAAGTGTTGAAAAGCTATATTTACTATGGTAAAATTTTTTTGGTGATCCAGACTGGAGGTCATGATATTTCCCTTGCAATTGTTCATAACCCAAAGCAGTACATACCATTGGAAAGCTTATGAGCTAAGGAATCTGTTGATACCAAAAGTATTTCTTAGAAATGAAAGAAACCAACATTATGGTCATTTAAAGATAATTCATGAAATATGGGCTGCTGGCCCCGTAATATGAAAGGTTGATGTAAAGAAGACTGCTGGCCAGTGATAGTCATTAGTATGCTGTGTTGGTTGGACAAGGCTGGGCTGGATTTAGCTAGGTTGGATTGGGCTAGGTTAGTTTGGGTTAAGCTGGCATGGGCTAGGGCTTGGCTAAATAAAGACTGGGCTGGTCTGGATGGAGCTGCATGTAGCAAAGATGCAGCCAACATTGAATCATTGCAAACAATACCTTGTGCACTAGAAGGTAAAGCGTTATAGCTGGAAGTAACCAAGTCCATATGGTTAGCTAATTACCAACAAGAATATTAAAATATTTAAGAACCATCTGCCACGATAGGTAACTCACTATGGCCGTCCAGGACTGTCATATGTAGTGGGGGCATTATATTTCTAGATGGTACGAGATGAAGTAAAAATGTTTCTCTTCAAACAACAGTTCTCCTATCCATTCACACAGTGACATTTTCTGGCAACTATATCAAGTTAATTGGTGGCCACAAACTGCACTCACCCTTCAAGGTGTTATTAGGTACTCATAGGATAGACACACCTACAACAGATAAATGTCTGAAAATGTTGCCCCCATGAAGGGGATGCCAATAGTGACATATGTAGCAGATTAAGTAACATTCCTCTGTTTCCTGTCCATGGCACAGGCTGAGATAATGTGGCCAGCATTAACCATAGACTTTTTTGATCCCAGGGAAACCCTGAACCAATTTACAGCATGAGCTGGGAGGTACCTCAGAAATATTTCTTTTCTGAGTTATGATTACTTCCTCTTCATACACTCTTGTTATGAATAGATCATCCTGCAGAAAAAGAGAAGCACAATATTGTCAACCATCATCACTAATAACCAGGCCATGGTGGACGAGGCATCCATAACACATCAGATGTATCATAGTGCAATGGAAAGGTTCATGCATGACTTGAGTGGCACTAATTCCCCCCCCCCCCCCCAAGAAAGTTGGCAATTCAGTTTTAACTGCAGTGCCCCATATTTAAACAAACACATTCTGACATCAAGAAAAGAACTAAGATACTTTTGGAGTGCTTGCAAGATGCCAACACACTACTGTATGGCCACATGTGCCCGTTTACCTAGTGACAATGAACAAAGAGATACTCCAAGGATAAGATTACCAACACATTTACTTCAGCAAGTTAATGATGGAAGGTTGCTGTTAATGTACAAGCCAATATGAGTTAGCCTGGCTATGTTAAGCAGACTAACACCAATGTACTAGCTGCTGAATCACATGGGAATGCTAGCCAGCTACTGAATACTGTATCCTTAACTACTAAATGAAGTAATGTACAAATTCACATCCCTCTGATGTAGTTTCCTGAATAAGCAACCACCTGCAGCTTAACTGACAATGTTGTCACTGGAGAAGAGGATGAGTGTCTTTCACTTTGCAGGTTAGTTAATCACCTAAATTACATTTGCAGGCTTGCCTCCACAAACTATGATAAAATCCTGCATCCCAACCATGATTCTACGATTGGGTCATCACTGCTGGACTCACAAATGTGTAGTCAGTTCTGATTCTGCTGCACATATCAGTGATGCTGTTTGACATTGGCCTTCCTTTCATCTTTAAGTGATTGTAATTCCCTATCATTTGCTATGACAACCAACAATGAGTAGGGGCAAAACTTTTCAAAGATTATAATTAACCTGCAGAAACCGTGTTTCACTCACAGCATGCTCAATATTTCAGCAAGTAAGATGTGGCGCTCCTGAAGATAAGTTCCACTTCAAGCACACATACTTTCCCACCTGGCAGCCACATACACTCACACACTGTTTGCTAATCCCCCCACCCCACCCCACCCCACATTTACTCTGCCTGCCCACACACATGCACACAGGTGAGCACATTCACACAGATATACTGACTGACACACACACAGAGAGACAGATTGACTGGCATGCACACAAAACTCTCAAGATTTAATTGGTTAATCACATAGAGAGCATTGATTAACCCACAATGAGAAAATTTATTTCCATTTTATTTTCCAACCACTCTACTTGCATTAAAAATTAAAAAAAGCTTAAGCCATCCCCTACATTGATTGTACACGAAAGTAATATAGATGATATATGTGAATGTATCAACCTTATCTTCTCCTCTGATAATCCTGGAGAGACAATCACCACAGTTTACAGAAATGTTCAGCTAACTGGCATTGTTGGCAGAGAGAAAAGCCATAATTTGCCATATGATGACTGTCTCTGTATTGTTCTGGCTAGTCACAGAAACATATCTCGATATCCTTCTATTACGGATTACAATAAAACAACAAAAAAAAACACAATCTATAATTCAATTTATGACACTTCTTAATCGTAAGTATGACTCCAATATACACTTAATATAAAACTGTAAAGGTAGCAGTTCTTTTTCGGAGATAAAGATATCCAGGGTAAAGCCTAGTTTCCTTCACAAGGTAAAACTAGATCGTTACCATCACCAATTTTTTGTGGTAATGTTAGCTATATAGCTATAATGTAAAAAAGTCAACAATTTACAATTCATCGTAAATAGAGCCATAAAAATATTCATAACTTTAATATCTAAGCAAGAGTAAGGAGAGTAAAAAAAAGGCTATTTGTATTTCAATAAAAAAACTTATTACACTCAGAAAATCAAATCAAATCAAAACATGTTCATTAATTACTACAAGAGCACTCGTGGAGAGGGAGGGAGAGCTTACAGTGTCTCTGTGCTATATTTGCAGTGAAGATGCGTTGAAACAGGGTGCAGTTGTTGTCAGAGAGGAAGCAAGTCAGGATGTTATCAATGAGCTGAGCATTAGCATTCATGTCAGCCAGTATTTTGTCACATGACCCGTCACATGTCAGATCAGAGCTTTTAAACACAGCCTGTGAATAACAATCACAAAAGAGTAACTTAAGCATATTACGTAATTTTATAGACTTAATCATGATAATTTCTTTAAAATCCATGTAGCTAATTGTGGCAAAGAAGATGGAAACCATGCTCATATTGGGAACGTACATAATATATATACTAGGTGTCCACTAAACCACATGACTTAAGTGGTCCTGGGTGGACAGCCCCTACTGTACTGTACCATGACAGGTGTGCATCAGGTATATAGAAATGACTACTGACTGACTGTAGTATTTGCATAGTGACTACACATCACATACACATACTTTGGTCACTGCAGTGGCTAGGCGTGCTAGATTACCCAACACCTCAGAAATAGACTTGTTCCCAAAGTTCTGTTACTTCTAAAATATCTGTCACACAATTGAAGATATGAAACTGAACGTAAATGCACACTCCTTTGAACACATTTGCCTGCGGACAATATTAGTCATCTGATGCAAGACACTTACTCATCAACTGACTTGAAGCTGGTGAGAACAGAACCAGTGAAGTTAGGGTTGCCATCCTTCACTCCTCTGATGAAACTCTGGAGAGAGGCAGGAGGCAACTCCTCCACACCATTGGCAACCATACTTAAGTCTTTCTCCTGTGCATAGCTCTTCAAGCTGGAGATCAAGGCGAAGTTCTGAGGAGGAGAACAACAACAAACACCATGATTCATTGTGATGACAGCAAAAGTCATTAATATGATAACAAAAACAACAATAAAAACAACAAAACTGCTTAATTTAAAGTTTATATCGAAGCCAGTATAAATATAAAGTTAGATTTTAGTGTTGAATTAATTCTAGTCCTGCACACACCCAGTTGTCGAGGCTACTGGTTACAAATCCTTGGATTGCTGCCACCAGAGTATTATTCATGCTATATAAGCACCTCTTATCTCAAACCAGAGAAATTTTGGTTGTAGTAGAAAGAAAGGAACACAATGCAATGATCAAAATAGAACTCCAGGTAGTTGGCTCACTTTGGCTGTCAGGGTCTTAAATACCCTGACAACCCTGAATATACAGAAACATGGAGCCTCACCTATACAGAATACATAGTGAAAACTAAATATACATAAACTAGATAAGCTCATAAGCCTATATAAATTAAAGAACAAATCTAAACAATTAAGTTCCCATAACCAAACATATCACATCTATTGAGTCCCAATTAAATAACACAAATATCTCTATAGAGCAAGAATTAACTACATAAATTATATATATATAGTGTACATGATTGAAACATCAATAATCATTAAATTATCTAATGGCCCAGAGACAAGTTCAAGGCCATAATGGCTGATGTTGAGAGTCTGCCTTCGACACCAGTGCACAGCTGAATCACTTGCTAAAATACTGAATAGCTAATTTACTTACTAAAGTATGAACAAAGGAGAAATATACAAACATCTACTTTTGACTTCTATACACACTTTTCCAATTCTTTGCAGCAATTAAACCATCCCAACATAATGGCACATATATGCCCTTTTTTAAAACTTTACTCAATGAATGCCAACCTTTAGCCAAATTCTAGTCCACAGGGTGGGTGGGGGGTTTGCGTGTGTGTCTGTCTCTGTCTGTCTGTGTGTGTGTGTGCGTGTGTGCGTGCAATTTTGTGTGTATGTAAAACCATTCCATGTGTGAAATTAACTCTCTGTCTTCAGCAGAATAGGAGACAACCAATGGAAAAAAAATTGAATATAATCTGATCCAAGCATAATGGGGTACAACCATATTATCATAAATGAAACCTTTTATTAATACATCATACTATAAATACATGAACATACACATGCACACAGACAACACACAAAAAATGCACAGCAGAAACTGTCAAATTACATCTCCATGAAAAAATATTGGGTTATCAGAGATCAGTCCAAGTTGCCCAAGCTCCAGATAGTGCGTAATTTTGCTGAGTCCTATTCTAGGCAAGTTCTGCAGGAGGAACACAAAGTATTGGATGCAGCAACACAATGCATGTCAACATCACCCAACACACCCACCACTTTGTGAGGAAACTTCCCATTCTTCATGTCGAGTGCCATTCTGAAAGACCCAATGTAGTCCCAGTTTTCAGATGACAAGATTGTACTCAGCACACTGCTGTTGACCACACACTACACACATGCATGAAGGTAGAGAGACAGGTTAGTCAATTCTCACTATCAATAAACAATGCTAAACAAAGCAAAACTAACTAAACTAACCAAGATACTAATTTACCATTTCATTAGATGTAATTTATATAATTCTTATCATACATTGTTCACTATTTCAAAACTACATAAAAGGCCAAGGGTAACCCCCCCCCCCCTCCCCACCCCCAACAGCATACCTAGATATTAAAAGAACATGGAGATATTACCAATGATTCAAACTTTGATAGTCACACTTCATTTATTATGATACTAACTGTTATTTTGAAGATGGAAAGGATCATCAGAGCCCTAGAATAAACTAAGTGAACCACAGTTGTTCTATTGAGAAAAAAAAAGTATCAAAACACGCGAGAAAAAAAGAGTATCAAAAAACATGGTGGATACCTGTTGGAAATATTGGACCTTTGCTTCGCTAACTCATCAGTCATTCAAAACAATTAACAATAGACTAATCGTCTCCAAAGAGTACAGGATCTTACTATAATTCACAATCTGTGTCTGTCTGTCTGTCTGTCTGTCTCTGTCTGTCTGTCTGTCTGTCTGTCTGTCTGTCTGTCTGTCTGTCTGTCTGTCTGTCTGTCTGTCTGTCTGTCTGTCTGTCTGTCTGTCTGTCTGTCTGTCTGTCTGTCTGTCTGTCTGTCCGTCTGTCCACCTGCCCGTCTACCTGCCTGCCTGCCTGCCTGCCTGCCTACCTGTCTGTCCATTTGTCTGTTTTCCTGTCAGTCCATCCGTTTGTCCATTTGTCTGTGTGTGCAATTAAACTTCTTCCAAATCACTGGAGAGATCTTCAGAAACTTTAAGGTATTGATTGGAGCACATCACTGCATGTTCTCGCGAAAGTTTCATTCAGATCAGGTAACTATGGCTGTAGTTTGTACATTGGTGTGGCTTGGTGATATGAAACACTAATAAAAGACCAAGTTCAATTAAATTTGGCAAGCTTATTAATGTATTATACTGGTGTCAGTAGTCCCCACATGTGATATTAAAGGGAAACTGAAATAGTAAAAAAATTGTCTTATCTCATTGTCTTGGGGAAACCACTTTGTATCCCAGGGATGTAAAATGCAACCGTTGCTTTTTACCATAATTCTCGATTTGTTAGTTGATTGTTTGCTTGTTCTACAATTCCTCCGGGACAATTGAGACCTAAGGGCTCAAATTTTCAGGGTTTGATGAAAATCATCCTGAGGTGCTTATAGTAAACACGCTGTAAGTGAGGTCAGTACAACCCTGCCCAAATCCCTTTTCATTTCTTTTCATTTTCTTATTTTTGAGCCCTGTAGGCCCGATCGTCTGGTATGTGACAAGGAACAAACAAACTAATTAAAAATATAAAATTATAGTAAGAATTTTTTTCTTTGTCTGTAGGATGGCACACTTTTAGTCATTTTAATGCATGGGAACCAAAATGTTACCTCAACACACAATGGGAGGGATTTCTTTAAGGAAACCACTTTGTCCCTCAGGGATGTAAAATGCAGCATAAGCTTTATTTCAATGCATAGAAATACCACCTCAACACACTATGGGAGGGTGCCTTGGGAAACTACTTAGCATCTCATTAATGTAAATTACCATAGGTGACTCATTTTTCACTTCCATCTATTCTTCTAAAAAGGTGCTAATCACTACATAATTAAAACTATTCTGAGTGCAAAACTTTTTTCACACATTTATTCTATGACAATTATAAAAGCTTTAAGTTTTGAGCATTATTATCACACTCTCTACAAAGTGAAGTGGAGACAAGATGTCCAGCAATGAAGAAGCTAGTCATGATAGTGAAGGATCTCCTTTAAGTGTTGGAACAGAAGAACATCCTACTGCATGGAAACTCTACCGGCCAATAGATTTCAATGGAATATCTGCAGAGATGGACATATCTGCTCAAAATTTGAAAAGAAACTCTGAGATAGTCAATTCTGCTACGAAAAGGAGCTCACCAGGTCCACTCCCTGGGGACAAAGTTTGTGTGACATTGCACAACCAGGAACTCTGGAAGCGTTTTAGTGACATTGGCAACGAAATGATTGTGACTAGATCAGGAAGGTGAGTCAAGTTACACTTCCTGTGTGACACTGCAGGTAGAAGTAACTGCTGTAGTTTAAGTGCACGGGCCAGAGATTAACAGCTGCAGTCTACATACTAGGTCTATATATATGTGCACATGAATGAAGGTACAGTTGATTTCTGACCTTTATTTCATCATGAACAATGTCATCCACAATGCAGGTGCTTGTTCCCTATCCCAATAATTAGTCTCAGTGGCCTGGAACCAAGTGAACGCTATTCGGTCGGCATTAAAGTGTCACCTGCAGACAAGCATCGCTACCAATACAAGCGTGGGTGGTCTCCTATGAAAGAGAGCCGACCATCTCAAGGTGCTGGAGAAGAGACACAGACCTACATGCATCCATGCTCACCTAACCATGGAAAGTTCTGGATGAAAACGCCAGTTAACTTCATCTCCATGAAGATCACTCACTATGAACAATCCAAGCATGGAAATGTAATCTCTATGTCCCTCACCATGCCTTTCATTTAACATTCTCTTCTCTCCTCTGTTCCTCTAGATCTTCCTGAAAACCATGCGCCGATATATCATTGAGGTGATGCTTAAAAAGGAAGATGGACTAGTGCAGGAGATGTGCTTTCCTTTGCCGGACACCTCCTTCATTGTTGTGACGTCTTACCAGAATGTGGAGCTGATACGATTGAAAGTTGAAAACAACCCCTTTGCTAAAGGTGCACACCAGAGGAATGCGCCTCTACCTTCCACTTTTGCGGCCATCGGAAACAACAGTCATCATGTTGCCAGTGGAAGCAACACCATTGGAGCTCCACCTCTCCAGCCTCTGTTCACAGTGGGCAATCCAATGAAGAATGGTAGCTCTATGATGATGTATAATCAACACCTGACAAAGCGCATCCAAGCTCTGGCAGCTCCTCAACGTAAGACACACACACACACACCATAAAAGTAAACTTTTACTTAGTATATTTCCGCATTCCTTGTACGTTATAGTATTTTCTTCACTAAGCAATCCTCCAACTTGAGGCTGCTATGGTGTTGGTGTGAACCCTGGCTCCTACGGTGTTGGTGTGAACCCTGGCTTCTACGGTGTTGGTGTGAACCCTGGCTCCTACAGTGTTGGTGTGAACCCGGGCTCCTACAGTGTTGGTGTGAACCCGGGCTCCTACGGTGTTGGTGTGAACCCGGGCTCCTATGGTGTTGGTGTGAACCCTGGCTCCTATGGTGTTGGTGTGAACCCGAGCTCCTATGGTGTTGGTGCGAACCCTGTCACCAACGGTGTTGGTGTGAATCCGGGCTCCTACAGTGTTGGTGTGAATGCCCCTCTACCTTCCACTTTTGCTGCCATTGGAAACAACAGTCATAATGTTGCCAGTGGAAGCAACACCATTGCAGCTCCACCTCTCCAGCCTTTGTTCACAGTGGGTGATCCAGTGAACAATGATAGCTCTATGATGACGCATAATCAACACCTGACAAAATGCATCCAAGCTCTGGCAGCTCCACAATGTAAACACACACACACACACACACACACACACACACACACACACACACACACACACACACACACACACACACACACACACACACACACACACACACACACGAAATAAGTACAATTTTACTTAAATATATTTCCACATTCCTTTTATGTTATAGTATTTTCTTCACTAAGCAATCCTCCAACTCAAGGCTCCTGTGATGTTGGTGTGAACCCTGGCTCCTACGGTGTTGGTGTGAACCCAGGCTCCTACGGTGTTGGTGTGAATCCTGGCTCCTACAGTGTTGGTGTGAAATCTGGCTCTCTTGGTGCTGGTGTGAACCATGGCTCTGTTGATGCTGGTGTGACTCTGGGCTCCTTTGGTGCTGGTGTGACCCCAGGCTACATTCCCCCTGCCAATGCTGGCAGGTTTTCTAATACCAGTATAGGGGCTGCTAACACAGCTGTGGTGCCAAGCAACTCTATCCCAGGACAGCACATCCCTAGGCTGCAGCCATTCCCAATGCTCCACAACTACTTTATGTCCTCATTTGCTGTGAGGGAAGACACCAAGCAAGAAGAGGACAAGATATAACATTTCTGATGTCATCATTGTTACATTATCTAAAAATGAATATCCTCTAGACAATTGTTTAATTACCCAATGTTATTGCTGCTGCTGATTTGTTGGATTACATATTGCGTTATCGTTTAAAAAAAATTTGAAAAATCATTAATAAAAAGTATGTTATGAAAAAGTGGCTCCACAGGTGATATGTACTCTTGAAACAAACATGGAAATTCCACAAGCTTAATGATCCAGTTGTAATGGACCTGAATTAGAGGCTTGCCAGCACATGAATTTCATTTCCTAATCCTTTATTACAATCACTCTTTAATTTTTGGAAACACACACACACACACACACACACACACACACACACACACACACACACACACACACACACACACACACACACACACACACACACACACACACACACACACACACACACACACACACACACGAGAAAGTCTGTTCAAATGGAGCCAATAACTGTGTTGAAGTCATTGTGTCATGATCTGTACTTTACGATTGACAACACAACCAATTTTAATAACCCCAAATTAGGAAAGTAAATTTATATTACAAAGTGATGCATCAGCAACATGTCTATGCTCTATATTGAGCCATAACTAATAGCCAAGGTCAAGAACATCTCAATAAATATGGTGCACACAAGTTTTTACAAAGAGAATAAATCATTCCACAATAGAGAGAGAGAGAGAAACACATGCCATAGTGGAAGGTAGTATACATTTCCATTTTTACCCAGAAGGAGTGATGTTTGTAGTACAAACTGACCAAATCCCTTTGTGCATTTAACAACCTCAAGGACAGGTATGGATATCTAGCATGGTGGATATTATTGTTACAACAGTATAACTTTCAAGTATACCACAGGTCAGGAGCAGAAAATGCTAATGCAGATGTACTCAGCCACAATGGGTTGTGAGCAGAGGAAGGGGGATGTCATGGAATTCCTCCATGACTGACCTGGAGGACGCACAATTACCCTCCCCCATGGAATCTAAGGCAGGTGTTGTAGACAGATCTGAACATGGCAACGAACATCATAACAAATTCAAGGTGGTTGATGTTGACAGTTCTGAACATGATAACCAACGTGAGAAAAATATTGATGTCATTGATAAGGCTAAGGAACAGATAACCACAATAAAAGCAGGCAAGAACTCACCTAATAAGGGCAGAGGAGTCTGTGACAGAGGTGTGTCTCTACCTGCTGATTGGTCAGTTGGAGCAGTTACTATCGAAACTGATCCATGATGATGTCAAACTGAACACAATAACTGATTATAAAAGGAAATGAACATTGTAATTTAGAAGAGAGAAAAAACTCTATGATTTGATTTGGTTAGAGGGAAAATTTATTTATAACAATGTATGTGACGCTATTTTAATTTACTCCAATTGCTAAGCATGTGTGTGAAAACTCTATGCTGAACCCTGCTAAACCTTTGATAATACTCCACTTTGCCTCACGAGAGGGTATCAAGTGGGTATTTGTTTAATATAAAAATATAATTTTTTAAGAAATACTATAGCCATTACTCATATTATTCTCACTGATCATAAAGAGTGGATCTTCATTTCATTTCTTCCTGACTGGGAAGAGTGAGTTGTTGTTTTTTAATCTCACTGTTTTCTTACAATGAAATGAATTCTGTTTAGGTAAGATTTTGTACATTTAGTTCAATTCCTTTTTATACAGCTCGAATAATTGCATGCATTAATTTGTGTTAGAGATAATTCCTGCAATGAAGGTATATAGTGATGAAACTATGACATCCTCTGTTATGGAAGCCATGTGTAGTTCTCTCTCATAAATGCATGCCCAACTCTACCCAATTTAGGATTGCAGACATTGATAAAAGAATTGGTTAACTGAGTGCTTGTTTGACTGAGTATTACATGACAGCTGCAACTTTTGATTCTTAAAATCATTATTGCAAACCTGGAATTAATTATTATGCCTGACTCTGCATCTCTAAATCACTGACTCCATACTAAATTTCATCTAGTGTCCAAAAAAAAAAAAAAAAAAAAAAAAAAAAATTCTATCACCATGGTTTAATAATAGAGTAAATATTACCCTTACAATATTGCAAAGAACACCCCCCTCCCAAACAAAAAAGATAAGGAAACTTACTTCGAAAAAAGGCACAGAAACTAGTCATAACAACAATTTTTTAAAATGGGGGGGAGGGGAATATCAAGTTGTATAGTCTGGAGGCAGTGATTTAGGGATCTAGAATTAGGCCTATAATAATTGAGGCTCATCTTTGTTTCTCAAGGTCCAACATTTGTCCCAAGTTCCATTTTGGGAGGTGGTGTGTATAGTCTGCCAATGACTTGCTAGCTTGAGGCTCAAACTGGTAGCAAGGGTTCAACAATTTCTTCACATTCCTCACCTTCTAGAATTTTCCTATGTTCTTCCACTGGGAAAAATGAGCAGGATAGGCTGAGATCACTAAAACTTGTATCAGTACTAACAGAAATACACTATCCATGCTGGAATTGCTGTAACTGTATCCTACTCTGACATCAGTGGCACAACCAAATTCGACCACAACAGGATGGCAATTTTATAGGATATAAATTGCAGTGGAACAAAGCTTATTTTTTGTCATAAAAATTGTATTAAAAAAAAATTCCAAAAAATGTTGTATGATTTTAGAGTGCCCAGGGAACTTATCTAAGCCAAAAATTTCTTTTCAATATTCTGCCAGACACCCTCCCTTAAAATTGTTCAAAATCACTACTGTTATTCAGCTTATCTAAAACAAAATTTTTAAAAATAGAAAATCACTACAAAAAGAAACTCTAACACAGATAATATTTAGCATTCAAACCACATATTACCAAGTTACATTAAAGCATATTACAGCTTTTCCTTCAGATCACAGCTTTAATATTAGCCTTATACAATAGAATATTCAGATTTCAATGGATACTGTGGTCCCATGCTCTTCTTCTCTGCATGGAAATGGAAGATAAAATTTTTCTTGAATGGAGACCCCCAATGCACATCCAGTCAGAAATTTTCTGCACTACTGGTGTTCAGAGCCAGTTCCTTGTTCATGGGATACTAACACTGCACTTCTCCCTGTGATTAAACATATTATGGAAGGAATGGTGGATACAGGTATTCCCTCTCCAGGTGTAGCTGCATACTACATGGTAAGGATCTTGATTCTTTCTGCAGCCTTATGAATACCTTCCACTGGAACTTGAAGGCATTCTCCTCCATCTCCTTTTCTTTTTCATGGGCAGCTGGCTCTGATCCAAATTTGTATGGAATTCCTGACCCCTATTTAAAAGTTCACTACATATTGAGGGCTTTGGTAAATTCCCAATCAGCCATCTTTAAATAGGTTGGCTTCCCTTCAGTGGAGTTGGCAATATAACACAATAGTGAATAATTCAATAGTTATTCGGCCTCGCGATTCGGCCTCGCGATTCGGCCTCGCGATTCGGCCTCGCGATTCGGCCTCGCGATTCGGCCTCGCTATTCAGCCCAGCCCGAATAGCAAGCGAGGCCGAATAGCGAGCGAGGCCGAATAGCGAGCGAGGCCGAATAGCGAGCGAGGCCGAATAGCGAGCGAGGCCGAATAGCGAGCGAGGCCGAATAGCGAGCGAGGCCGAATAGCGAGCGAGGCCGAATAGCGAGCGAGGCCGAATAGCGAGCGAGGCCGAATAGCGAGCGAGGCCGAATAGCGAGCGAGGCCGAATAGCGAGCGAGGCCGAATAGCGAGCGAGGCCGAATAGCGAGCGAGGCCGAATAGCGAGCGAGGCCGAATAGCGAGCGAGGCCGAATAGCGAGGCTAAATCCCAAGTGGTGAACTTTTGAATGTACTGAGTTGAGAGGACACATTCCACACAAACAAGTGTGCATGTGTGTCAAAGAAGGTGTTTGATGCAAAACAAATCAAATACACGTACTGAAGTTTTAAATGAAATTTACATACACCAAAATAACAAAACTGGTATTCAACATATTGCCTTACTGCTAAAATTGTGATAGAATATTAATGCATTAAAAACACCATCTCCAAGTGTTAGTGAGATTGTTACTCATTGAACTCCAGTGACCTCCAGGTAAGTTCCTTCATTGAAGATGAGATGTCCCTTTCTTGTGCACTGAATAGCCAGCAACAATGTTACCACAGTGAGGAAGATTCCTAGCAACAGGAACTCCACCTAAAATATATAGTGCTTCATTAAAATTCAGTATCACCATGTTATACCCATCAATTGACAAAGTGAATGTAATAAATGAACTTAAGGATAATATAAATAACAGATAAAATAAGAACAATTACAATAAATATTCATAAACACAGAATAGGAAGCTGAGATTAAAGATGGGAAATAAAACCTAAATCTTGTTCTTTTTAATTGGGATAATGAAGTAATAGTAAGGGAGCAGGGTAATATTAATAAGATAGAAAGAATAGTCTCAGCTTTCTGTGCGCACTAGGTCAGTAAATGGTTGATAAACTGTTTCAAATTGTAAAAGGTCATAAAATTTGAATATTCTTCCTCAACTGTTGCTACTAAGGAATAATTTTCACCAATGAATGTTCAGTCGTTGTTATAGCAAATACATAACTGTTCATACATCCAGCACTTCTACCAACTAGTTAGTCATAATACAATCAAGAATGTAGAGGAAACAAAATTGTGGATAACATGCTGTTGATGTCTTACTGTAATGAGCGAGAGAGTGTGTGTGTGTGTGTGTGTGTGTGTGTGTGTGTGTGTGTGTGTGTGTGCGAGTGCGACCAGGCTAAGCTATCCTGTTATTGTATGAGATGGAGAACGGAACTTGCATGTCCCCTGTCATTAGAATAATGAAAATATCCAAATCACACAACAAATAAATACTAATAAACAAAGATCTTTGAACGAAATTATATAATACAACACTTTGGACAAAGAAATAAAAGAGTTCACCAACCTCTTGTAGTTTGCTTGTCATCAGAAACACTCTAACTTCAATGCTTTTCCAACTACAAATGTTAAGAACACACTCATTAATCATATATATATATATATATATATATATATATATATAACCCTGCCTGTGGGGTTATTTTCCCCCCAAAAATTTCCTGGTTTTGGTAACAACTCTACTATGCACAAGTAAGCCACTCCACTTACTACAAACCACAATTGTGTAAACACAGGTCAGCAGAACTGTGCCCAAACCACGTCCAGCTCTTTTCTCTACTTTATTTTTAGCTCTGTAGGCTCAAGCATCTTCGATGAGATAGCAAACCACAAATCTACAATTGCATTGAGAGGTTTCTGTTGTCTCCATCTGTAGGATGAGTACTCTTCTAGTACATATAAATTTGAAAAGTGTGCGTGTGTATGTGTGTGTGTGTGTGTGTGTGTGTGTGTGTGTGTGTGTGTGTGTGTGTGTGTGTGTGTGTGTGCGCGCGCACGCAAGTATGCAATGGACAGCCAAACGGCTGAATGGATATTGACGAAAGTCTGCAGACATGATCCTTGGATGCCTACTAAGGATTGTTACAAAAAAAAAATTCTAATGTATCATCCCTGGAGGGTAAAAAAAGAAAGAAAAGGAATTCTAATTTTCCACACAAATAAGCCTTGAAACCTTGGTCCAGAGGTCAAGGCACAGATCTCCTAAGATTATTGTCACTGGATCAAACCTGGACATTTTCCTCCCTCTCCCCTACTTCTTTCCTTCTTTGTTCCCCCAGTTTTTTTCCCTCTTTTTTTAATCACGTTCAAAATATCTGATCATTATTTTCATGCTTGTATTTCTGCATCTGTCTGTCTGTGTGTTCATGGTAAAGGGTCAACATCAAACATCCTCCCCCCCCCCCCCCCCCCCCCCCTTTTGAAATAGCGCATAGAAAAGCAAAAACAAAGCCAAAAAAAGTTTGGTGACACCACACTGAGAAGAGTAAAGGATGAACTATGAAGATGAACTATTTCACTACCACGCCATGATAGAATTACCATGGCATGGAACAATTACCGTGTAATAGCTACCCTGGAATAGTTGGTGAAATAATTACTGGAATAATTACCAGAAATAATTTCAGTGGTGGATCCACAAGTAACAGAGGGTAAGCCTTGAACAAATTTCAGGGTGCTTGGGGTGAACTAGCATCTAGCCATATATTTTGCTGAAAATTTAAGTTTTTTTAAAAGTATAGCTAGATTTCAATATAAATTGTATTTTCAAACCATTCATAGCTAGCAACTCTTGAGTGACCAGTTCTTTCTCTCATTTAGAGTGATTGCTGAGGTTTCCTTACCTTGAAAATACTATCTTTTACCTCATCAGTTATGTCTGACTCTTCTGCTGCAGAAGAAAAGTTGGCTGTCCGGTTAGTACTGGTGGTAAGAATTGCTGCTGCTATGAAACTTATTGCTAGTTTTTTTTTGTTGTTGCTGTTTGTTTTTTTTTGTTTTTGTTTTTGTTTTTTTATCTCTGGAATTTGCTTATTATCTTTTATTTTGACTTAAAGGTGAAGGGGTCACATTCACCAAGCCTCTTCCTCTGGGCGTGTCAGGATGAATAATACAAAAATGGTACTTGGACACACTTTTGGACATAGGCTGGTTTACATTTGGTCACATGACTTTCCTGCCAAAGTACAATACCAAATAGAGCCCCAAAAATTGTGTCACTTCGCCACATCTTTTCCTGTTGGCATGTCAAATTGATAAAAAATGTACACACACACAAAAAAAAGGATTTGTTACGTACTTATGGACAGTCAAATTGTCACGGACCTAGAAGTATTTAAACACAACTTGACTCTGGTAGGGAAACAGGCTGGGTCATACTAGGCCACACCTTTTCCTGTGAGCATGTCATTATATCCAGGGCAATGACAGGATGTCTGCTAGTTAAATATAAATCTGAATATGTTCAACAGGTACATATCTGCGTTGTGTCTAATTTACATATTTGCAGGCAACCAGTAAAAATATCAATCCATTTGGGAAGATATACAGATTGGTCAAGTTCAAGTAATTAGCAAAATACACATACGTTCAAGCACACTCACCTCAACAAGGAGGCTTTTCCATGCACCCAACCACAGACCACCCTGTGTTGATGCAGTCATTCATGTCAATGTGGTTGGTTGGTGGATTGGTCAGGCAGGTGAGAAGGGAATTTGAATCTTTTCACCACCATTCATAGAAATAGTGGTCACAAATGAGGGGTGATCTTTGAACAGGGCAGTTTCTCAAGAGGGGGCTACAGTAGTCTTAGTACCCCAAATACATAAAAATTATGTCCACAATGCAGCAGAGGGAAATTACTATATTTTGTGCTATTATTATTTTAATGCATGGGAAACAACATAGCACGAAAACACAAAGTGAATTATACTAATGCAAACAAATTTGCACCTCATGGATATAAAACAAGACTTATAATTTTTTTCCCCATGAGCATCTCATCTCCTGTAGTTACTAAGCACCATCCAATCAAAATTGCTACAGTGTAAAAAAATTTTTCACACATTTACTGGTGACCAATATAAAAGCTCTAATCTTAGAGCATTATTGCCACATTTCTACAAAGTGAACCTGGAGACACAATGTCAGCTAGTGAAGAAGAAAATTTTGATAGTGAAGTATCTATATCAAATGCTATAAGAATAGATGAATCTCCTGGTGCATGTAAAAACTTCCCGCCAATACCTTCATGGATGGACAGTTGTATTCTGGATTCGGCCATAAAATCTGGGAAAGTTCAGTTCACTCAGAAAATGAGCTCACCATGTCTGATGTTTGGGGAGGTTTGCATAACAGTGCACAATCAGGACCTCTGGACAAGCTTTAGTGACATTGGCAATGAGATGATTGTGACTAGACCAGGAAGGTTAGTGAAGTTACTCATAGTTAGTCACACTGCCAGTAGTGTAACTGCTACAGCTAAAGTGCATTTGCCACAGATTAGCAGCCAACAGTTTACCTACTAGCGCTAGCTATACATGCACATGAATAAGTATAAGTTTTTTTTGTTGACTTAGTTGTCATCATGAGCAATGTTATCCACAATGCAGGTGCTTTTCCCCAACCTTGATAATTAGTCTGAGTGGCCTGGAGCCACGTGAAGGATATTCCGTTGGCCTTAAAATGTCACGTGTGGCCAATCATGAGTATCGATACAATAAGTATGGGTGGTTTGCCATGAACGAGAGCAAAGTTGCTGCTAAAGGTGCTGGAGAAGAGAAGCAGACTTACGTGCATCCTCACTCACCAAACTCTGGAGAGTCCTGGATGAAGGATCCTATAAGCTTCAAGTCTGTGAAGATCACTAACTATGAAGAATGCGAGCATGGAAATGTAATGTTTATATCCCTCCCTCATTATGCCTTCCAACTAACATCCTCTTCTCTCCCCTGTTCCTATAGATATTCCTGAAAACCATGCACCGATATATCATTGAGGTGATGATCAAAAAGGAGGATGGTCTAATGCAAGTTATGTGTTTTCCTTTACCTGACACCTCTTTCATTGCGGTGACGTGTTACCATAATGAGGAGCTGAAGAAACTGAAAGTAGACAATCCTTTTGCAACAGCTTTCTGCCAGAGGAATACACCTCCAACTTCCACTTTTGATGCCAGTGGAATGGACGGTGATCATGTTGCCAGTGAAAGCAACACCATTGCAGCTCCACCTTTCCAGCCTTTGTTCACAGTGGGTGATCCAGTGAACAATGATAGCTCTATGATGACGCATCATCAACACCTGACAAAGCACATCCATGCTCTGGCAGCTCCTCAACGTAAGACACACAACATAATAGTAGAGTGTTACTTGAGCTCATTTCCCCATACCTTCAATGTTATAGCACTTTTTCACTGAATGGTCCTCCAACTTTCGGTTCCTTCGGTGTTGATGTGAACCCGGGCTCCTTCAGAGTTGGTGTGAACCCTGGTTCCTATGGTATTGGTGTTAATCCTGGTTCCTTTGGTGCTGGCATGACCTTGGGCGACATCCCCCTTGCCGACCCTAGCAGGCATTCAAACACCAGTATTGGGGCTACTAAAAGCTGTGGTACCAAGCAACTGTATCCAAGGACAGCATCTCCTTATGTCCCCATTTGTTGCGAGGGAAGACATCAAGCAAGAAGAGGACAACATTTAACTTTTCTGACATTATAATTGGTTGAAACATCTAAATATAAATAAGTAGCAACAACAGCAGTTTATTTAATCGATTTTATTATTGTTGCTGATTGTTCATTAGTATGTAATAACAAAATTAGAGTTGAGTACTTACTTGCTCTCTGTCCAAGTGGAATAGTTGCCACTGTCATGGCCGATGGGTCCTGATTCAAATGCAGGCGACGTAGCACTGTGTGAGTATGTAAAGGATTCTATGCATAGACACTCATCACTCTGGCTCTTTTCAGGGGCTCCTGTGACCTCCATAGAGGAGTTTTGTTTCAAGTATTGCATCCAGGTCACATTCACAGTCTAAACAGGAAGACCATAGCATATATCATGAGTTGTGCACTAGCATACAAACAACAACAGTCAACAACATGCCATGTGCTACACACACTGATACAAGCACTTTGTTTACAGAGTTATTCCATCCACACACAAAAAAAGTTACAAACAAAATGATGTCACAAAATCTATAATATACACAACATTTCAGAGATAGTATTGAGATTGTTACTTATTTTTAGTACAGAGCAGGCATATAAAAAATGGGGAGGGAAGAAAAAATTCTGATGCTGCATATTAGTGATTGTCTAAGGAGATGGATGGAACACTTAAACATTTGTTCATTACACTCCACCTCACAGAAAAGATAGTCATGATTATTTGGCAATATGTGGGATGGGTGTGGCTAATTTACATGTGTGTATGGTTTTCTTTATCAATATGTATTAATATGAAAGGTTGGCTAGTGACAGCCACTAGCATGCTGGGTTGGGTTGGACAAGGCTGTGCTGGATTGGGCTTGGCAGGATTGGGTGGGCTAGATTGGGTTGAGCTAGCCTGGGCTAAGACTGGGATGGGCTAGCAGTGGAGTATCCAGAAAATTGCAACGGATGGAGCACAAAGTTTTAGGGGGGGGGGGGGGGGGGGGGGGGAGATGTATGTGTGCAGAATGAGTTACCTGTACAAGCTGTATACTATTTCTATAGAGCATATCTAGCCCCTAGCTGGCTATATTCTACTGAACAAGTTTTTTTTTAAAAATTAGAATAGAATTTTCTCCTCTTATTTTTCACCTTCAAATCTTCCGTGGCAAGCAACTCCAATGTAGCCAGCTCTCTCTCTAGTCTCTGCTAGCCAGGCTATATGCCAAATGCAACAAATTATGGATCATAGTATTTGGTAAAGGGTCAGGTTATTAGAGATTACCCTCTCTAAAATTTAAAGTGATTCTTGAGGTTTCCATTGATTGAACCTGACCCTGCAGCTGCTCTTGGAAAGTTGGCTTTGTCTGATTTGCAGCGATGACAATTTTTTTAACAGTTGTGAGATTTACCTAATTTTGTGCTTTCTGAGATTTGCTAGTTTGTTGATACCTTTTGGTGAGAAGGGGGGGGGGGGGGGGGCACCCCCTACATGGGTGGTATACAGAAGTAGCATAGATGATATATATGTGCATGCATCAACCTTGTCCTCTCCTCTGACAATCCTGGACAGACAATCACCACAGTCCACAAAGGTGTTCAGCTCACTAGCATTGTTGGCAGAGAGGAAAGCCATCAATTGTCGTATGATGACTGTCTCTGTATTGTTCTGGCTAGTCACAGTAATATATCTCGATATCCTTCTATTACGGACTACAGTAAGACAACAACAACAAAACACACAATCTGTAATTCAATTTATATAATTCAATTTATAACACATCTAAATCGTAAGTACAATTCCTAAATAAATTTAATATAAAAACTGTACAAGTGACAATTCTTTCTCGGAGATAAAAATTTACAGGGTAATGTCCAATTACCTTCACTATTGACAATCTAAATTGTTACTATTATAAATTTTTGTGTGGTTACGTTAGCTATATATATATATATATATATATATATAGCGTAATGCATCGTAAATAGAGCCATAAAGATATTCATGACCTTATTATTTAAAGCAAGAGTAAGAAGAGCAAAAAAGACTTCATATTTCAACTGAAAACATATCATACTCAATAAATCCCATTAAATCCAAAATTGTTTGTTAATTACTACCAGAGCACTCGTGGAGAGGGAGGGAGAGCTTACAGTGTCTCTGTGCTATATTTGCAGTGAAGATGCGTTGAAACAGGGTGCAGTTGTTGTCAGAGAGGAAGCAAGTCAGGATGTCCTCAATGAGCTGAGCATTAGCACTCATATTAGCCAGTATGTCGTCACATGACCCGTCACATGTCGGATCAGAGCTTTTAAACACAGCCTGTGAATAACAATCACAAAAGAGTAACTTAAACATATAAGTAGCTATTATTATATATCACAGGACAGTACAGTTAAGTACTGTAGTTCTATATACTACTCTAACACAATAAGTAGGGACACCAAAAGGTAGCATCACAGAATTACGTGATTCTATCAACTTAATCATGATAATTTCTTCAAAAGCCATGTAGCTAATGGTGGCAAAGAAGATGGAAACCATACTCATCTTGTGAACTCAGATAATGCATATAGAGTGGGTCCACCAAACCACATGATTTAAGTGGTCCTGGGGGAACAGCCCCTACTGTACTGTACCATGACAGATATGTATCAGGCACATTGAAATGACTCCTGACTAACTGCAGTGTTGGCATAGCGACTACACATCACATACACATACCTTGGACACTGCAGTGGCCAGACGTGCTAGATTACCCGACACCTCAGAAATAGACTTGTTCCCAAAGTTCTGGACATTATCAAACCTACTTCCAAAATATCTGCCACACAATTGAACATATGAAACTGGACATAATGCACACTCCTTCGGACACGTTTGCCTGCGGACAATATTAGTCATCCGATGCAAGACACTTACTCATTAACAAACTCTGACTGGAAGCTGGTGAGAACAGAACCAGTGAAGTTAGGGTTGCCATCCTTCACTCCTTCTCTGATGAACCTCTGGAGAGAGGCAGGAGGCAACTCCTCCACACCACTTGCAACCACACTCAAGTCTTCCTCCTCTGCATAGCTCATTAAGCTGGAGATCAAGGTGGAGTTCTGAGGAGGAGAACGACTAACACCATCAATCATTTAGCCACAACAACAGCCACAACAACAAAACAACAGCCGCAACAACAAAACAACAACAGCAACAACAACCCCTCTAAAATTCATACCAAAGCCATCATAATTAGAAAGTTACATTTTAGTATAGAATTAATTTTAATCCTGCACACGCCCAGTTGTCGTGGGTACTGCTCTGGCACTACCCCTGAATGGTAATAAATCCTTGGGCTGCTGCCACCAGAGTACTATTCATGCAATAAAGTGTCTGCTATGCCTAACCTGAGAAATTTATGTTGCAGTGAGAAAAAGGAACACAATGCAATGATTACAACTCTGGGTAGTTTGTTGTCAGGGTCTTAAATACCCTGACAGCCCTGAACATACACAAATATGGAGACATACCTATACAGAGTACATAGTGAAAAATGAATATACATGAACTAGGTAGGCTCACATAAGCCTATATAAATTAAGGAACAAATCTAAACAATTAAGTTCCCATAACCAAACATGACATATCTACTGAGTCCCAATTAAACAACACATTATCTATATAAGAGTAAGAATTAACTACATAAATTATATCTAGTGTACTTAATTGAAAAATCAATAATCGTTAAATTATCTAATGGTCTACTAGGCCAGATCATGACCAATGTTGAGGGTCTGCCCTCGACACCAGTGCACAGCTGAATCACCTGCTAAATGATCATACAAGCTAATTTAGTTACTAAAGGATGAACAAAGGAGGACTATACAAACATCTACTCTGGATTATGTATACACTTTCCAATTCTTTGCTGCAGTGTAACTGTCCCAGCATAATGGCATGCACATGCTCATTTTTACTTTACGCAATGGAGGAAAACCTGCAGCCAAACTATAGTCTATGTTGAAGAATGAGGACAATTTCAACAGATCCTTACATCAACAATTAAACAGTTTTGGGGTGGGGGTGTTGTGGTGTGCTGTGTATGTGAGTGTATATGATGGTGTGTGCGTGCGTATGTGTGTGCATGTGTGTGTGTGTGTGTGTGTGTGTGTGTGTGTGTGTGTGTGTGTGTGTGTGTGTGTGTGTGTGTGTGTGAGTGATGGTGTGTGGATGCATGAGTGTGTGGATGCATGAGTGTGTGTGTCTGTGTGTGTGTGTGTCTGTGTGTGTGTGTCTGTGTGTGTGTGTGTGTCTGTGCGCGCACATTTGTAAAATCATTCCAGGTGTGAAATTACCTCCTACATCCTCAGTAGAATAAGATACAATTAATGGGAAAGAAATAGAATATAATCTGATCCAAACTTAATGGGGCATGCCTATTATCATAAATGAACTCTCTTATCAATACATCATATAAAATACATACATACATGCTCACAGACAACACAGAATTGCCCATTAACAAGCTCTTACACATACACAACCCTTATGCACAACACACTATACTAAACTCCATATGTCCCCACTGTACGCATATACTGAGTCCCATACACTAATCTATACACTGTACACTGTTCATACATGGCCCAATAAATAGCAATGAGCATGCATTCATGCACAGCAAAAAGTGTCAAATTACATCTCCATGAAGAAATATTGTGTTATCAGAGATCAGTCCAAGTTGCCCAAGCTCCAGATAGTGTGTAATATTGCTGAGTCCTATTCTAGGCAAGTTCTGCAGGAGGAACACACAAAAGTGTTGGAAGCAGCAACACAATGCATGTCAGCATCACCCAACACACCCACCACTTTGTGAGGAAACTTCCCATTCTTCATGTCAAGTGCCATTCTGGAAGACCCAATGTAGTCCCAGCTTTCCTATGCAGAGATACAGATGACAAGATCATACTCAACTCACTGCAGTTGACCATACACTACACACATGCATGACGATAGAGAAACAGGTTCGTCAATTCTCACTATAAACAAACAATGCCAAACAAAGCCAAACTAACTGAACTAAACTAACCAAAATACCCATTTACAATTTTATTAGATTAATTTATATAATTAATATTCTACATTGTTGCACTATTTAAAAACTACATAACAGGCTATGGGTAACCCCCCCCCCCCTTAGTATCCCTAGATATAACAATAACATGGAGGGTATTTTGAAGATGGAAAGGATCTTCAGAGCCCTAGGATCAACCAAGTGAACCAAAGCTGTTCTATTGGAAAGAATAAACTGTGAAAACACGTGGTGGATACCTATTGGAAATATTGGGCACATGGTTTGCTAACTCACCAGTCATTCAAAACATTTAACAATGGACCAATCGTCATTAGCTACCAAGTTAACAAATGCATTACTAGCTCAGCAAAGAGTACACTATCTTACAATAATTCAAAATTTGTTTGTCTCTCTGTCTGTCTGCCTGCCTGCCTGTCTGTCTGCCTGCCTGCCTGTCTGTCTGTGCGCAATTTAACTGCTTCCAAACCACTGGAGTGATCTTCACAAAACTTTCAGGGATGGATTAGGGCACTTCACTGCACATCCTCGCGAAATTTTCATTCAGATCAAGTGGCTATCGCTGTAGTTTGTCAATGGGTGTGGTTTGGTGACGTGAAACAAATGACAAAGTCTAAAATAATTTTGCAAGTTTATTAATCGTATCATGTTTGTTTGTAATGAGATTAGTTTCAGTAATCCCTATATGTCACATTAAAGGTAAACTGAAATGATACAAAAAGAGTCTTATCCTGTTATCCTTGATGTATAACCAGCCATAAATAAATTTTGGAAAATTTTGGTCAAATATTCATGAAGAAAGCTTAGCTTCAAATATTTACTTTCTGTGGAGTGTAACTCTTCAAATGACATCACAAGGCAGGCCTGTAACTAGGATTATTCAGAGGGGGGGGGGGGGGGGGGATTCTTATTTTTTTAAAAGTCTAACTCTGAACCATATTTCGAAAAAAATGTTCTTTGGACGTTCAATATTAATATGTGGGATAAATTGTGCCACTTAGATTGTACATCCAACTTTATGGAAGCTTGTGGGGGTATAAACACACAGGTCAGCAAAATTGTGACCAAACCACTTCCTGCGCCTTTTCTTTTCTTATTTTTTAGCCCTGTAGGCCCAAGAATCAGGGATGAGAGAGCAAACAATAGATCTAGATTTACATATTAAGAGGTGTTTGTTGTCTGTCCATAACATAGGTGCTATGCTGAAATATCCTTCATGAGGGGGGGCGGCTCAATTTCATGCATCAAAAATTATGAATACTACAAACCACAATTATGTAAACACACTGTAAGTGACTCAGCACAACCATGCCCTAATCCCTTTCCGTTCCTTTCTATTTTCTTATTTTTGAGCTCTGTAGGCCCAAGCTTCTGGTATGTGACAGGGAACAACCAAAGCAACAGAAAAAGCCCTCAAATTATAGTGAGATATTTTTGTTGTCTCTGTTTGTAGGATGGGTACTTCCCTAGCATGTTAATGCATAGGACCAAAATGGTACTTCAACACACAATGGGACGGTATGCCTTTGGGAAACTGCTTTGCACCTCAGGGATGTAAAATGCTACATCACCTATATTTGAATGCATGGGAACAAAAATGGTACCTCAACACACCATGGGAGGGTTTACCTTTGGGAAATTACTTTGCACTTCAAATGCAACATCAGTTATACTCTAAGGCATGGAAATATCAACTCAACACACTATGGGAGGGTGCCTTGGGAAACAACTTAGCACCTCAATGATGTAAATTGCCACAGGTCATTCATTTTTCATTTCCATCTATTCTTCTAAAAGGTGCTAATCACTACATAATTAAAACTATTCTGAGTGCAAAACTTTTTTCACACATTTATTCTATGACGATTATAAAAGCTTTAAGTTTTGAGCATTATTATCACACTCTCTACAAAGTGAAGTTGGAGACAAGATGTCCGGCAATGAAGAAGCTAGTCATGATAGTGAAGGATCTCCTTTAAGTGTTGGAACAGAAGAACATCCTACTGCATGGAAACTCTTCCGGCCAATAGATTTCGATGGAATATCTGCAGAGATGGACATATCTGCTCAAAATTTGACAAGAAACTCTGAGATAGTCAATTCTGCTACGAAAAGGAGCTCACCAGGTCCACTCCCTGGGGACAAAGTTTGTGGGACATTGCACAACCAGGAACTCTGGAAGCGTTTTAGTGACATTGGCAACGAAATGATTGTGACTAGACCAGGAAGGTGAATCAAGTTACACTTCCTGTGTGACACTGCAGGTAGAAGTAACTGCTGCAGTTTAAGTGCACGGGCCAGAGATTAACAGCTGCAGTCTACATACTAGGTCTATATATATGTGCACATGAATGAAAGTACAGTTGATTTCTGACCTTTATTTCATCATGAACAATGTCATCCACAATGCAGGTGCTTGTTCCGTATCCCAATAATTAGTCTCAGTGGTCTGGAACCAAGTGAACGCTATTCGGTCGGCATTAAAGTGTCACCTGCAGACAAGCATCGCTACCAATACAAGCGTGGGTGGTCTCCTATGAAAGAGAGCCGACCATCTCAAGGTGCTGGAGAAGAGACACAGACCTACATGCATCCATGCTCACCTAACCATGGAAAGTTCTGGATGAAAACGCCAGTTAACTTCATCTCCATGAAGATCACTCACTATGAAAAATCCAAGCATGGAAATGTAATCTCTATGTCCCTCACCATGCCTTTCATTTAACATTCTCTTCTCTCCTCTGTTCCTCTAGATCTTCCTGAAAACCATGCGCCGATATATCATTGAGGTGATGCTCAAAAAGGAAGATGGACTAGTGCAGGAGATGTGCTTTCCTATGCCGGACACCTCTTTCATTGTTGTGACGTCTTACCAGAATGTGGAGCTGATACGATTGAAAGTTGAAAACAACCCCTTTGCTAAAGGTACACACCAGAGGAATGCACCTCTACCTTCCACTTTTGCGGCCATAGGAAACAACAGTCATCATGTTGCCAGTGGAAGCAACACCATTGGAGCTCCACCTCTCCAGCCTCTGTTCACAGTGGGCAATCCAATGAAGAATGGTAGCTCTATGATGACGTATAATCAACACCTGACAAAGCGCATCCAAGCTCTGGCAGCTCCTCAACGTAAGACACACACACGCACACACCATAAAAGTAAACTTTTACTTAGTATATTTCCACATTCCTTGTATGTTATAGTATTTTCTTCACTAAGCAATCCTCCAACTCGAGGCTGCTACGGTGTTGGTGTGAACCCTGGCTTCTACAGTGTTGGTGTGAACCCAGGCTCCTACAGTGTTGGTGTGAACCCTGGCTCCTACGGTGTTGGTGTGAACCCTGGCTCCTACGGCATTGGTGTGAACCCTGGCTCCTACGGTGTTGGTGTGAACCCGGGCTCCTATGGAGTTGGTGTGAACCCTGTCACAACGGTGTTGGTGTGAAGCCTTGCTCCTACGGTGTTGGTGTGAACCCTGGCTCCTACAGTGTTGGTGTGAACCCTGGCTCCTACGGTGTTAGTGTGAACCCAGGCTCCTATGGTGTTGGTGTGAACCCTGTCACCAACGGTGTTGTTGTGAACCCTGGCTCCTACGGTGTTGGTGTGAACCCAAGCTCCTATGGTGTTGGTGTGAACCCTGTCACCAACGGTGAACCCTGGCTCCTATGGTTTGGTGTGAACCTGGGCTCCTATGGTGTTGGTGTGAACCCTGGATGGCATTGGTGTGAACCCGGGCTCCTATGGTGTTGGTGTGAACCGTGGCACCAACGGTGTTGGTGTGAATCTGGGCTCCTACAGTGTTGGTGTGAACCCTGGATGGTATTGATGTGAACCTGGGCTCCTATGGTGTTGGTGTGAACCCGGGCTACATCCCCCCTGCCAACCATTGCAGCTTTTCTAACACAAGTATTGGGGCTATTAACACAGCTGTGGTGCCAAGCAACTCTATCCCAGGACAGCACATCTTTATGTCCCCATTTGCTGCGAAGGGAAGACATCAAGCAAGAAGAGGACAAGATATAACACTTGGTGTCACCATTAGCTGGATTATCTAAAAGAAGAGACGCTCAGAACAATCATTTACTTAATTGATGTTACTGTTATTGCTGATTTCTAAAGTTGCATAATGTTTATTGTTAGATAATATTGAAAAGTCAACAATAAAATAGTACGTTATTTCGTATGGTATTATTGCATGCCTTTTTAAAATCCATATTATCAGCAGAACATTCAGTCCTTTTTAGATATAGATGGCTAGCTAATTGATTGAAATATCTATGGCTAGCAGAGATACCCAGCTTCGCCTGGGTAAAAAGGTATTGAGGGTTTGGCCGCCTGCTACATGCCTGTCCACAGTGGAGAATTAAAGGCCATCTGCTACATGTATGTCCACAGTTGAAGGTCAAAGGCTGCCTGCTACATGTATGTCCACAGTTGAAGGTCAAAGGCTGCCTGCTACATGTATATCTAGAGTTTAGGGTCAAAGGTCACCTTCTGCATGCATGTCCAAAGGTGAGGGTCAAAGGTCACCTTCTGCATGCATGGCCAAAGGTGAGGGTCAAAGGTCACCTTCTGCATGCATGTCCAAAGGTGAGGGTCAAAGGTCACCTTCTGCATGCATGTCCAAAGGTGAGGATCAAAGGTCACCTGCTACATGCATGTCCACAGTGGAGGTCAAAGGCTGTCTGCTATATGCATGCCACAGTGGAGAGTATGAGACATCAGTACAAGAGGAATAGTATATGTCGACATCTTACAATGTAAGGTTACTGACAAGTACAACTATGAATGTGCATGTTCCTTGTATACACTATGCATCCCTCCTATTTCCACTAACATGACAAAAAAAAAATGACAAGAACTGCTGCTTGCAATATTTTCAAGTGGAACACATTTAGCCTTTCCATTTGTTACAAAACAACAAAGGTATGAGTGTACTGTAGCATAAGGCTACCTGTTTACCTTGGAGGGAGAACCAGGAAATCAGACACCTTCCTCTGACATAATTGTTTGTTGTACCATATGACCAGACTGAATAGGGTAGCAATTATTGACGTGTATTCAGGTGTGGCCATGCATTTCTGATTATTTATTGGTGTATTATACACCTCAGCATTCTAGAACTCATATATAAGTAGCTCCTTGGAACATTCATTATCTTGTGATAAATGACTTGCTGCTTGTGATTGTGATTGAGTATTATTGAATAAAATTGCAAGAAGCAAAAAATATGTCAGTACATATTGTCCCACCAGCAGTGACTATGAATCGTTATGAAAAGTAGGACTTACCCCATGAAGGAAACTGTAGAGAATACTTTTTTTAGTGTTTAGAACTTTTTCCTGCAACAACACAAACATTCAGTCATACATATACTGTCAGTGAGCAAGTAGACCTCACACAGGCAATCATTAAATTAAAAGTATTGTGTTGGCGTTTTCATTCTTCACTCATGTGGAGAAATACCTCCATTAATACAGTTCAACACGTCCTCATTGAGCACCTAATGCAAAAGTGGCTTCACACATGATACGTACTCTGGAAACAAACAAGGAAATCCCACAAGCTTAATGATCCAGTCACAATGGGTATGAATTTGTGGCTTGCCAGCATATTGAATTTCTTTTCTTTTTTTAAATTCTTTCAGTACGATCACTCTAATTATTTTTGAAAGGTGCATTGGCCAAGCCATAGTGCAATGCATCACAAAGGCATTTACTTTCTGAAATGAAAGGAAACAGGGAGGGGGGGGGGGGGGGGGGAGTTCCTACTCCTCCAGTTAACTACTGCAAGAGTTGTTAAGGATGTTAATTGCACTTACACTTCACAACAATACATAAGTGGACTTACTGTTCTCTTTGCTTGTCCAAGCTGCTCAATGATGGCCATTAAAGTAGCAATGGCAGCCACTTCACTACTAGCCCCCAGAGAGAGAACACCAGGGAAGAAAGAAACACTGTCCAGCTACAAAACAAAACAAAATATCAAAAGTGTATGGAATAGTAACAATTGTTCTGTTAATCATATGATGAATAGGAAAAAAAAATCTTTGCATATAATATTAACATGAACTCCCTGTATGATACCAACTAGTCTGGTGTTACAATGGTTCACTTCAGGAAACATAATAAATTACCATAGAAACTATTCCCCAGAAATTTATGGTTCCTACTATATTGTGAATATAATCTCAACACATTGTTACGGACTGTAATGTAAACTACATGTATGATGGATGCCTTAAGTTATACATTGCAAGATAGAATCATCATTAGTCACTAGGAGCACCTTAGCGCTGAGGAAGATAACGTCATCAGATGAGCTGGCGGTCAGGTTAAATAGGGAACCCCAAACACTGAAATCACCCAGAGCTTGACAATATTCCGTTCCACTGAGATATGATACCGGCAGCCCCTCTGCATGCATACACACACCACACGCACACAAATTTAATCAGACAGATATATTTTGTACATGGAAAAGTCTCTTCAAATGGAGCTAATATCTGAGAATACATCTGTGTTAAAGTCATTGTGTCATGAACTGTATGTAACATACTGCGACTTCTTCTCAGCACTATTTTATGTTCCTGGCAAAAATATATATTAAACACTGACATTGTCCACTCAAAGAATATGTTGTATATAATAATCAGAACAGACTATAACTCTATGCTCTCCATATTGCCACCAACAGCAAACTGAGACAGATCATTCGTCACTGTTCAGCACAATCGTGTATATTTTCATAATGTCCTTCACTTCGCCTTAAATCAACCATGACAGGGCGTGGCATGACTGAGGGACTGTTGTTAGGTCACCCTTCATACTACACCAGTCCCAAATGGCACCTCAAGGTAGGGGAAGGAAATATACTAGATGATAAACTAGCAACTGTATTTCTCAATCTTGAGCTACACATCTTAAATGCAGGTACAACAAGAATGCTTGCGCTCACATGCCTGTGAACTTGATGTATTGAATAAACCACTCATACACACATGCATTCCTATATTACATGTGCTCATAGTTCATACGTCTTCTGAAGCAGGTAGGTGTGTCCCTAACAACAGCCATGTCAGCAGTCAGCTCCACAGAACAGACAGGCATGCTTCCACTTGCGTGTCTGCCATGCATCTCATAACACTGCAGCCATACACACACACCACAGATATGCATGCGCACACACGCGCGCGCACACACCACAGATATGCATGCACACACACACGCGCGCACACACACATATATACAACATAAAACTGCATCCAAGTATTGTGGGTGTATCGTAATAGTACAGCATGTATTTATATTTGTATTGAATAAAAGTGCTCCATTCCATCCTCTCCCAACATGTAAAATACTGTCTACCCATTATCAGGTACTTGTGGTCATTCTGTACCTGTTTTCACTACTTTCGTGGCATCTTTAAAAAATATATAATAGAATTCATCAATTTAGCTTTAATTATGTTCATCTTAGAAAAATACTGTTGAATATAAATGCCAATAGGAATTGAATATGAACAGACATATTAGCCCATGTGTTCATGTTGGGGGGGCATTGTGATAAGGACATATTCACCAGTTCATTTTATTGAATGAGGTGCAGTTGTGTTAAGTAAAGAAATGTCCCCTTCAAGACATCAGCAATATGAACTCACAAATATCACAAGGACAAGATTTTGAAACTAGAGAATTGAAATGACATTTCAATCTATTTCATTCCAATACCACTGCATTATATATTAAAAATAGAGTTTCTGCTAGTTTGCTTAATCATGTTGTTCAATAAAGTATTTCAATTTCACTAACTAATTGTGTTTAGATTATATGAATGGGGTAGCAGAAAGATTTAGCACAGCAAGCCCTGGTTGTCCAGAGCAGTTAAGCTAACAACTACATTGTACTTTACTCTTCCATGCACACCAAACCAAGTTTAAAAGAAGTGTTTTAACATGAATGTAATCATGCTAATTGAATTTTTTTTGTTGTAACTATGGATCCCATGTAAGAATACATCCTATAAAGCACACACATTTTTACCTGCACCTTACCTCAATGAGATCATCAAATGCTGAACTGTTCACAGCAAAGATGGGAAAGTCTCCAAAGTCTGTGAAGAGCAACTCATTTCCCTAATAATTGATAACACAATAGAAATATACATATATTCATATACATTAATATATACAAACAACACATGCTCACAACCCAACTGCTTATCTGCCCCCACACATGACAATGAGCCACACTGGGTGTCCAGTCCAGATCTGGAGTTGCACACACACTCTCTCCATATTTGGACAGCAGTGAAGTGGACTTACTTGACGGTTCCACGACCTTTTGCAGCCACTAGCATCTAGAGCATTGCCAGTGACAATCAAAGCAATAAGCACACTAGTTGTATATGGCACATACACTTCACTAAAACATACCCTCTCCAAATCTGTCATTTGGGCGCTGTCTCTCAGGGGAGAAGTTAGGTGGCATTGAGTCTGCAAAGAAATCAAAACTAAATATATCCTGCAGGTTGATAAATAAGTATTAATATCAGATGGGTGAGGTAGGCACACTGATCCTTATTCATCCACAACAACAACAAAAAAAACACGAAGCAATAATCATTCCACTAGATATATTCTCTATTGCAGTTATGATCAGGCAGATACTGTGAAGGGCCGCCCTTGCTAAATAGCTTAAACTAATCTAAACTATTCTCCCTTCTTTTACTGGTAATGCTGCCACCAGAGTAATGTCTCTATAACTATTCCCTCACTACGATTCACCAGAGTAATTTAGATATATGAATCTTAGTTCACCGAGTTATACTTAATAATCAAGACAAGACTCTCATAAAACTGATAAGGAGGACCCAGACAGAAAGCATGACATCATTTTCTATAATATACACACGAGTCCAAATATACAGATCTACCATAGATCTGCATATGACTTACATAAATTATAGCTATTCCTTCAACATATAGTTAACAGGTGCGTTCTAATTAATCAGATTTCGTTGACAGGCCCACAACATTGATATCAAAATATAATTAATCAACGGGAGGTGTGTTCTAGTTATGATATATGTTGAAGAACTCTCAGCATCATGTTGAGTGGCCCTCAACAGATACTTCCATGCAGAGTTCACATTTGATTAGATCATAGTTTATGGTAATGCATATATCACAGAGTAACAGTTGGAGGCGTGAAAATATTTATCACCACTTCAAACCTCTCAACAAAGGTAATTTCCTCTCAACTCTTACCATCAGCAAGGGTGGAGTTATTATTATAGCGAACTATAATGCCCTTCACTGTAGGCTTCATCCCCTTCAGGGCCAAAGCATTCTCTCTAGAGAGATGAATAAAGCCAACAGAGATATGAGATGCATACAATTACTTGTAATGTGTACTTATCAATACACTCTGTAATTACACTAGATGATAACAAAATAACATTCTGATAATAGAATTGTGATAGAATTAGAGGGTGTGGCTTATGAATGCAATGGCTGTGGGTGAGGGATTAGCATTCAGTTCCAGCATAATTTAGTAGCTGTTATACACTGACATCTCGGAAGAACTGTGAACTCAATTTTAACATCAATATCAAAAGTGATTCACATTGGGCTTGGATTTATGCACAGTATCCATGACAACATTTTAATTAATCAAATGTTTGTTCATTTGTTCTCTGGGCATTACTTGGATTAAAATGGCATTGTATAAGTCCAGCATGTTTGTGCTGCATGGCACCATTGTGGGATATATGGAACAAGTTGTCAGGGTACAGCAAGTTAACTGTAGATTTGAAAAAAATGGTTGTTTTTCTGGAAGCCAGTTTACACAATAATAATACACAATAATACAATAATAAACTTCTCGAACATGATAATGCAGAGAGACATTGATATATCCTCACTAAAAAAAAAAATATAATCAAATCTAATTAATTCCAGTGTTGTATTGTACACAGTGATAGTGTATCACAGGAAGTTGAATATATTTCAAGTGTGCCAACTAGCCCACCCACACACCCAGCATGCTTGGACTATACTCACCTACACTCCAAGCATGCCTGGACTACACTCACCCACACTCCAGCATGCCTGGACTACACTCACCCACACCCCCAGCATGCCTGGACTACACTCACCCACACCCCCAACATGCCTGACTACACTCGCCCACACCCCCAGCATGCCTGGACTACACTCACCCACACCCCCAGCATGCCTGGACTACACTCACCCACACCCCCAGCATGCCTGGACTACACTCACCCACACCCCCAGCATGGCTGGACTACACTCACCCACACCCCCAGCATGCCTGGACTACACTCACCCACACCCCCAGCATGCCTGGACTACACTCACCCAGTGAACACTGAAGGCTCCAGGAGAACGATGTACGGTGCATGTGGGGCCGACTGCTTTAACACATCCAGTGCCTGGGAGTCGTTGACATAATACAAGGCCCCCTTAGTGCTGGTAGCAGAACCTTGAAGACAACACCAACAAACACTTAATTATCAACAAACACCACCTCAAAACAAAACAGACGCATTCATAATTAATCCTAATATGTTAATGAGATTTAATCATTTGATTTTACAAACATGAATGAAATGACTCAACTATTTCTCTGTAGGTGTTCCAGTTACAACACTGATCATGCAAAAATGTGAAAAGATTGAAATCCAACAAATAATTTTAAACTAGCCAGTGTTCTTCGAGACAAGTGTACCAGTCTCACTCCTTAATGAATAAATCATGATTGACCTTAAGTTATCCCACATGTAAAATGCCAACCTGAGCAGCCGACTTGATGGGTAGCATTGGTGAACCTGATGCAGGGGTAGTAGGCATCCTCCTGGATGTACCTGTAGAATACATCCCTCAGGGACTCTCTGGAACCTAGACACATGAAATAATGAACATTATATATTATGAGTGCAATGTTCACTTATTGAAATATATATATGCAATTAGAGTGAGGGAGGGAGTAGGGGCAGTTTCCTATCCTCTCACTATATGATATCCCAATACACAAGAAGATGAAGGATGTTCTGAATGGTATCTTCAATGTGTAGGATATTAAGATCAGCTTCGCTGTACATATCCATCATCCATACCAATATTAAACCATGATAGTATGGAAATATAGTTGGTCATGAAAAACAAAAAATTGAAGAAACGAAGTATCAGGAACACACTCTCTCTGTATCACATTCTCTCTCTCATGAAAAGTTATCAAAAACTTAAATAGTTAATCTCAAACAAACTAAAATCAGTTCTAACTCAGTGCTACTTGATAGAATCTCTATTAGAATACTTCATATTTCAAAATTTCAATGCTGTGATGAATAAGCTTAGTTCAAATGGGCATTCAACGAAACATCTCCAAACACTGAGGATGGCTACTTGTCTTCTGTCAATGGCACCAGCATAATGAATTGGCTGCAAAACAAATCCATGAATCTCAAATTATGAGACTACTCCTGCACAATCTCCCCCCCCCCCCCAAAGAGGGATGGTATTGGCCATGAAAGCTCAACCTCTCACATGTAAACTTATCTTCGATGACATTAGAAGTTTTCAGTTATCCTGAGGAATAGCAGGAACAGTATGTCCACAGCAAAATAACTCTGACTCTAGAGTTGTAAAGCTTTAACTGCTGAGCTAATCCAGTGGCTCCACAGCTGTTGCATAAAATAGTGACTGTGCACACTAAGCACTTCAGTGTGCATGTTTGATTGGAATACACACAAAACTGTATTATAACTTGCAGTGTGTCATGATCCGTCCTGAATGTCATAAACAAAACATTGGAAGTTTCCTTCATAGATATATATCTTCTGAAATAAGTTATGATTTATAGGCATAATAGCATTTATAATATGGCTCTAAACAGGTAAAGATACATGCTATCTATCTGCTTTACGGCCTTCCTTTCTAGATAACGTAGGGCTATTGGGTATTGTTTGAATGGTTTATTTCAATTCAAGGATAGATTTACACATTTGTTTATCAGGTATTCTAATTCAGAAGTCAGTGTGGTTAAACCTATATGTTGGTTTATATGATTGCACAATTATTTCCCTACTAGACTGTTGCCATGAAAAATTGGCACTGTATTACACACATAGGAGACACATTCATATTGACCTATTGTGGGTTAGTTCCATGGGCTTAATGAGGACTGTTTTTGAGTGTAGTATTAATTTAGAAAATGGGCAGAGGGAAAACAATGTAATGGCTCTGAAAAAAATTCCAACTTTCACATGCTTCTAGAAATGGTACTCCAAAAATTTCATATTATCATGCTCTGCAGTGTCTCATGAGGTCTATATCAAAAGTTTAAGCTTAGGCTACGGTGCTGCATAGCTTCTCAACTCTTGATCCTAACGAAGAGAATACTTATACTAGTAATAATTACACCAGTAGTCAGTTCATCGCCAGTTTTAGCAGCCTGGGGAAACAAGTTATACATTAATAAGTACGTTTACTTACCTCCCTCGTTTAACACTAAGGTGAGGAACAGCGAGACCGAAAACAGTAACCAGTTCATTTCAATGGCAGTAAACAAATTAGTGAACGTGAAAATTTAACGAGTGGTCAACTTTGACCTTTTCTCTTCACCTGATGATTATCACGTGTTGCCCAGAGTTGTTTTCTTGGCTTCCTATTACCTTTCCGATCTGGACGGACTTCAGAATCTGTGGAACTGACGTCTTACAATTATGACACTGGTGGGCCTTCCTTTACTAGCATACTTGCCTCACTAACAGACCTAGATTGGCTTAAATCTGATTAAAACCATCCCCACCTCCAACCAACAGAAACAACCAAAAAAGTAATGTATGTAGCAAGTAAATCGTGAATCAACATCAACTGAATGGATGTTTACAAAGGATCAGGTTGCAATGATATTGTGGTGCAGTGTACAATATAGCATGTAGTTAGTCCAAGATGTCTGGTGCTTTCAGGTCATCTGGTAGATCAGGAATGTCTAGGACTTCAGGCAGCTGGACTTCAGGCAGTTCGACTTCAGGCAGCTCGACTTCAGGCAGCTCGACTTCTGGTAATCCTTCTGGTTCATCAGGATAATCTAGACGATGACAAATGAGAGAAGAAAAAGCAAGTAATTGTTGACGTGCAATTAAACTAAACATTAACAGAAAAATAAACCCTGAAATGTATTTATAATTCACCCACCATAAACTTTTCATTTTTCTTTCAAACACGCCTAGCTCTCATCATCTCTACAATGGTCGGGTCACAATGGGTGCAACAAGATTTCACATCTATGCTTTGCATTATAAGCATGATTTGTGTCAGCTTTATATGTGCATGTTGCCTTGCATTATCTGCATAAGGGTTAGTGTGATACTGTAAACCATGAAATGACAACAAAACCACTCTGCAACACCGAGATATACTCGGCCCCTCTGTATGAAAATATGGTTGGCAATCAGGTTTACGATAAATAAATAAATTATAAATAATACATCAATAAATAACTTTTTTTTTAATTAAATTCACAACAAAAGAGAAGGCATAAAACTGCAGCAGTTTGCAATCAATATTTGTATCAAATCATGATGTAATGAACTCGGACCCACGTGTGTGTGCGTACGATCCTTTAGCTGGCATCAACATGGTCACATGAACCTGACATAGTCAGGGTACCTGTGCAGGCACTATAAGCCAGTGCAAGCAAACACCTGGAGCCAGGCTAGGAGCTCGCAGGAGGACTGACCAAGGCTCTCAGATTATGGATGTGGGCACCTAGAGTCCCACCCGAACCCTTAGAAAATTCCAGGTCCCCATCACAGCTGGGTGGACTGGTGTGGGAAGATGTTGAAAGACAGGAAAATGTTATGTCAGTGCTGAGGTGTGAACTCACAACCCTGGGGTTGTTAGCCCAAGAGCAAACTACTCAGCCACAAACAACACCACAAACAACACCACAAACAATACCACAAACAACACCACAAACAACACCACAAACAACACAACAAGCACACCCACACACAAAACAAACAAACAAAATCCTGATATAAAGAAATGAAAGTAAAAGGGGAAAAAATGAAGAAATAAAACTAAAGTAACAAAAGTAATGGAACGAGTTTAATGGAATGGAAGTAAAGGAATGGAAGTAATGATATGAAAGTAATGAAACGAAAGTAATTAAAAATGAAAGTAATGGAATAAAAGGAGGGAACAAAAGTAAAGGAATGAACAAATAGAATAAGAGTTATCAAAAGTAATGGAATGAAAGTGATGGAAGTGATGAAATGTAAGTATTGGAACAAAAGCAATGATAAGAAAGTAATCTGGAAAAATTAATGGAACAAAAGTAGGTAGCCCTAACAGCAACCAACATCTCACCCATTCCCAAACACACAGATACATGATAAAATTGTAAATACATATTCATCTACATAAACCCCCCCCCCCCACCAATTACTTTAAAATTCAATTATGACTTACCAGCAAATATATCACATATAGTTTCAATTGGTCTTTCCTCCAACTTAAAATCATCAGGTGGAATTTCGCATTCTTCTGGTTTGTAAAATGGTTTCAATAAAGATGTATTCCGAATAGCAGTGACAAGGTTGATAAACTCAGGTGAAGGAACGAATTTTGATTCAAATATTGAACCTAATGATGTAGAAAAAATTTTAAATACTCAGATGACAACTGATAAGACAAGAATGTTTTCTTCTTCAAGAGATCTACATCATAAACAAAAAAGAGTCAAACACACACCTGCCCACTCCAACCTCTCCCCCCCCCCCCCCCCTCCCCACACACACCATATATATTCAACGTTCAGGGATTGGAAAAAGAAAAGATTACGTGATTCACCAAACCGAATATTATTCTAATATTACCCACTTATTATCTGTATACTAAATGTCAGCAGTGACCTAAGTGGCTAAAATGGTAGTCCAGTCAGTGTCTACTTGTGGCACTATTGGTAATTAAGTTCCTGGCATGTATTATAATAATAAATACTCAAACAATTATTGGACATATCTAGGAATCAAAACTTCCTATTACTGAGTAGCAAGTTGGCTTTGAAAAAGAAAAACCATATAAAAGGTATATAATTTTGATCATACTAGGGTGTAGCCACCTAAAGAAAACAAGCACTCCATTTCCTTCTCCTTTTTTTTAAAAATTATACTATACTATGCATGGAACTAAGACAATTGTAAAATAAAACACAGTATCCTAAATTTACTTTACAGGAAAAAAAGAACCTACACAAAGCTTAGGAGAACAAGCCACCCACGATACAAATGCCATAAATATCACTTTAGGGTTTTCTATTAATGTGTATAAACACTGTTAATTGAAAGAGTTCCCAAGTTAGGCCCTTCCTTTATAGGGATTTAAAAGTTTAATAAACAAATTAACTAGTTGCTACAGAGAGTAGCTTAGGTTCTTGTCCATTTTAGAGCTGAAAGCGGCTAAAGGCAGGAAATGACATTTGTTTCATTATTGTCTTTATCAATGTTTCCAGTCCCTGTATGTGGAATATCTAGGCGCACACACATTACCTGCATCTGGGTTGCACTCTGGTCCAACATGGGGCCGATAATAGTCATCTTCTAGTAAGTCTTCTAACTTCTGTTTCCTTGTAGGTTCAGGTTTGCAAGGTTCACTTGTTTTATGATCCTATATACCAACACCGAAACAAATAATTACATATTATCACACACACACACACACACACACACACACACACACACACACACACACACACACACACACACACACACACACACACACACACACACACACACACACACACACACACACACACACACACACACACACACACTGTATTGTGTGACCTTCCCTACCTGTTGAGGTGTTTTGGGCACATTTGTTATCTCCTTCAACACCTGACTCTTTCTAGGTACTTCACTTTTGATGTTCCTAGTTTTTAACTGCAAAATTTCTGAGGAAATAAGGAAAATGGAATGACTCAACAATTAGCAATTAAAACATCACCCATTTTGTCTACATGTACTCGTTCACCATCTATCTTTATAGCTTACCACACCGTAGGCTAGGATTTTTGAATGGGTAGGCAGTGCATACCGTGTAGCAGTAACCCCCTCCCCTCCCCCACACCTCACACACCAGTTCACACACAGCTTACCTCCTCTCCTCCCCCCAGGAGTCTGTTTTATTCCCCTGGCAGTCCGGCCTGCATTTTCTTGGCTGACATGAGCTCGTGCAGAGAGGGACATAATTTTCTCAGTTTGAAAGTTCCCTCGCTTTTTTGTTGTTGTGAAGGTACGGGTCGAAAGAAGCAACAACAACAAAACATTTGAATATTAGGACGAAGTGACTCACGAGTAGAAAGGGGGTTTTCCCCATTCCTTTCTCTTCGCTTTTTTTTTTTTTTTTTTTTTTTTTTTTTTTTCCCCCCCCTCTTCTTTCGTTCTGGGTTGGAATTGTAGCACGAATGTTTATGATCTATAGCAGTTCCTTTTATTCTCCCCGAGCCACCTGAGCTGCTGGTGTATAATGCCACTGTGGTTAGAGGACTTATTTTATTATCAGAAAGCGGTACCTATTTCAGGAAATGATCGGTTGAGGAGGTGGTAGAATTGAGTGTGCCTTAACTAGGGTACAGTTTTGTCAGGAGCTCATTTGAAAGATGGGTTTTCAATTTGTATTAGATGCTGTAATCATGTTTACTACTCAAGTGAGTGAATCCTTTAGATAAAATGTCACATTTTTATTGCTCACATAAACACTGCCTGATGCAGATTGTATTCTTTGGTGGGGGCTGGATATTTTTCTTGAAGAAACTTTTCAAAAATTTTGAGGTAAATGATTCTAACTGGCAGGGGTTAGCTTATGCATAGATGTGATATATATTACAACTAAAATGTGTACTACTTTTGAAGTTTGTACATAGTATTCTCCATGTAGGTAAACACTAAGGTCAGTGTGATTATTTTCAGTGCTGGTCTCATGATTCCATATTTATTTCACAGGAGCCTGACGGCATATTTGTGCATATTTTATAGTCATATGGAATATTCTCCAAAGATACAGAACCATGTGGTGTGAATACATCTAGTTAGTGATGTGCACTCACATACTCCAGCCTAAATAAAAGAAAGAAAAATTTTAAAGCATTCAAGTAATCTTTTTTAGGCTAGAAACAGAGCAAAAGGTTGATCATTGGATTAATTTTTGTGTCATGAAGGATCTAGTCAAAATTCTCTACCAGCCTCCACCCACTATTAATCAGCTTCCAACAGATTGCACTTCATCTCCAGTTTCCACCAGCATCCGACTCATAATAGATCTCACTATTATACCATCAGTATAAATTCTACACTTATCATTC
>OZ017793.1:5475824-5568788 GCA_963969325.1 Lycopodina hypogea | reverse complement strand
CCCATGAATTTCTTTAAAAAATTTTAAAACTTAGGACAACTTTAAAAGTGCTCTATGGCTAGTTAATTTATTACGAAACCTCTTGGAAGAAGTGTGAGGTGTGTGCTTTAGTTTATCATTTGTGGTGTACGTTCATCATGACCTGCCCTCACTGCTGAAGCTTTGAGGGTCCAACCCTTACCTGTTCTGCACTCTGAGAGACTCTCTGTGCAGCTGTAGGCACATACATACTAACACACAACACTGTTCAAGATTATTTACATTTCAGGCTTCTCTCTGTTTTATTTTACTAAATGTGCCTATATATAAATTGCTCTCTGTTTAAATATAAGCATGTAACACCAACTGAGTAGTGAAATTGGCACCAATGCAGTACAAGGGAAGTTGATATTTTCTCTCCCATTCGGATGATATAAGCAACTTCCTTTTACTTCCTTTGTATAAGGGAAGTTGCTATTGATCGTCCAAATTGGGACAGAATATTGATATTTTTTTAAAGTTAAGAATCAACCAAAAATGTACTTAGTTTTTGTTGGTCTTTTTTTCCTTCTTTTTTTTTGAGAGAGAAACAGGTAAAGGATCTATAAACTTGGTGAATGCTGTTACTGATATAAAGGCAATAAAATTGTTGTGTGAGTAAACCGCCAACTTTGTTTAAAAATCTGTGACCTCCAACCAAGAAATGAAGGGGGGGGGGGGGGGGGATGGTTTCAGAAATGTAATCTGCCTCTGTGTTCAGGTAAGGATAAAATGCTCATACCCTGCGAAAAATATTTGTACTTATAGTGATAAAAACTGTATAACTCTGTTGAGAGCTTCCTATAATGGCTCATTGGGGGGCGAAAAATTTAGCCAGAATATATTCATTTGCAAAATTTTTGCAAGCAACGTTGCAATAGTTCTGTTTATCGAATATCCTGTGGCATGATTATAATACCATTAATCTCTATTGATGTGATTCAATTAATGGATATAGTGTTCTCATACTAACATATGCATGAATACAAAAGGATTGATACATACGAGAAAAAAAGTACTGCAATGGTCTCATAAGTAATAGTTGTCTACCCCTGAGCCAGACATATCAAATTCAGATTGGTCAAGTGCATTGATATGTTGATTGGCCCATTTTTTCCCTTCACTTCCTTCTGATGGTCAGTCTCAGTCCTTTCAGTAAGTTGATGTAGTTTCATAAGCCTTGTTTTTTCCTTAACTTTCTCCTGAATGAAACTGTCTTGTAATGTTGCACTTGACTTCCTCATCATCAGCCTCTTCTTTGGAGGGATGATAAAGTTGTTTTTTCTTAAGTGTGACCCTTTGCCAATTGCAGCACTAAATGTGTTACATCATCAGAAAATATTACCTTGCTGGGCTTAGTTTTGCACTGCTTAGTTTCGCACTCTATCCCTTTACCAATTATTATCATATTTTATCTCAAAGAACTACCTCCAGTGACCAGGAATAGGGGGGTGGGCATTTTCTGAAGTTAAGGCAAACTAAAACCTTCCTCAGCACGCAAAAACTGTACGTACAATTTTCATTTAAATCAATTTGGAAAAACTAATTTTTAAAAAACGAAAGCGATACAATATTATTAATTTAATACAGCTATGGTTGGTAAAGGTCCCTGCTCACTTATATAAAGAGACTTACCACTTTATACACACACACACACACACACACACACACACACACACACACACACACACACACACACACACACACACACACACACACACACACACACACAGACGAAACAATTAATTTTTGAAATATGATTGTTAAAGATGGGTGTGTTTTTGATAATTCTTTGTTGATCAGTAATGGCTTTGGTTCAATCATCATCACCTATCACTATTGTGTAATATTCTGATGGTTATCTCTTCTCCTACACTGTTTATGTATGTGCATGTGTTTGACTTCTAGATTCACAATGTCAGTGTGTTGGTCCTCTTCTCTGTGACCTTTGCACTATCCTGCACCATGTTCGAGCTCATCATATTTGAAATAATAGGATTCTTGGATAGCAAGTAAGTGGAACATTTGTTGCAATGCAATGAAGAGGTGCAGTGATTGTGGTGAGAGCAGAAAAATATCTGGGCAACATTATATGAATCTATTGTCTCAGTCTTCGTCAGATATCAATTGACTTTTAACAGATTTCCAGAAATCTTAATGTAGGTTAGACGGTTGTATGTCAATACATAGACTATATTCCAAGCGTTTGGACTTCGTCGCATCAACTTTGACCTTTTTCCAAATTTGTTTATTTTTGCTTGTAATAAGCTATCTTTATCAAAGTTCTAAAATAGTTGGGCGGAGGAGAAGAAGGATTTTCTCCCCTCCTCTTTCTTGCCCTATCATGTTTCCTCCCCCCATTCTATTTTTCAATGAGAAGGTGATGATCAATGCAGTGAAGTATAGATTATACTCTAGCACAATACCCACTCTCCACTGTGGGATGGTCTAGAAGTACAAAGGGTTAGTTAGATATGTGCTTGTTCAATGGAGTCAGGACTTTGATCAGCCTGCTGTCTTGCAGGGTACACAGGAAGTCATGTCATGTTGGTTTGAAGTGGCTGCAAGCACTCATAGCAGTGTTGGTGGTACATTCAGTGTGCAATTCTCTGTGTCCACTCCACAGCCCCCCCCCCCCCCCAGATATTGCTCACTTTGCACTTTTATACTGAGACAATTATAAACCTACCATATGTGTGCTTAAAAGTAGGGGAACAAGTTTTAGTGGTTAATAATAGGAAACAACCCCCCTCCCCGTGGACAACATTATGTGCAATGCAACAGTGTTCTTCATCATTTGGGCTCCAACTCTGACATAATTTAAATGATCTTCAACAATGACTTAAGTTTCATTATGCAATATGCACAACAAAACCTGGTCCACAATAATTGTGGTCACAAAGAATAATGTGGTTCATACAGAGATAGACCTGGAGCCCTGTATAACAGCAAAATTATTAATGTATCCTGTGGTTTGTGAGAATATTTCCTTGTATCACAACTGCAGAGAAGTATTTATTTTAAAAATTCATGAATTGATCAAAACTATTCATGTACAGATAGATTTGTTTATAGAAAAATAATAATATGTGTCAAAATTGCACTAAAATCGGCCACAGATGAACTAAAATCAAATTTTCAAGTAATTTTAATCCCTGAGGGGATGCCCTCCTCTTTTGGTAAATGCCAGCTGCAATTCCCTTCCCCCCAGTCCCACCCAAAGCCAAATGTCCTATGCCAAATGTAATTGGTATTGGCATGGGGAATCTCCTCCTATAGGTTGATAGATTGCTCCTGCATTGTGAATTGTGTAATGAACAGACATACCCACACATGCAGGTTCTAATAAGATCTGGGTGGATAGCTCGTTAGTTCTTGAGGAACACAAACTTTTGGATAACTGATTACTGTGGGTTAACCCTTAACCTGGCCATGTTTCTTAAACATCAGGGAAAACAAGTCTGACATTTTCAATGTGTACCAGCTGTTCATTTATACATGTGTGTAGTGATTGATAGGAACAATGTTGTTGTTGTAGTTCTCGATACTTCCACTGGCAGCTCAACCTCTACCTGATGTTGGTTATGGTGATAGCAGTGATTCCTCTCTACTCTGCACAGTTAGTGGTCAGCCTAATAAGGATTGGTAAGTTGGACATATCTGTATACACTAGCAGAGGTACCCGGCATTGCCTGGACTAAAAGTAGAAAATAATATTCTTATACATGCATGCAAAATTAATACATCGATTGAAAGGTGAAATAACTTTTTCTGACTAAACACCGCTAACTTGTTAAGGCCTCAGGGTATAACCCATTCATTGTCTTTCCACTAGAAGTCAGAATGAAGAGATCGTTTGGAGAGTCTGACCCTTGAACTCCCAGCATAGAGCTCACCATAAGGAGAACAGGGAGATGTGAGACTAAAATCTACACATACCTCTAGTGATTACCCTTGTGCATTGGTGATACTTATGGCAATGCTAAGTTTTGATGATGATGACGTCAAGAATGACTTCTTTACATGCTTTATATATAGTGTGTGCTGGGTAACTAAGGGCTGGCTATAGCAATGCATATGGTAGCAAGCAGTGTATGCAATCCATGCTGCTGAAGACCACCCACCAACCATCTTGAGTTTCTGGAGGACCTTCATAGCTTTTGGCCTGAACCTTCAAGGGTATTGTCAGGTCTTTCACCATAAGAGACCAATACCTCTTTTAGAAAACATTGCAACTATGAGAATTGTAATTATGAAACTATTTTCTCTGTGTTGATATATGATTACATATTATGTATGTCTGTAGTCCCACGACGGAGATTTGTCAGGATTCTGTCAGTCGTCATATGGTTTCTGTTCCTCTATGTGTTCTGGAAATTGGGCAACCCCTTTCCCATTCTTAGTGCCAAGCACGGTGAGTTTTGTCATAGGCAACTTTCTAGAGGAATACAATAAAAATCATTGCAGTCGGAGGACAGTCTGTATGCGTATATGATATCCTTATCACATGCTCTTTGCATTACAAAGTTTAAACCCATTCCAGAATTTATCTACCTTTATCTTGGGACTTGGTGATTATATCCCTGAGTTAGTCCTCTCACCATCTTGGTAGGCTGGAAGTTTACTCTGATATATGGAGGCATTTCTAAGCATATAGGAAGGGGCTGCCTAACTGCAACTTAATTAACAACATCTGATTTGAGCATGTTAAAGCTGGTTGAAGAAGTTCTTCATATGCTGAGAGTACATGGAAGAGCAAAATATAAATAATGACAAGTAAATAGATGATGTAATTCATTTTCTGTGATCCATGACACATGTGCTCCCTCCTCTGGCATTAAGTAACGTGTGCATTTCCTGTGGCCCTGGTGTGTGTGTGCCTACCTCCACTTCAATTTAAGTGCAATGTACAGGTATCTTCTCCATGGAGCAGCTCATCAGCAGAGTGGGTGTGATTGGAGTGACGCTGATGGCAGTGCTGTCAGGGTTTGGTGCAGTCAATGCTCCCTACACATACATGGCGTACTTTCTCAGGTATGAGTGGTAATGGTTGTCATCTCTAAATTCTGTGCTCTTGAACATGGTATATCTCTTTGAGTACATTACTCTATAGGACATTATTTGGGAGCATTAATTAGAGTGATAATAACAGGATTATTCAATTGAATTAGTCTTAAGTTTATATGTACTCCTTACTTATACTTCATTTGTCAAAAGGATGGACGATGAATTCCTAAATCTGGATACTTTTTTTTTTTTTTTTTAATTTTTAAATAGAACATGAGGAGGGAGGCAAGTGCAGCTGTGAATGAGTGACATGTATACTGATCATGTTGTTTGTAGAACTGTTGTCCTTGCTCTGTGGCCCTCTCAGCTTTGGACACGTCTAGTGCAATTGTGGGCAACTGCTTCTTCTGCCAACTCCAATATGTCATGTCTTTAAGTGAAGGGAACAGCTTTGAGATATTCATTTGTGCTTGTAGTTAGGTGGGTGTTTCCCCCTTGAGAGCTCATCAGACATTGTCATTGGAGTGTTAGTGGTCAAACTGGTCCTACAAGCTCTGAGAGTACTATAGAATATGGGGTTCCATTTTTATGAGTCTCTTGCATATACCAATCTAATTCTAGTTCATCTCCCTTCCCTTTTTTTAAAATACTTTTCAGGAATGTTACAGACAACGATGTGTTGAGTCAGGAGAAGAAGTTGAGCCAGACCATGGACATGATCATATCAAAGAAGAAACGGTACTATACATTGTACCAATATGTCTGCACTTACTGAGCATGTAGTGGTTACTATGCCTCTGGCAAACAACAGAGTTATAGTTGAGTTTAGTTGCTGGCCATTATGCTTTAACCAACACAGTGTCTTGGTCTGTGCACATGTACAGCTGCATATGTAAATATAAATTAGTTCACATGCATGTATCAGTTTAGTGTACATGACCAGGCACTTTCAATACAAGATAGAGAGAATTTAGCAATCGTTATTAATATTGGAGTTGATCAGTTATTCCATCTGCAAGTGTTTCTGCACTGCCTCAGACTAATGTCTACTCTGTATTGGCTTGCATTTAGTTTATGTACAGCAGCTAATATGCATACTTCCATACTGTGCACCTTTCTTTCCTTTTTGTCTGTTTCTTCTCCGGGAGAGACTTGTGGCTATTATTTTGCGAATAATTCTAATTTAATTAGAGCATCCTTTTGTGGTGGGTAAAAGGTTGGAGCATGGTGATGGTCCATACAGAAAATATAATATTATAGGAAGAAAATATGTGGTTATACGTAGGAACATAAGGCTGGATTCTCCTCTGCCCTTTTAGGACTGTTATCAACTAAATGCTATTGTTAACTGACCATGCTCAGATCTTTCTAATTGATGCTCATCATATAGACCATTAGCCAATAAAAGAGTACCAGAGGTGTTTCTTAATGGTCCACTTAGTGGATATCCCATTAGTTGTGGCATGCACTCCTCAGTTTTTGAAATTTTGGTGATTCTCATATTATTTAATGAGAGACATTATTTTGGCCTGTATTTCTTATTGTTACACATGTGTCTTCTGTCTTGGTCCCTTCAGAGTTGTGGCTGCAGAGCAACAGAGGTGAGTAGAGAGACATGGGTATGTGTATGCAGCACTGAGTGTGCCATGTGTTGGTCTGCAGTTTCCATGACGACCATTCAGCCACCAAACAGAGCAGTATGAAGAAGATGTGGAACATTTTTAGTGGAAAGCTCTCAGGAGCCTCTGAAAGTAATTGCTGTAAAATAAGAATTTCTTTATTCGATGTGTGCAGAGAGCATGAACACAGTGATGTATTTACAGTATGTGCCAACTTGTTAGTGTGTTGTTCAAAGCTATGTATATGTATATAATTCATTGTCATTAGCTTTATTTTATTTTGCAATTTAATAAAAGTAAAACATTTATTTATATATCTTATTTAAAATTCTCTTAGTGGGTGGAGCTTCACACTTTGATAATTGCTATCTGCATGCTCAGTGCATTATGGTTATTGTTTGTATCTCTCCTGTGTAGACATTGGAGCCTTGCAGAAGGAGATCTCTGCTCTAGAGGAACTGGCTAGACAACTATTCATGGAGTATGTGGACATGCTGGGAGTCACGGTAACCCCTGCCTCTAGTGTGGTGTAGGTACATTCTCTTCAATGCATTTAGGTAGTGCACAGTATGTGAACATACTGGGAGCATGGTAACCTACATATATATACTAGTGAAGATGCTCTTGTTACATTTCTTGCTTTATTTACTCGCTTTAAAATTTGCCTCAATTATAGTACAGGATGATAGAGGAACTGTGCAATTGTACAGCATATTGCAAGTGTGGCAGTGGCTCAGAGTGTTGGGTAGACCAACTTTGTTAGGCAGCACCTCATTTCCAAGAATTTCTGGATTGTCACAGGTGCTGCCTGACAGGGTTCTGAAAATTTTGCAGCTTCTTCTTGGCCCATATTAACCCTAGCAACCATCTGATGCTGACCACTACTGCCGCCTACCTTTGAGTTCTGAGAACTAACAGCAAAGTCGCTGGCCAATTCTTAACTAACCTTTCTGTCACTTTCACACACCATTTTTTCCACAACCATAGCTCCGAATAATCTAAATTTTAGTATCAGCACGCTGAAAATTTCATAAAGTTTCTATTCCTATAGTATGGTAAAAGCAGGAGCTAATTTTGCAGTTGCAGTTCTCAAAAATATTATTTCCGGTCATGAATCCCAATACATTTTTATGGTGCGGGTGTTTCACTGATACCATAAGTAGGCGTGGTAGGTAGTATGTGACATAATCATGCATGTCCCCTATTCATTATGCTCTTTTACACATCCCTCCCCAACTGTCAGAAGGTAGTTGGCTAAATTGGCTTCCTCTGGATCATTTCTCAACTGCACTTGCATGTTCTCTGTCAACTTCAGTTGACTACGTACTGTTACAGCTGAGATAGTACCAGTATAGCATTAACCACATTTGCACGGCTGCCCTTGGGCACCACCAGACACCTGCCAGCACAATTATAATGCCGCCAAAGGACTGGTCCACTTTAGTGATGTCCCGGAATGTGTGATCCATGGCTTCTGCAACATAGAGGTAGTGCATTGGCTATTCATCCCACACCAGCACCTTGCACTGTCTCAGTATCTTGACTGTGTGGTTGTGTGGACTGATACTGCAGGTGTTGTCTTCCTGGATGCACAGAGGAGCCTTGCACCAAGAGTGCACTGTCCTGCCACCAGTTAACAGTGTTGCTGCAAATGCCAAAACGTCCAATAGCTAGGGCACTGTTCCCATCTGATCTGGTAGAACAAAGGACAGCATTGAGCAGATTGGTCTCGCCTGTGCAGCCAGGTGCATCCAGTTCAAGGATAGTTCCTCAGACATCATTGATTGATTCCATGCCGGCATTGAAAGCCAAGAACTGGCCAGCAGTGAAGCTAGGGATGCCTATGCCACTTGCAACAGCCTGCTCCTCCCCTCCCTCTCCTCGTTCATCTCAAAGCAAACACCCTGTGTCATATCCTGCACAGGGGTTGGCTCAGCAATGCCAAAGGTGCCACCTGACAGGTTATCCCTGTCCAGCCAATCATTGATTGCCAGCAGGACTCTGTTAAAAGTGGCATTTGTTGCCTCTCAAAGTCCTGCCTTGTGTACCATGTCCTCGGCCAGGCTTTCCCGGTGGTTCATCCAAAACTCCCGACCATTTGCAAGCTGACAATAACAGAGCAATGTGATGAAGAAATCACTCGGCTAGTCTCCGAAGAAGATTGCAGATGCTTCCTTCATGGCATTGTTGCTTTCGTTATCATCCTTCAGTAGGCCCAGTTTGAGGCAGGCTTCCTGCAATGACATGCACTGTCCACCATTGATAGTTTTTAAGTTGCAGATGCTGGTGGCACGTGGCTTGTTGAGTAGTAGCAATGGCAGGTGGAACAGCTCAGACTGATGTGCAGTTTGGCAGAGGAGTGGAGTTCCTCCCACTGTGCCTGTCCTCATCATTCCAGTGTCTTGGTCTGCAATGGCTCCCTGTCCCTTTTGATGTCTTTTCCATTTGTGGTCTGATTATTGCCACACCTACCATTTAAAAATGTCTGGGTGAAAGAGGTCATGTAGGCCTGTTCAGTACCAACCACTCTCAGCTTGAGGTAGGTAGTGATCATACTGCCACCCGATCATCCATTTGATGATGCTAGCAAGTTATAGGTTCTTGAGTGGCCACCTACTGGCTTTCGTTCATAATGGAGGATGATTGTCATGTCAGCATCTGGCCCTTGCTGCTCTGCCGAGGACAGAGTTTACTGGAGACAACATAGGATTGTGCTGCCTTAGGACGGCTTGCAAGTCTACCAGGATGTAGGATTCCAGGTGTGACAAATGGTGCAGCCTGTTGTCAGTCTCACACAACAAATACTAAGTCACGCACACACAGCCGGTTAGCATACATTGGACATAAGTATTAATGACATTAAATGGCAACCTAACAAATAACTAATCTTAGGAGTCCAGCCTACAATTAAGTTGCATATTCTCTACACAAGAAAGTATCAAATGTTATTACGATTTATATATATGAATCATATTTAAGATGTGTAGGAGACTGCATGCTTCTCGCTACCTCTCTCTGAAGGCTCGTCCTAACACGTCTCATTTCAAATTCTCTGCTGATTCCCTCCCAGTCAAGAGGACAAGGTGGGGCCTTCAAATAATCTTTGGCTAGAACCTTGGAGACAGCCTCACAAGTCTCTCTGATGATCAGACACACAGTTGATCTTCCCATATAAAAATGAAATGGCAGCGACCTAGCAGAGACAAAATTTGTGTTCTTTACAAATCTATGATAATATGGTTTCCTGTTCTGAAAAAAAATGTTCTATGGGCAAGACCTGATTCTACTTGTGAGTCACCAGTAGCTAGATAGCAAATGGTAGGGCTAGCCTCCTGCTGGTGATGTCTGTGCCCTAAAGGTGGACAGATATTCCCGGTGGGACAATAATGGACTCACCTTTACATTGAGATAATACCATGAATATATTTGCTACTACACTCGTACCTTCTCTAACAATGAATCAAATCTCTCCTGAGACATCCTCAAGTATTGAAAATGGGACTCTGGGTCAGATAATCTCGTCCACTAGAGGAGATTGTGATATGCTCCCTGCTCTGCTCTGCTGCTTCTTTTTGGTAAATATAGGACAAACTCACTTGTTTCTCTTCCTCCTCCTACTTATAGCTAACAGCAAGAGCATCTCCAGTTCTTCGTCACTGCTATCCATCCATTGAGCCAAAGTGAGCTTTAATTGAAATTAAAAGCAAAAAGAAAAGAAAAAGCAATCAGTGAAGTCTACAATTTGGGTTTGGATTTCATGTTTTGGTCGCAACTCATTGGGACTCACAGAATCGTGCTCCTACATTGTGAACCAAATAAATGAAAGGTTTTGGATGGAAAGGTGTGGGATGGAGAGGTGTGGGATGGGGAGGTGTGGGATGGAGAGGTGTGAGATGGGGAGGTGTGGGTTGGAGAGGTGTGGGATGGAGAGGTGTGGATGGAGAGGTGTGAGATGGAGAGGTGTGAGATGGGGAGGTGTGGGATGGGGAGGTGTGGGATGGAGAGATGTGGGATGGAGAGATGTGGGATGGAGAGATGTGGGATGGGGAGGTGTGGGATGGGGAGGTGTGGGATGGAGAGGTGTGGGATGCAATTCAGTGCGGCAATGGGATATGATGGGACAGAGCTTATGTAAATTGTGAACAGTTCTGTATTGTCACTGTGATTGCAAGGTGACCATCACATTGGTGTGCCATGCTCCCCATGCCCAGGAAGTAATATGTGTCAGAACTTGCTCTGTTCTGTGGTGTACCTTTTTTCTTTTCTTTTTCTGGCAATGTCAAAATCCATGGAACATTTTGAGGGGCAGGACTGCTAGCATGTGAACAGGTGGCAAACAGGATATTTATCTAATTTCCATTCTTTTACATGTATATGTAAAAGAACATGTACATGTAAAAGCACATGCACAAAAAGATCAAATGGATGTCTGCTTTAAAACTTTGCATGATAATATGTGTTGAGTCATTACACAACATCCCTATTTTATTCTGTGTTCATTACTGGTTTTTTTTAATCCTTGTTTTAACTTAAATAGGAGAGGATTGCAAGTTCCAAGACACTGAAAGGACGTTACTACGATTTCATTGGCCATTTCTTCTCAATATATTGTGTATATAAGATATTAATAGTAAGTTACTTTAAAGAGATGTGATTCCTTTATTTATTTATCTAACATGCAAATAAATGTTATTGTTTTCAGTGTACAATCAACATCATTTTTGACAGAGTGGGGAAAGTTGGTATGTAAACCCAGCAATAGTGCTCTCAGCTATCTTGTGTTATACGAATATATGCATTTTGTGTAGACCCTGTCACGAGAGGCTTGTCTATTGCTATCAACTGGCTTGGCTTCAGTGTGAACGTAAGTTTTGGTGGATTTTTTCCACGTTTAGTTTGTCATGATATAAGTGCAGATGAAACCACTGTGATTAGAGATGTGACTTCTATTGCATCTGCTGTATGTCTTGATCGTGGTTGTTACATTCAGGTTGAGTTTTGGTCTCAGCATGTGTCCTTCATCCTCGTGGGCGTGATAGTAATAACTTCTATACGTGGGCTACTGATCACATTTACAAAGGTTGTACTATGAATCTTTAATTTTAATTAATGAGCACTGTAATGAAATTGTATGCATTGTGGATGTATTGTACAGTTCTTCTATGCTATTGCCAGCACCAAGTCATCTAACATTATTGTCCTGTGTCTGGCAGAAATCATGGTATGCAATCAATGGTATGAGGAAGGTTCTCTGCATGCTTTCTCTACGAGATAACTTCATTGTAAATGTTATATCATGTACCTCGGATGTTAACTGCATGAATTAAAGGTTGTTCTTTTTTGTTTGTTCGTTTTTGTTTGTTCGTTTTTGTTTGTTCGTTTTTGTTTGTTCGTTTTTGTTTGTTCGTTTTTTATTTGTTCGTTTTTGTTGTGTATTTTAATTTTTGTTGTATGTTTTGTTATTTTTTTAATTTTTTTAATCTAGAATGCTTTCCTCACATTAAAAATTTTTTTTCGATCTTTTACGTTTTATAGTATCAGATTGAACAGTAAATCTAGCCTAGTTTATATAATATCAAGTGTAATTGTGGGTTGCAGCATTTAGAATATATATAGTCCATGAGCCAGAGGATTAGTTGTTACCATTTGGGAGGAATAAGGTTCATTATATTTTTTGAGAAGGTGTTTATCACTGTAGTCGGAAAATGTATGATAGCTTTTCGATTTTATAGCACTTTTAATAATGACACCCTAATCTTATACTAATAGAGCTAGTGGTATTTATATATATATATATATTTATTTATTTATATGTGTACAATAAACTGCAAAATGGCTGTAAGGATCATGTTGAAAATTGGCAGATGTGATATTCGGGTAATCTTATACTAATAGAGCTAGTTGTGTACCCCTCCCCCCAACCTCCACTCACCACTATTCCTGTATAAAAAAAATTAAATTTGTGCACAACCAAAACAATGACTTAAAAGAATTTTTACAGGAGGATCAATGTTGAAATAAAGAAAAATTAGTGTGCCAAAAGAAGAGCCACATACATAGTATTAAAATGAAAATTATCCCATCGAACCTTACAAACCAATCCTATTGGTATATCAGGGTTTCATACGGGGGGGGGGGGGGCCTGGAATTTCCCCCCACCCCAGAAATCTGGATGATTAATTAGTGACAATCATTAATTTTGAAACAAAAAATCAACAATGCAGATATCAACAATTACACACGTTACTAATAAAGTTTATGCGATGTAACTGTGTGCTATAATAATGAGTAATACTGTATACTATAACTGGATTCGACGATTTTTCTCTGAACACTTCAAGGATTTCATCAAAGTTGATGGAGGATAGTTCTGGACCTTCAATCACTATTGTCATGAGATGGGACAGGTTAGCATCATTCAGTCTATTGCAAAGTCTCATTTAATTAGCTTCTTGTGGCTGAATGACCTCTCGACTGTGGCTGCTCCTACAGGAAGAACGAGAAGGATGTTTAGAAGTTGAAAATCTCTGGAAAAATTCTACTGTAAGCTCCAGATGCTTCCATGTGAACTTTCACTTCTTGCAAGGTTGGTTTGGTAGTCTTCTCCTCCATTACCAACTTTGCTTCTTGCAGAAACACACGCTTAAACAAGCACCACTCCACAAGAATTTCATCCTTGTCGATAAGAGGTAGTGAGGAGAAAGTGACACCACCAACATCAACTGTTGCCTCGGTCCCGTAAAATTCAGCCAAAGCCGCTACTTCCTTTTTGCCATAATCTGGTAAAACTCTTTCTTCTGTAGGGAATGCTGCTGGATTGAAAACAGAGGAGGATACGAGGAGATCTACAGCTTCACCTGAGAATCGGTCATGTATGTTGTGTAGTAACGAGTTGATGTAAGGAAGAGCTACATTGGCATGGTAACTAGTTAGAGTGTGTGCACTAGCACCTCCCACGCAGCTATGAGCCAAGTGGCCACTTGTGACCGTGATTTCATGAACATTCTCCAGTTTGTCAACCAGAGTAATCACTTCAGAACACCACTCAGCTTCGTCTTCCTTTAGCTGCTCAAGTTCTTTAAGGATGCTTTCAAGAACCACAGGTAACCTGCTGAAGTCAGCAGTCTCCCTTTGCATTTAGCAACTAAGCCTAGCCAGGAGGTCAAGCACTTGAGACAAAAGAATAATGCTGGCTACTCCAGAAAAAGAGCTCAAGACAAGTGAAATTCCGTACGCTTCAGCATCTCCTGAAATCTGGTAGAGCTGCTGTAGAGTAATGATAATTGCAGGAAGATCTTTACGGATTGCATGCAGACACCGCTCATGAGACAACCATCTTGTGCTGCTAGGCTTTACTACTTTCAGATCGGGTAAACTGAGGATTGACTGTACATCCTTGAGGGCTTGTGCTATTTTAGGTGAGTAGTAGAATGACTTCCACAGGTTGGTCATTGTGCCAAACATTTTCTTGATTGCATTAACAGACTCTGCTGCTTGAATTGATGCCAGCTGCAACCTGTGGCAAGAACAGTGGATATACACTGCATGAGCTGAGTGTGCCCTGATCCTTCTTTGAACACCATTCATACAACCAGAGAAAAAATAGTTGCCCCATCATAGCCTTGCCCAACTAGCCGTCTATAGTCAAGATGTTTCTGCTCTATGAATGAGGTGAGAGCTTTTGTGATTGAAGCAGCATCCACAGCCTTGACGTGGAGTATACCTAAGAAGTGCTCTTGTGGACAGCCATCCACAATCCACCTGCAACAGATGGAAAGCTCTTCCTGTGTGGATATGTCTTGACACTCATCAGCTAATATGGAGAAATATGGGCTGGACTGTAGACTCTGTGATTGCTTTCTTTCAAGCCATGTGTTGAGAGCCTCAAGAAGCATTACTACACTATACTTGGAGGTATACTGAGCATTAGAGGCACCTTGTGTGATGTGCTCTTCCAGCAACCCATCTCCGTTGGCAACTTGTGAGGCAATAAGATTTGTATACACAGTGGTGTGGGGAATCATATTCTTAGCCAGAAAATGGACCGACCTCATCAACTTGACCATGATGCTACGGTTTTTCTCTACTCTGCTTGCAGCTTGCTTTGCAGCAGCTGAGCACTGCAACTCAAGGACTGATTTTCCACGTTCTGCCTGTTGTGACATACTAGCACTGACTGCAGCATCTCGGTGACACTGTGACTCTCCATGCAGTTTTAATACTTCAGTAGCATGGCTCCAATCAGAGATTCCCTTGCTTGTCCAAGCTCCCCTTGATCCTGCAGATGGATGGCCCCATTTCATGCAGACTGTACAGAACATCCCTTTGCTAGCATCTTGGCAAGTTACCCAGGGATACTTTTTTTCCCACTCTCTCTTGTAAGAGAGCTTAGCTTTGTATTGCCTTCTCTTCTCACTGGATGACAGCTGCTGCTGCTTCTTAGAATGGGGAGGTGGAGGTTCGCCTGAGGAAGACGGCAGTGAACTAACTTCACTACTTTGTTGTGATGGATCTTCAGATGAGTTTCCTGTTCCTGTACGTTTGTCTACTGTAGCATCATGTGACCGCTTTCGTGACATGAATTTCCTGATATCCATGTTAAATGAATAGTAGTCAGTATAGAAGTTCTGCTGTAGTCTTTAACATGCCTTGTGCTTAGCACAGAATGATCTAGAAGCCTGGTGACAAGATAACAGTTCTTCAGAATTTCATTAACACCTGGCTATTACTTTAGTTAGTTAAAGCAATTATGGCTTGACAGTTGTGATTAGAACATGTTTCCAGTGTACATGTAGTAACCAATTTTCCCCAGATTGCATCAGAAGCAATCTGAGTGGATGTAAAATTCAAAATTTCCTGGGGAAGCATGCCCCAGCCCCCCAAGCTTGCCCATCTGCTTCAGCATTGGCAATTCCCCCCAGCAATTCCCCCCAGATTGATTAGAAGTAATCTAGGACATGGTTGTCAAATTCAAAAAAAAACTCTGGTGGAGTATACCCCAGACCCCCCCCCCCCAAGCTCACCAAGTCCTTGCACGTCTTCAGCACTATTCTCCCCTCTCCAATCAAAAAACTATAATTATGCAAAGTTCCCCCCCCCCCCCCCCAAATGAAACCATATCCTGTATGAAACCCTGGGTGTGGTTTTGCAAATGGGCGTGGCCAGTCCGCAAAAAAAAAATCTCCCCCCCCCCCCCCCCCCCAGCAAAAAATCCTGTATGAAACCCTGTATATGGTAATAACTAAACCTCCCACCATCATTGTCAGGCACATTCCAACTACAAATTTTAAAGGTGGTGCGCACACACCATAGCTGAGGGGATATGTTTGTCAAGCATACATGAAGCCAATAGGCTTTTTTTTTTTAAAAAAAGGTCAACCCAGAAGACCACAGAAATAAACCTACATACTCAACAAGAACTATTCAAACAAGAAATTCTTGGAAGGCATATCTAGAGCAAACAAAACGCTACTGTAGGGGGAAAAACACATGCCTAAACTCACAGCAACTTAAATGGTTGCTTCTGCACTGACCTGCAAGACATGCCAACCTACTACACATGTCCTCCCATAACACATATTCCCATGAAAGACAAGACCACCACTAACACATGTCTTCCAGTAATACATGCCCTCCTGCATATCATGTCATCCTATAAAACCTGTACACATGTTGGACATGCCTTCCAGTTAGACATATCCTACTTTACTTCATGTGTTTGAACAATACATGATCACTCATATTACATGTAATCATGCAAGACAGGTCCACCTGTAAGACATGACCTCATGTAATACATGGCTTCTTATAGGAAATACCCTCCAGTTAAACTTGTCCTCATATAAGAGGTGTCCCCCTGTACAATATATCATCCTGTAAGATATGCCCACCTGTAATGCATACCCTCATGAAACATGACCCCCAGTAAGGCATGTCTTTCAGTAAAACACAACATATTGTAAGATATGACATCCTGAAGACATGCACTCCACCAATACATGACCTTCCATAAGACATTTTCCTACAACAAAGCATTACCTCCCTCAAGACATATGCTATCATAATACATGTCAACCTGAAAGATATGTAATCCAGAAAATAATGTCCTCCCATAAGACATATTCTTTCTTGAGACAATTTTCTGACCACAGCCCACTGAACGTGGGCCTAGCAAGCAATGTGGCCGAAGGCCACAATTGCGTGTTAGTATTATAAATTTCCCTTATGTGCTAGGTGGTAATTAGACCACACCTTACTGCTGGCTCATAATTAAAATTTAAAAAAAGAACACAGAGAACATATCCCGAAATATTTATAATTTCAGTGACTGGAACTATCTGAGGAGCCAAGCTACTCCCAAACAAAAGGAGCCAGTATGTTGACTGATAGAATCTTTTATATTGGCTATAGCTACAAGATAGAAAGTCTTATAATTTTGTGCTAGTTATTATCCTCAGGTCTTGTTGCTCTTTACAGAGCCCAATGGAGGCATCTGAGGATATCCAAAAGTAGTGGATTATATGCACAGCTTGACCTAAAGAAGGCAATTATTCTCTTGTCACTCCTACAGGTTATGAATCATGAGGTGCACTAGTTGATACCACCAAAGTGTGACCACGCCCCCATTCTTAACATTGCGAGGCAACTTGGGGGTGAGGGTGTTCCAAAAATATTCTATCACCTAAAAAATAAAATTATATTTGCAATGAAGAAAGACTTGGATACTCTCAAAAGAAAATAGGTCAAAATAATGCAGACTCAGAGCAAGCCAGCACAAATAGAACATGCAGAGGAGAGCGTGTATACTGCGCAGTATATTTTGTAAAAAGGTCAACAAGTATCAAAAATGTTCCTGATCATGTGAAAAGCTTACAGAAGCTATACAACTATGAGATGATCAAACAAAAGGAGATGACAAAATCTTAGTTAGGTGTGACATGTCAGCAAGAAGAAGCTGATGAACACCTCCTTCTGCATGCTGCCAAAGAAGGATGTCTAGCAGTTGTGATCTGCTCAGAAGATTCAGGTGTGTTTATACTTTCTTTGGCATTTCGTGATAAAATAGGTGTACCACTGTTTCAGAAATATGTCACAAAAAAACGAGTAAGAGGCTCGTTCATATTAAGGAAGTAGCAGCCACACTTGGTATGGTGCATGCAGGGTGCTTATTGGCATGCATGCATGCACTGGATGTGACTATGTCAGTATGTTTGCAGGCAAACATAAGGCAAGGGCCATGAAACTATTGAACACTAACTAGGAAATATGAGACTTTAATTTGTGCTGGAATTGGACCTTTCTGCTGATGTTGTGGAAAGGATGAAGCTTTAACATGCCAACTTTATGCTCCAAAATTATTCAACTACTGATACAGTCAATAACCTTAGATATCACCTCTTCTTTAGTGTGAATGGGGAAATAAAAGTCACCAGATTACCCCATGCAGGGACTGCTTGATAGATGTCCTTAGAGCCAGCTATTAAAACGGGGATATGGAGAAGGTGTTTGGAGCAGGATCCTTGAGTAACAGATCCTGTTGGAAGAAGCTGATGGACTGTTAGCTATTCATTGGCTGGAAGGTCAGCCAGCCCCTCAGGCTATACTAGATCTATTTGCTTGCAACTATTCAAGGAAATGCTAACTACTAATCCGGGTATGCATGGCAAATGGTTTCAAATGTACAGTCACAAACATTGATTATGTTTTAGATGAGGATAGGGATGAGTTGGAAGAAGAAAATTGAACAGTGAACGTTTATAATACATTTTATTGTTCATTATTATTAGCACATCTACCATAAACATGGAATGTTCCCACTTAATAAGCATTTATTAGTGGGTGTGGCTGAATGACCACCACTTAAGTGTACTATGTAGTCATGTATAGTAATACTTCACAGCTCAATATATTTGATGAAAGTTTCATACCTTAAAATCCATGATAACACGTTAATGAGGGATGTGGTTACCAAAAGTGATATTAAAAACCAAAAGCTACCACTTATACAAAGCTATCATACATTTTCCAACTACAGGGGTATATACCTTCTCAAAAATAGGGAATAGGGGTGAATCTTATTCCCTCCAGATGGTACCTGTGCAAGTGAAGACTTGGTGTTGTACTAAATGACTAATTGTTGCAACTTATAATAGACTTGTAATGCTGGCTACAGCAACACAATTTTTTAAAATTATTTTTTGTAGTTTTTTGTTCTTTTGTGGTGGAGTGTAAACTACTCTGTCCTAGTTTAAAACCCTCTGTGACACCTGTTATTAATAGCATGTGGATATTGTCATGCAGACTGCCAGTAATCACATTATGTTGTTCACAAACTTGACCACTACAGGGAATGTACTTTGTGTCGTCAGTTCTCCTCATGAGGATGAACATGCCAGAAGAGTACAGGTGAGTATAGGCACATGTGTACACGCACGCGCACACACACACACACACACACACACACACACACACACACACACACACACACACACACACACACATTTAGTTATTTTTATTCTTTTTAAAAAAATTTAATTCTAGATTAATAATAACGGAAATCTTAGGGGAGTTGGAGTTCAGTTTCTACCATCGGTGGTTTGATGTCATATTCTTGGTACGTGGTCATGTTGAGTCCACCTTAAGATAGTGTCTAACAACAATAAAAAGATAAAATGTTATTATTTATTTCATAAGGTTAATTTATTATTCTTTGATACCTTAAGATAGTGTGCAACAACAACAAAAGTTGCAAAAATAAAATATTTTATTATTTATTTCATAAGGGTGATATAATATTCTTTGATATAACAAATATGCCACAATATTTCCAACATGTGTGAGCATATGAATGTTAGTGTAGAAGGGAGTATACATAATCCTATAGTCACTGGGGGAGGTTTTTAACATTTGCTGAATGAACTGACTATCTGATTGTTTCACCTATTTTTAAACTCATATTTACCTTTAAACTATTCTCAATATTAAGCTATTCATTTTAAACTACAGTAGTGCAATATAGATGGTGAAATTAGTTGTATTCCTGTAAAGCAAGAGTTTGAAGCTGAAACATTTTTAAAGGTACATGCAGTGTACCTAAGTACATTAGGTTTGATATAGTCAATCTCATTTTGAACTTGTCCACTGAGTTGCTGTGTGTGTGCACTATAAACTGTTGTCTCTGTGCTCTCCTACAGGTCAGTGCTTTATCCAGCATTGGGTTTCTCTACCTGGCACATCAACATTCTCCAGAAAAGAAACTATTGACATGAAAATATACATTTGTATTTCAAAACTCTTTTCATTATTTTACTTCTTTGTGATTGTGTCGGTTTTTACTGCTAATATACATGATGCAAGTCATTTAGACGAGTATGATATAGACGTGGGGAGGGTGAGCATGTATGGGTGGGGGGGGGGTGCATATGTGCGTTTCGTTTTTTTTTGGTTTTTGAGTGTATGGTTAAATATGATTGGAAAATGTATCAAAAGGTACCCTTTGCCTAAATAAGTTTTAAAAAATCCTCTGATACTGGTGACGGTGTAAAATTTGCACTGCTAATTTCAACGGGCGTTAAGTGGAGACATGTAATATTATTTGGGTTTATAGAGATATCCAAGCTATGATCTTTTGTCTCTCTCTCACTACCATCCATCCACACTTCTTCACTGTCCCCTTCCAATATCAATGTCCACCTCAAATCAATATATACTACTAGTCCTTTACATGATTTTTCTCACATTTTGCATGAAGGTAAAATGGCAGAAGACCTGGTAGTATAAATAGGTAAAGGAGGAGGATGAAGGGCAAAGGAGGAGGATGAAGGGCAAAGGAGGAGGATGAAGGGCAAAGGAGGAGGATGAAGGGCAAAGGAGGAGGATGAAGGGCAAAGGATTGATAGGGTCAGTGCTCAACCCTGATACTAATAGTGCAGGATAACATTGGCAAGCTTACCACAGCACAGGAAATGCAATTTGTGAGTGAACAATTTGGCCTTATAATATAGCTACTAAGCTATGTATGGATTTTTGTGATAGTTTAATTGACATTTGGGGATCAATAGTCAGGAAATATATTGAGTGTCCAGAGCACAAAAATTGTGAACACAGAATTTTTGTGCAAAGTTTTGTCCCCTTCTGAAGCTGGATGTATATGCTGTAACATCAACTGTAGTTGGCTGGGATGATACTGGTGTGAAGTGCGTACACACATAGCTAATGGTATTCCTATTAATATTTAAGGTACTGAAACAATGAGTGTCAAGTGGTAGGGATAGACTCTGTTTTGTTTGGTTGAGACCTGAAATGCAAATATGAGTAGCCTAGGAAAACCTCACCTGCATTTAGAAGTTGATATCACGTTTTTGTTGTTTTGTTTTTTTTGATAAGTTTCAAAAACTGTTGTCAACTCCTCCCTTTTGGTATTCTCTGTTTTTATTTGGTTTTGTTTGTTGTTGTATTGTTCATTTTTTGTTGGGTTTTTATTTTTTATTTTTTATTTTTTTTAATGTTCTTTTATCCCCCCCCCCCCCCCCCCCCCCACCCACCACCATCTCTCTAGCTACATTAACATGGCTGCTTCCTACCTAGTTCCATTTGCTTATGATGTTGTTTTTGTGTTCGATTGGATTAATGAGGTATATAGCTAGCTACATGGAAAAAAAAATTGATATTGAGAAAAATGTAAAAAATTTGAGAGAAAAAAAAAGGTATTGCAGTTCACATACATGACATGAAATCTCAAACTCATTAGGCTTCTTTTTTTCTTTTTTTTTCAAACTAACCTTGTCACATAAAAAAAGTTAAGGCCAGGAGGGATGTCAAAACCTGGGCAAGACCAGGACAGACAATTTGACATTTTTTTAACGAGAGTTTGGAAGATAGCCACTTAAATTGAAAACCAGTAATGAAGCAGCTTTTGATAGCCTCAGTAGCACACTTACTTGGAATACCAGGTTGAATCTTTACAATGGGGGTTAATGCTGCAGTCTATGAGTTAGATCACATCCCTCTGACATCATGATTATTGGTAGCACACCTATCTTCCTATGCTCTGCAGATTAGTTCCCTTACTTTTTCTTTTGTGAAAAGAAAAAGAAAGTAATAAAATTCACTGAGTAGAAGCATCATAACCCAACAACTTCTTGAGTGTTGAACGAGTGGAAAAGAAGTTTAGGTGTGGGGGGGGGGGTGGGATTGAGGGAAAAAGAAAAAAAAAAAGAAGGTCGCACCTGGCTGGGCTCGAACCAGCAACCTTTCGGTTAACAGCCGAACGCGCTAGCCGATTGCGCCACAAGTGCTACCCGGAAAAACGCTGTTAATCCCTTCAATTTATCGCTCAAACCACAAGGGACATTCTTTATATCTGCGAATATTAAAACTCATTCCTACAACAAAAACAAAATAAATAGGGGAAAATTAATATATTATTAAAGTAATGATCCTTACAACACAGAACATAGCATAGCGTAGAACATTTCTACTTGTAAACTTCAGTTTGTTTGTTTGTTTGTTTGTTTTCTCTATAGGGTTACTCTTCCAACTTAATGCCCCCAGAGAGTGCCATCACAGAATAGTCCATCCATAAGGATGCTAAAATCTAATTTAACTCTTCTTCCTTCACACATGCTGAATGTCCACTAAAAAGTTTGCCACTTAACAGAAACTTAGCAATTCCAACCAGAATGTAGCCTGCTAACTGTATTAAAAAGATTATTAAAACAACAAAATTACTAAATACCAACCGACGCAATAAACAGTGTGTATTATATAGAAGTATTTATAAGTTGTTTTTTTTCTGAGTTGTAATGCCGGTGTCTTCCATGTCTGCGAGGTGAGCTACCTTTAGATCTTTTTTTTTTGAAGTCGTGTAGCTGTTATGCTGTAACTGATTGTCACCCTACCTATGTGGCAGGCGGACAGAACTGGGGGATGTCACACCACACAACATAAGGCAGTTGAAGAAGTTGAACTCTGTGGTTTTCCCAATATCTTACACTGACAAGGTTAGATAGCTGGGTAATAAACAGAGAATAGGTATTGTTATAAAGTAGTCAGTTCATTGTATGATTTAGAGTGTACTTCAAATATTCTCTTTTAATGAGAAAGTCAAACCTCTGTGGTGATCAGTGTATTCAATATTTTTTTTAAATAATGGACTTAAGTTTATTTCTTTTATTGTATCCCTAAAATTGCTTGCACTTGAATTATGGGTAGTCACAAAATTGTCTGCTGGGAGGACATCTTGTAGAGATTTAGAATCTATAGTGAACATGTGATTGGACCCTTTGCATTACCAAATTTTTATTAGGGAATGGGTCTATCGCCATGGCATCTGTGTTTTTCTAAATTGGGCCCCATGGCCTGTTATAAACTGTTATGAGATTAGTCCCCTCTGGGGAGATATATTAATCCCACAGTTTGACATAGTTTTGTGTGGCTCCTCCCAATTCTTCCCCACCCTCACCACCAAAAAAAAGAAAAATCTCTTGGGGGAATAGAAAATTAGGGAGAAGTCGTGCCCTCCCCTCCTCAATATCCTTTCAAACTGGTTCCTTTCAAAATCAACCCATCCACCACCACCGCCCCCTTTAAAAGTAAACGAACAACAGCCATACACATTGGGATTAATAGAGCATCAATTCCCTAACTTCCAACTAAAAAGGATAATAAAATGGGAGGAGGGGGCGATAATCAAGCCCTTGAACCACCCCCCCCCCCTCCAATGGGAGGAGAACCAATCTAGTTTATCATGTTTTTTTAGAATAGACACTATTTGGTAGGCTTCCATTAGGGATCGGGTCTATCACCATGGTACCCTTGGGTTTTCTAAATTAGCCCCTGTGGCCTGTTATAGGATCAGCTCTCTTTGGGGTGTGTACTCCCTCAAAAACAATTTTAAATAAAATTTTAAAAAACGTTGGGGGGGGAAATAGAGCACCCTGTCCCAACCTCCCCCCCCCCCCCCCCCAAAAAAAAAAAAGATTTGGGGTGGGGGGGGGGGGGGGGGGGGAACAGTACCCCAAAATAAGGAAATCTTAAAAGGGGTCCAATTTGGAAAAAAAGAGATAGTGATGATGTCCTGGATCTCAAGACCCCCACAAAATAATTTTTGTGGCCTTTATCCTTTTCCTCTGGGTGGAGTTTGTGAACTTATATACAGACACATTAGTAAAGATATGTATCTTATGCTATAAATGAAAGATGCTGTCTGTCATAGTAGTTGGGGTTGGTGTGTGTAATCTGGGTGTTAGTATCATGATAACTCTCAAATGTGGATAGATTCCATTGATATTTGGTGAGCTCCGTCTGGTCAGTATTTAGAACCCTATTGTTTTTTTGTGTGGCCACACCCATTACAGTGGAAATTACAGACAAAGGTGGCCAACTTGAGACAGACGTTGACACATCTGCACATGTGCACTGAGACAGTAAGGCAAAAGACTGGTTGATTATCAACCTGAATACAAACTAATCTTCTTTTGAAAGAAAATAGAGGAAAATTGTAGCAGTCTTAGGTGTGTTTTCTTTACTTCAATCTGAAAAGTAATCTATAGTATCTTTTGAAAAGGAAAAAAGGTGGCAGCTACATCTGTTCTTATTTTATCTTCTGGTTATAGTCTACCAGTCCACCTCCATATTTGTATGTGGGTGTGGTTATGCCAGATTAGGGGAAGGGGGGAAACGTTCCTGAGAGAACTAATAAAACTTACCAAATTTTTGACAAAGCTGGCAACTTTTCTCAGCCTCAGCTTGCCTGTGCACATCATGTGGGAGGGGCCCCACTAGTGGCAGGACTTGCACTTGTAGTTACACTGGTGCACTGGGGGGGGGGGGGCATATCAGCTGCTCAGCCACATGTCAGCCCAATGTGGTAAGTGTCTGTTGAGCAAGTGAGTATCCAAGGAGATCGGCAAGACATGAATGTTCAGCTACAATATATCAAACTTTACTATGTTTTTTTTTCCTTTTGGGAGGGGGAATATGTTGCACAATGAGCTCTGATTTTAATGAAGATATTGTGTGTTAAGGAAACAGGGTTTGTGCACTCTATTCTTGTTCTCTTGTATGTGAGCACTCCTGTACGACACCTTGTATGATGTGTTCTTTCCCTTATTCCTCTCAGTTCTACAGAGATGTGCTGGACTTGGGAGAGCTGGCCAAGCTTGGTGAGCCTCATGCTCATCTCTGTCTGTCTGTCCTATGATGTTTACACACAACTAGAGTTTGAGATTTTTTTGTTGGTTTGTTTGTTCCCTGTCACATACCAGACGCTTGGGCCTACAAAAATACAGAGAGAAACGGAAAGGAATTAGGGCAAGGTTGTGCTGACCTCACTTACAGTGTGTTTACATAATTGTGGTTTGTAGTATTCATAATTTAGCTTGATGCATGAAATTGAGCCCTCCCCCTCCTGAAGGATATTTCAGCATAGCACCTGTCTTATGGACAGAAACAAAGACCTCTTAATATGTAAATCTAGATCTATTGTGTGCTATCTCTGTAACTGATGCTTGGGCCTACAGGGCTAAAATAAAGAAAATGAAAATGTAGAAATTGGTTTGGTCACAGTTTTGCTGACTTATGCATGTTTACATAATTGTGGTTTGTATTAAGTTGGGTTGTTAATTCAGAAACAGAGTTGTGACCCCAAACAGGAATTCTTTTCTCTTAAAATAGCACCACAGGCAAGATTTTACTGTGATCTTAGCCAACTTCCTTGAGCCCTTTAGGTCAAACCTTCTGGGAGGAGTTACTGAACAAACAATTGAGAATTGTAGTAAGATGAAGCTTTCTCCTCCTCCTTCCCTCCCCCACTCCACCTAAAAAGAAGAAAGGAAGGAAAAGGAAAAGAGATTCCTTTTTAGATTTAATGCAGTAGGTGCCCTACTGAAAGTGTTCATGTTTCCTTAGTGAAGTGAACCTTTCTACATTGTGTTTTCTTGGTGCATTGATTGTGGTGAATCATGTTATATCTCATTTATTATTTAGCTTATTTCAATGATTTGGTTGTGGGTGGAGTTTGCTGTCGTGTTGAAGTTGAAGGGGATCAGAAGAAACTGTACATTATGACTCTCGGCGTCCTGGCACCTTACAGACGACTAGGCATTGGTGGGTGCCACTTCTATGATAGTTGAATTTGATTTATTTATTTTTATTATTATTTTTTGTTTCTGTTTTATTCCCTTCCTTTTTTTAAAATTTTTTTCTTCCTTTTTTTAATTTTTAAAAAAATAATATTCATTAGTGATAAATAGAACAACAGTTAAGATCAAGTGTTACTAGTGATGGAAGCCAAGAAGGTGTAGTTAATAGAAGGGTGGAGCTAATAGAAGGGTGGAGCTAATAGAAGGGTGGAGCTAATAGAAGGGTGGAGCTAATGCTGCAGATGAGCTGGAATATCCCACCCAGTCTTGAAGTATTCCAGTCCGTAGTGCACGTTCTTGTTGATGTCAGTGGTTTGATTTGCTATTTGTTTCGATTGAGAAACTTTATGACAACTGAAATGTGATACCTGTATAATTGTATATATAGTGAAGGTACAGTATAGTAGGCAAGGCTCCATACAGTATTTGTTGTTGGGGGGAGAAGGTGAGAGAATGGAGGGGAGGAGGTTAGAGAATGGAGGGGAGGAGGTGAGAGAATGGAGGGGAGGAGGGGAGGAGGGGAGAGAATGGAGGGGAGAGAATGGAGGGGAGAGAATGGAGGGGAGGAGGGGAGAGAATGGAGGGGAGGAGGGGAGAGAATGGAGGGGAGAGAATGGAGGGGAGAGAATGGAGGGGAGGAGGTTAGAGAATGGAGGGGAGGAGGTGAGAGAATGGAGGGGAGGAGGGGAGAGAATGGAGGGGAGGAGGGGAGAGAATGGAGGGGAGGAGGTTAGAGAATGGAGTGGAGGAGGGGAGAGAATGGAGGGGAGGAGGTTAGAGAATGGAGGGGAGAGAATGGAGGGGAGGAGCAACTGTTGCACTTCAAAATTCAAAACTAATTAAAAGGTGCCATAATAAATTGACTGAGCTGACCATAAGCGCTGCTAAAGAGCATGCTCCTGATTGAAAAGTACGTTTGTGAGTGACAGTTGTCTGAGAGAATATTAATGGATGAAATCACAATTTTTTTCAACGTAAATCAGCTTATTTCACAGTAGCCAGTGTGTTCCATAGGCCCTACAAAATGAAAAAATCACTAGCCACACATACAACAAACAACAATTTAAAAAAATTCCTTTTCAAGGATTATTTGAACCATACTGTTATCAAATGCCCACAGCAATATTTTCCCTCAAGCATATACTCTTGGTCCAGATCTTACTGGCGTTTCCAGTTTAGTAACCATGTAGAGGTTTTCCCAAATGAAAATGACAGAACAGGATCAGGAATTGACTATCAAATGAAATTGTGATGCATCTCATGAGAATTGCTATGAAGGTCCGGACTTTAAGGAGGTTAACCTTGATGTAATCCTTAACTTTTTCAATTAAATAAACAGGCATATTAGGCTCTACTTAAATGAACTACATTAAATGTATATGATGAGTTTGATTGTGTTGGAAATAGAACATAATGTCCAATATGGGATTACTCTAGGGGGGGGGGGGGGGGGGGGGGGGGGAGATGTGAGTGGGTGGGGGGGGGGGGGGATATCCCAGGGCTCCTCCACCCCTGAATGGAACACTAAATGTCAGTGCTGAAGAATTATTTATATTTTTTGTGGTAGCAATGGCTTCAGTCCTCCAAGGTGAGCCTCACCCTCGTTCATTGCATGCATGGACCAACTTCAGCTTAAGTCTCCTTCATAATCTTCATTAGTTCTCCTCCTAACGGGTGTCAATTCTCTGTCTCATGCATACTTCATGTCTTTATCCTACAATATTGCACCAAAATTGTGATTTTAATGACTTAATTGTTTAATTTATCCTAGAGCTATGCAAGAACTTCTGTTTTAGGGCTGCATATTATGAATCTTTTTTCTTTTTGATTGTTGTTTTTGTTGTCCTGTGTTTGTAGGTGGTTTGCTGTTGAAGCACGTACTGAAGTGTGCCAAGGACGATGGCAACATTGACAACATTTACCTGTAACGCTTGTTAGAAAATATTAACAGTGTTAATGCCATAACAAAATCTGCATCAAGTTTGGTATCACACTAGTTCTAATCCACTCACTGATGATTTAATGGAAGCCATTTATGTTAAATCTAGTAAGAAGGACTCTGAATGAGCTGCATTTCTGTACGTAAATGAAGTTTTACCACATGCAGTTCCATGTATATTCACATTATGCAACCTCCAGCGAATGGCCGCCAAAGCCATTGCCCATAGTCACATTGATGAAGTGTCTGTGCAATTTTTCTGTTGTGAGTAGAAGTTTGCAAAATTAATGATCCTCACCTTATAATAACTCTAGAGTTCATAGAGTTAATGACCTGTGGGCGTGATGGTAACTCTAAAAGAAACCATCGACACATTTCATTTTCCAAAATTAGTCAGATATTTTTCATTATTCCTTCTTTTTTTTTTGTTTTTGTTATTGTTTTGTTGCTGTCATCTTCCTGCAGACATGTGCAAGTGAACAACAATGAAGCTCTGGAGTTCTATAAGAAGTTTGGATTTGGAATCGTGGACACAAAAGAACAGTATTATAAGAGGATCGAACCACCTCATGCTTTTGTACTTCAAAAATACTTGCAACGTTCACCTCTATCTCCTTGATCTGTTGATATTACTGTCAAGTTCAAAATATAGTTCAAATTGATGCATGCTGTGTGACTTATTTACAAGTATTTTATAATTTATATCTTTTGATGAAGTGGAATTTAGGAAAAGTTATTTGACGTTGAGTGGAGTTCTTGCTTTTATTCCACAATGGCTGAGGTGATTCTACTTTCTACTTAAAATGCAGTTTGGAGCTCTGGAAAATAGTGAAATGGTGTTTTTTGTTTTGTTTATTTTACATTACTGGCAGTTAATATTTCGAGAAGAGCAAACTGGAGATTGTGGACTAGCCAGCGTTTGTTACTATGTCAAAGAACGATGATATGCTAGTGATTTTCAAATAATTCCATGCAGTCAAAGAATAGGTAATGAATGCATTTTGAATGCAATATATCCCATAATATGAGAGCAAACCACTTAAGGTTGTGATCGGTTGTTTTTGTAGATAATTGGACTGCACCACTAGCTTGATCAACCATTACACTTGCTTTAGTGATGACGTATACCTAACAAGTAGGCTTGTGTAGACCCTTTACCTACTTCTTCCAATAGAGATGTGATAGGCCAAGGGTCTGGCTATGTGAGACTAGCTACAGTTTTTCTTTCTTAGAAAAGTCCTAGACAGTATAAGTAATGATAACTAATGATTATGATGGTGATAAGAGATTCCACACAGGACTGGTTTGATTGATGGTGTGGGATACCAAAGGCAATGTTGATACAATATTGGTACTCCTGTTGGTGAACATTTTTTTTTTCCTAATTTCTCTCTTTTTTTGGTTTCCAGTTTTTTTGGTGCACAATTCTAATGTAACCTTTACCAGGTTTACCACTTAGTACTACAATTGCTTCTGACCACACCCCTTTTTAAAATAATTTGGTTCATTATTTTTTTTGCATTAAAATTCTCGTTCAATAAACGTGAATTTCTCATCCATCACATTTATGTTATATGTCTCATTACTTATCTCTGCTTTAAAAAAAAAAAAAAAAAAAAAAAAAAAAAAAAAAAAAAAAATTGTATTTCAGGCTTTGTTTAAAATTGAAGTTGAAATTCAACAGTTCCATGAGTTTGGACCAAAATTAATAAATCAGTATTAATCTCTAGCCAAAATTGATAACAGGTCAAGCAACCGAGATAACCTTTATTCAGAAATTTCCCCACCAAATTCGGTAAGTTCATAAAGAAAATGTTCTGCCCACCAGACCCTTTACCCAAACACTTCGCTTAACTTTAACAAATCCTTTTTCTCAGGGATCTGGTGCTAAGCATGGAGTTGAACTTAACAGCTGAATTGGACGTTGCAATGTTTCATTCGTTGCATGGTCACAAGCCAGTGGGTAAGTGTAATATTGATGAGTATATCAAATTATTACAATTAGTGGTGATTTTGTTTTCACATTATAGGTTTGAACAAACACTTTCATTTGGTATTAATCCAGCATAAATTTCAACAATCTACTGGAATAGTTTTAACCAATGAGCAGATCTGGAACTACCTTAAGCAACTGTATGACCTGGCTTCTTTGGTAAGTTTGTTCAGCTACTCTTAAATTCAATTCAGCTGGGAGAAGAGAGAGTTTGTTGTTATGTTTCTTAACTCTTGAACTGTAGTTGTGTGTTTGTGTATGATGAAATCAATGATGCACGTTATGAACACAGCCACCCCTGATAATTTCAGGACAATGGCCCAAGTGTCTGGGAGGAGATGGTTATGAACAGACAGACAGATGGACACACACATAACATGAATTATAGTAAAATTTGAGTGTGTGCTTTGGAATGAAATGAACTATTAGCTGTTCACTTAACTAACTAGAGCTATGGATGAATCGCTTGGATTTAATTGTTGGAAATTTTCTCTCTCTGCCTTTCTCTTTCTGACTGGTGGTGACTGATAGTTTGTTTTTATTACTTTCTTAAAAATTTTTTTTTTGTGTGTAATTGGTTTGTATAGTAACAAATTAGCTTAAGCAAAGTGACCTGTTCACTTAGCTAAACAGAGCTGTGGATGAATCTCTTTGGATGCAAGTATTTCCATCAGTAATTGGTGTCCCTTTGAAATCACTTGAGTTATTAATTTTGGGTATTATTAGATTACATAATGAGGTTTGTAGCAGCTTTGTGGTTACCCATGCATGAAGTAATTTGCTCATGCATGTAAAATGTTTGATTCTGAGGCCTCCAGAGTCGCTGCGGGGATTCTAATATGCACCCCATGTAGTGTGACCTCCCCCCCCCCCCCCTCGGTCAAGTTGTGCATGCATGCCAAATTTCAGGCCTCTGAGTCCAAGGGTTTGGCAGGCTGTAAGCCATATTAGGTAGTTCTTTTTTTCCTTATCCCGCAGCTTTCAGCTATTACAGGGTGGCAAACTCCTGTGGTTCACCAGAGTCAACACACACTTTCACCACACCGACCAGGGGGGGGGGGGGGGTGACGATTAACAGGAGCTTCTCCGCCAGCTAACCTGGTGGCTCACCCTCAACTAGTGAGGGGAGCACATTTTCCTGAGATGGAATGCTGGGAACCCAGTGCCATTTCTCTAGAGACGCCGATGGAAGGCCATCTAGGTGGCACAGGTGTAGATGGAAGGCAGCTGACTAGCGGGAAGAAGGGAGCAAAGAATTTGTACTTGAAGGCAGCCCTCCACCTGCACCAAAAGGTGCCCGGCTCAATGCATTGCAGGGTTGGTCGTGCTGGAGAACTAACACTACCACTGAGGACTGCCAATGGTTCACAGAGTCATGATTTAAGGGGCAAGGATGACCATTTCCCTGAGCGGAGCAACCCGTCGCATAATTAAATAGATAGATAGAACAATCATAACTTTAAAGAAGAAGAAAAAGATGGAAAAGGGGGTGAGGGTGGGAATAAAGAAAGGATGAAAAGAAAGATACAAAAGAGGAGGAAGGGGAGGGGATGGAAAGAAAATAAGAAAGGAAATAAGGGGGAAAGAAGGAATAAAAGAGGAGAAAGAAAGGGAAAAGAAGATAAGTGAGGATAATATTAAAGAAAGAGAAAAAGAAGAATATAAGGAAGGGGAAAGGGGAAGGAAAGAAGAAACAACAAAGGAAAAAAGGGTTGATCATCTGAGTTTCTTCTTGGTAGATCTATGCCTTAACCACTTGCCATGTTTATTTTGTTTGTTTGATTGTTTGTTTTAGGATCTCTACTTTTTTTTCTTTCTTTTTCTTTTTTTTCTTCTTTCTTCTTTCTTTTTCTTTTTTGTTGTAAAAAACAACCCCAATCATGACCAAGCATTGAATCGGAGACCTTAATACTGTTGTTCCTGAGGAAGTTGCCTAAGAAGAACGAGCTCAACAAAAAAAAGTAACATCCTAGACTCTGCGAAAACAAGTTTGCGGGTAAAAATTTGAATTATTATTTTCCCCACCAGGGGTGTGTGTGCGTATGATAGACCAAACCAGGCACACACACACCTATCCTGTTGTAAACTGCCGTTGAATGGTTACGTTTCCCCCATGAGGGGGAACAAAGCTCAAACTCCTATCCCAGAGTGTCCTGTTCCTGGCCGGCATGTGTGGACTGCCAGTCCTCCTGTTTCTCAACCACCTGCTGCACACAGTGTGTGCACTGTGTGGCTGGCTCCATGCTGCTCACATCTTCTGAATTTCCTACTTCAGTACCCTGTCTGGCAGTTTCTATGGAACCATCCACATCCAATAAGGATCTCACATTCCAAGAGGCTAAATGCCACACTGATAATCGCTTTTTCTTTGTTCTATGTGCTCAAAATTTTAATGTTGTTTTTAGAGGTGTGCAAATCCTGCATAGAAGATCTAACTTGGCAAAAATTTTGAGTGGTGCAATCAAGCGATACCATGTTCTCTTAATCTTGACGATCCAAATTGCATTGATGCTAGCATTGTGGATATTTGCCAGCAAGTCACAATTAATTTTGAAATGCTGCCCAGGGTCACCACTTGGAGGCACCAACAACTTCATAGTGTATAAAAACACTTGACTACACATGCATGCGCGTGCACACACACACACACACACACACACACACACACACACACACACACACACACACACACACACACACATGCGCGCGCGCCTCCATTTGTATATAGTAGCAAAGTACCAGTCCTATGGATTGAGACAGCAAAGACATGTTACTACAATTCGAGATTTGTTTGTTCGCTATCTCCTCTCAGATATCTCCTGGAGCGGGGTGGAGCGGGGTGGTTTGGGCACAGTTTTGCTGACATTTATTAGAGATATTTTACATATTTTTGATTTGTATTACTCACAGAGTCATAGTGCAACTTGGTGTTACTCATGCACGAAATTGAGAACCCCCCCTCCTTATGAAGTTTTGGAAAAAACCAGCCCTATGGGCAGGGTTTTACTCAAATCTTCACTAAACTCTGCCTAAAACCATCATCTAATGAACCCTATCAACTCCTGAAAATCTGAGTCCCTTAGGCCCAAGTATCGGGGAGAAGCTTGACAACTCTTTGGAAATTCGTCCACTTCTGACCAATAGAAGTGGAGTGCATGAAGGAAGTTTAGTGTGTCCTCAATCTGCCACATTTATATATTCCCTAACCATCTGAATATTATAGGTTAGCTCAGGAACAGTGAATGGAAATTGTGAAGGGCAACTACTGCAATGCAATTAGCGTTCCTCTCAATAACATCTGCATGCACGCACGTGCACACACAGAGTTGCCATTTAACTGTGACAGACGATTGATCCCCCCCCCCCCCTTTTTTTTCTAATCTTGAAGGATGGGGGGGGGGGGGGAGCAAACCAGATCATTCGTTTGCCCCTACCCTCCCCTTTTGAAAGAATCTTTGGTCTATAAAATACTCTCTGTCCGTTGGTTTGCCTATATGCATAATAAATGGCCAATTAAACTGCAGGTTAGGCGGGGTTAATACCAGGTGGAATATCTTATGGGGTTGGTAAAGGGTTACCCTGGTGTGCAGGCACACTGGGTGGCACATGGGTACCCACAAAGGTGGGAAAAACATCAGGAGCAATCAGTCTGACTCCAAGCAAAGGTGAAGCTTGAAGCAAATTTTTCCACCCACTCACACCTTGCATCCAACTAGGGTGAGGGCACTATTTAATTTACGTGTTACATATTTTCAATTTTCCGGTAGACAGCTTGCTGTTTTGCCGTGATAAGGTTGCCGGAATTAAAGGGGCTTGCCCCGCCCCATTAATCAGCCTCAGTCAGCACCACTGTTGATTGGGGGTGGGGTTTTCAGCCACTGCCCTTGCCAAACAACTCAGCTGTTAGAGCTGTGGAGTCGGGAGTTAAAGGGAAAGAGGTAGGCAAGGAGTACTAGGATAGCATCACTAGCAGGTGGTAGGAACAGAGACTTGAGGTAGAGGGGGTTTGTGAATAAGGGATGGGCCGCAGGATTAACAGCCAATTAATATCCATGACTGACCCTTGTAATATACCTCCCCACACATGATTGATGGTGAAGGAAAGTTACTGTATCTGTACACACCACCCATCCCATCTCATGGTGATCAAATTTTCAATGAATGAGATAGTTTGTTGAGTAGTATTTCTTGTGTATAATTTTTTCTCTCTCTACTCATTTTTCTCACTCTCTTCCAAAGGCATCAATCCACCCTTTTCCTGTTTATGTCACCATTTTATGTTACTGTCTTGTCCACAGGATGAGTTTGAGAAAATTTCAAGAAGTGAAACTGATTTCACACTACCAGAGGACAGTTTTGGTAATAGTTTTGTAATGTTAATATTATCTATATGTGCATACATGTATAGGCTTGTTCTTTTTAATGTTTCTGTTACAGATTTGGATGGTCGTAAGAAAAGTGTGACTAGTCTATCTAGCAGTCCATCTCCAGTTCATTCACCGCTAGTTAAAACATCTCTCAAAAGGAAAAGAAACAACTGATAGACTGATCCTAGTATTATAAGGTGTTACACAGTATCATGGCCATTGTTGCTAAATCTTATGCTCCTTATAATTTACTTCAGGGGGGGGGGGGGGGTGTTGTAGTTTTGCTGCTTTTTGGTTTCTTTGATTTGGCTCATTTGTTTCCCCCCCCCCCCCCCCCCCCCCCCCCCGAATATTTTTATCTGCTTTTTTTAAATGTACAAAAAAATGTCACTTTCTGTTGGGATGTTATTTCCCCAGACCCTTTACCTAATCTCTTTGCTGGTATCTGGGGAACTGCCACAGGTTTTGTTCTGACAATCCCTATATACTGGGGCGAAAGAATGGCAGTTTCCCATGCCCTTTCCATTGCAGCAATTAGGTAAAGGGTCTAGCTAGAAGAACTAAGGTATGCATGGGCAAAATAATGAAGCTAAAGTTCGGAGAAGAGTACACTACAAGAACTCAAAAATAATGTTTTTATTTTAAAGAAAGACAGTTTTTGGAGATGAAATGGAAAATGTATTATATGAGAGCAAACAGATTATTGCATCTGTGACTTGAACAGACCACACCTAGCTGCTCAATTTGCTGCAAATGTAAGAAAGTAGCTGCTCAGAAGAATATGGTCAAGGTTATGATAGTTTATATATATATAAACTAAGCTATACGGTGTGAAGGTCCAATGCTGAAAAACAGAGGGGGGAGGGGGAACACAAAATGTAATCCTGGACTTCCTGATAAGTACGAAAAAAAGTGGGCAAACATTACGTCTGTGATGTGACATGCACAATGAAGCAATTAATCTTATGAAGTAACAAACTTGATTATTCCTGTAAAATAGACCAAATTGTGTACCTTAGTAAGTGGCAGATAAGGTTGTATTAGTTTTTCAAAAGTATAATTAGTTGATGACACAGTTAATTTTACAGCAATAATATTTATTATTGTTCGAAGACATGGAAAAAGTTATATACACACTTATGGTTATGGAACTATTTTAGATGAGACTGCAGCAACACGATGGTGGCACTAGAGGGAGTGTTGTTCATCAGCAGAGCCCACCCCAGCAATGCTAAAGGAGCATGTTTGCTGTGTCAGCTTCTCAGTTAACAGCACCAAACACTCACAAATACCTTCTTGTCTGTAATATAAGAACATAAATAATCCTATTACCTAGAGCAATTGAACACAAAACCTTGTTCAGTTCACACATACATGCAACCAATAATTATTATTTATGCTACATATGCACTGTTATTACTTCTTCTTTTTTTCATTAATCAATTCTTAATCATATGCAGGAAAACTATAGTTGGCACTGTCTAGGTCATTACTCTCGATGTAATTGTTATTTTATAACAGCGGCCAGACTGGTATGAGAGTGAGCACTGTGTGTACTAATAGCATATTACAACACCGACTGTACCTTGGAGTAAAAGTGACATGGATGGTTTGAGCACTGAGCCCTCCCACATTCAAGTAAGGCATCAGCTCTCCTGACTGAGGGTCTATCTTCACAACATCTGCTGTGAAAGTTAAAATAATCCATGTAATGCATTGTGTGTGCATGTGTGTCCACGTGCACATGTGCAAACAGCTGGTATAAAAATGATTATAATATGCACACATGTAATACAAAATTTCAGTGTACCATTTGAAACAGTAGCACTCCACAGAGCCATGGAAAAAGAATGGTTAGAAAGTTCAAAGGAAGTGTTGATTGTAGATCCCAGTCGACAGATGCCGACATTATCATTTGTGCCAGACAGAGACAAAACCGGAAGATACAAGGATGCAATCAGGGCAAACTCCTGGGGTTGTAGGAGTGGAAGGAGGAGAGGTTGGGCATTGGGGAGGGGAGAGGAGGTGAGGGGCAAGCTTATCAAAACATCAGCTTTATATAGCACAAACTGTTCATGTAAAATACCATATAGTATACACAGAATATATTATACATTCTGAACTAAATACAGAAACAGTGGAAGTACAAAAATAAGACTGATGGAACTAGCTGGAACAGTGTTCACCATAATCCTGCAGCAGTGCCAGCCATGCATGGGTGGGTGTGGTATAGGGCTAGGCAAAGAGGAGGTTCAGCTAAGTCATATAATTATTATTAAATTTCATGAATCTTCTTCATACAAGACACTCACAGCGAACGTCACAGTAATTGGATGTTACTGTGCCTCCAATACTAACGTGTCACTGTGTATTGTAGCTCCTATCAGCACTGGTACAGTAAGTATGTTGGCCATGTCAGCTTACCTGTATGCTGCCAGCACTGAAGGTGATGTGAAGTTTCCCTTCATACTCCCTTTGGCCAGTGAAGCTAGGCTGGTTCTCTGCCGTCTGTAAGTCACTGGCTGTAAACGAAAATCTCACCGAGAACTGGACAAATGAACAAAGGGAAGATATGAGGTGAGTGGAGGATGTGGCCCACATGTGGCCTCTCTTGTGGTCTCTATGGCACACCATGCATGCACCTGCTGACCCTCACTGCACTGCGTACCTGCAGGCTCTCTTGCTGCCTTAAGGTGAGCAGAGAGGCAGATGTCCCAACTGTGCTTGCTCCTGCGTCCATTTGCACAGAGGAGATATGGAAATAGGAGGAGGTGGTGGAGAGGTCAAAGTGCATGACAGAGGTGGTTGGGTTAATGAGAGTGAAGTGGTGTTCAACACACATCTCCTGCTGTATCTGTGGATGCACACCATACCAGTGAGTAGATACGGCAGGGAAAAACAGAAGCAAAACTATATATATATATATATATATATATATATGTAGGCACATTACATGTAGCTATATGCAACAAGACAGGCACATTAATGTAAGATTGTGGGAGTGTTAGAGTGTGGGAGAAGGTGGGGAGATGTGTTCACTCACAGCACAAGTCACTGTATAAGCATTCCTGTGGTCTAGAACAGGATGTGGGCCCACCCACCCCATCCATGGGCCCTCCCTGCATCCACTAACTCATCAAGTTATTGTATACAGACAATTATGTGTGTATGTATCACGGACAACATGAGAGCAACACAATACTTTCCTTATGTTCCCCTTGTCCTACCAGTTTATGCAGTTGATCACACATTTCCAAAAAGCTTATTAAAAAAAAAACAACAACAGCAAAACAAACAACTGTTCTGTTATATGCACATCCTGACAAAGCCACATTGGCATGCAAGATTGTAAAATCCTGTATTAGATTTATCATATGGAGTGCATGGTACACTATATTTAATATTCCATAGAATTATGACCCACTCCAATATTCCAAGGAATCACGACCCACTCTAATATTTTATGGGATCACGACACACTCCAATATTTTATGGAATTACGACCCATTCCAATATTTTATGGGATCACGACCCACTCCAATATTTCAAGGAATCACAACCCACTCCAATATTTTATGGGATCACGACAGTTCAACAACTAAATTCAATAATAATAATAATAATAATAATAATGTTTATATTCATGCACTGCACCTCCATCGTCTTGGTGAGCAACAGAGAAGCAAGGACTCTGAAATGCAGTCCGTCATCATCATCACACTCGAGCAACAACCTTCACAGCAATGCATGTCAAATAATGTACAGAGCAAACCCTTCATTGTTGATGTTGTTGTTGTTATTGTTGTTGGGACATAAGGATACCAACAAACAACTGTAACTGATTAATATAACATAATTACTATATGTACAGGGGACCTCCTACAATGTGAGCTTACTGTGGTTCCTCTACGCCAGCCATCATGTCTACCCTCAATGGCTCCACACCAAAGCCATCTGATCGTTTGGTGCTGGCACTGCTTTTATCCTACCAAAACAAGGAAACAACAAATCAGGATGTTGTTGACAAATAACAAGTTAATGTAAGCTACTCTATTGCTATCACTATAGTGGTGGTGACTCTACTGCATTGTAGAATATACAGTATTGTGCTGTTAGGGCATCCAAGTTGGACGCCAGTTTAACTACATGACAACTCTAAGGGATACATACCTGATGCTCAATGCTCAGGTGGCCCAAGGCATAGGCACAGGGACTCCATCCAAGCATCTTCACAGTGTCTACATCTGGTAAGGTGTAGATAACCTCCAAGGAGCATGTGCCATGAGGAGGAATAACCTGTAGAGGGCAGACATTGTACAGCAACAAGTTATACGCACACCATGTCTTTAAGAACAATCAACAAACACTTATAGATGATGCAACTTTTACTTCAAGGTGGGGGAGGGGGAGGGGACTGGAGTTTAGGTGATCATAACAGACACATGGACACACAGACTCAGAATATACATGAATGACTACACATATTACTTTACAGATTGACAGACAGAGAAACAGACAGACAGACATGCAGGTAGACGACAGACAGAACTGTTACATTAGTACCAGTTTTAGTACCAGTTGTGAATTCTTCGTGAGAAGACACTAAAAATGTATATACACAGTCACACTGCGCATATCAAAAGGGCCACAGGCACATCAGTATAATGCAGAACTTGTCATATTTTATTCAAACCAACAGATCTTTATATATCATTCACTAGTGCTAATACTATACTAAGTCACATAAACTACTCACCATTGTTTGAGGGGACACACTGAAAGGTGACCTTGACTGCACTCCCTCATGAGGTTTAAGAAGGACATGTACCACATCTGGCACTTCACTAGTCCCCAACTCAGAGCTGTCCAGTTTTGCATTCTTAACTTCAACGTCAGAGGTTTTCCTCAAATTAGAACTTTCCTTGCCTTTCATGTCTGTTACATCAACCCCTCCCCCTTCACCACATCCCAATACTACCTCTTCATTAGCACTCACAGTGACTCCACCCACCACCTCCATTTCTTTACCACTCATATCCACATCACCACCATTTCCTTCCTCTCTGTCTGTGGCATCCACAGGAAGAGAGCTGTCCACTATTCCTTGCTTGCTGTCTGAAATTATCTGAATTGTGTCTCCGGCTTCCTCATTGTTGAAAGACATGCTCTCTTCTGATCCTGGTAAATCGCCAAATAATGTGACTAGGTCAATGGTCTTGGTATCATCCACGAGAATGTTGTACACTTCCCAGTCCACAGAGAGAGCTGTAATGGCAACAATATGTTTTGAGTCAAAAGGATCATGTGTTTCACCCTATCACAGCTGCATCAACAATTTGTGTGGATGATGGTTACACGTCTGGTGCTCCATTCTCTTCTTCAAAACCCACTTCCTCATTGTTTGCATAGCTACTACTTCAATACTTCTTGTGCTTCAGTGAGCATGGCAGATTTATTGCACCAGTTCCTGCTGGCCAACTTTATGGTCTTGTAAAGAACTACTACAACCAATATTTCACATCACAGAGGGCATGACAGCTGTGGATAAAGGATGCATGTGATATAGGAAAAAAATTTTTTTTGGTGTTGCTTGTTCCAATTGTCTAAGACCCAACGCATTGCAGGAAAACTTCTACAACTAGAGAAATTCCCTCACCCCCCCCCCCCCCCCCCTTCACCTCACTTGATGTGTTTATTCTCCCTATTTTCCTATAATTCCAGTCGCTCCTCATCTCATCCACCATACTTACAGTTGCTCTAATCCTGGCAGACAATTAATAAATAAATACTACATGCAGCTTATAAAGACAACATGTTAAATAGAAAACCAAAACCAACAGAGAATAAAGAAAAGAAGACCTGATAATGCTGGAAACTCCAAGAATGAACACAGACATGATTAAAAATCAAATAACACTGTTGACATATTTTTTTAAAACTCTTCAGTCTATATTCATGCAGAGTTGCAGAATGAATTAAAAAAACATTTCATTATGCTGAACAGTAAATACAATTATGCACATGCAATAGTCAGCTATCTTGATATCGCTAGCTATAGTTCCTAGGTTTTGGTCATTCTATCTCAGTAGCGACTAAGCTTCCATAAAGACACAGAGAGACCCCATAAATTACTACTCCTTGTGGGCCTCAATTAGAGATTTTCCTAACAAGAAGAGTGTGATCTTCAACAGGTGTTTTCTTTCACTACAATATTCAAGGTTGAGTGTTGTAATTCCAAACATTAACTTAAAAGTTGCTATTTCTTGTCACAGAAGGCAAGATACTTCATACGAATAAGAATTTTGTAACTGATTAGCTATGTCTATATATATTTTTGCTGCCTGCGAAAGAGTCCAGGTTATTCCAAAGGAGGGTGTATATGACCGAACCATCCCATAAGATTATAGATTAAAGTTCAACAATCTCACCAACAGGACTGTAATTTTTTATCTTCAACAGACGCTTGACTGGCTTGGAGTGGAACGTGTGCGATCCAAATCTGTACACAGGTACATGGAGCAGCAAGTAAAAGTCACAGCAGAGGTCAATGTGCAGTATTGGTATAATCTGATGTAATAGGTGCACTTACTGTAGTATTTTTATATTCGCTCCGTAATAATTTGTTTGGTGAATGTGTGTGCATTGTTTTCTCTTTATGAATTATCACTACTTACATGCAAAGGTTAGTGAATTTTAATTTTAACAAGTGAATAGTAATTGCACCTGTGTGGATAATGGCACTTATTTTAAATGTTCTAAATGTTGAAATTATTGGTTAATATAATGTGTAGATGATAAAACCACCATCATCAAAGAACAATTGTTGTCCTCTGCCAACTAGTTATCTATAAAGTGCACGCACAGCAACAATGTGACTATCTAATGCCATCTATACATCATTCCATATTCTATTTAAAACTTCCATTTCCTACTGATCAAAGAAGAAAGATTGGAACTACAGAGGAGGTGAAACAAATTTCTGAATGTGTTTATATTTTACTCCATTCTTTAAAAACTAACATTAGATAATTTTGGCTTCAATATAAATGCACTTCCTAACAATTAAATATAGCTATTGGAATATGCTTCAAGATTCACTGTTATGGAGATAGAAGAGCCCACTTCACTAACATATGACTCACCGATGTGCATACATTTCTATGATATTAGGTAGAATTCTAATTACTTCATTCATAATATTTTGAAGCACAAACTACAGTTGTTTCTTTGTTTAAAAATAATATCACATCCTTACAACTCTGGGCAGTATTGCATATAATTGACATGACAAGCTTTACCTCACAAGAGTCCGTCCGCATGTAGCAGTAGACTGGAAGGATATGGGACAACCCACAACATTCATCTCAATGGCAATAATTTTACTCTCCAATCCATCAATCTGAAGGAGGACGAAAAGATGACAATGTGGGGGAGGTTTAAACAACAAAAAAAACAACAACACAAAAACAAACAAACAAACAACTAATTATCATAAATTAAAAGAAATAATAAACATGTTCATATCAGAATTTAATTAAATTTTTTTCTATCTAGAAAGTAAGTGTTAGAGTAAAAATATCTTGGAATTTTCTTTAAGTTAATATAAAGGTTAAAAAAATTTTTTTTTTGTATTGTAAATACACCTTATAATACTGGAACGACTGGATCCATGCAACATAACCAAGAAAAAAGTGTTTACATGCTACAAGCTCAGTTAGTTAGAGAGAGAACAAAGTAATTCATCATTATAGCATGTACTAGGCATGTAATGGTTGCATACATCAAATTACAGCATATTGCTATATGGATGACTGCATACGAGGTCACTACTTGCATTGCAGATGAGCTGATCCGTGTATCTTCCCCACATGTTGGAGAGGGCAGTGATCTTCAGGTCCACACTAGAGAAGGCAGACAGGGCCACCACAGATGCTGGCTCCACCACAAAACAAGCACCACGCCCACCATAAAGATAAATAGCAGAGTCTGGACAAATAGGATACCAACATAAAAACTATGTAGAATCACTCAAGGAGACAATACAATTGGACTGGTTGGGGTTCATCAACTTTAGCTTCTTACACAATTTCAATATAATTTCATTCAAAATAAAAACAAGAGTTGTGTTTAACATGCCTTGCTGCCACTAATTCGTGCTCCCTCGTTCTCTCATCCTCCTACATCAATGTATGCCTCTCATTTATTTGTGTGTGTGTGTGTGTGTGTGCGTGCGTGCGCGTGTGCGCACACGCGAATACGAATGCTCTCCATTTTAGATGAATACAATTTGGCTTTTATATATTTTCATGTGCATATTCAAGAATTTATGGTCATCAGCATTGGTATGCCGAGTTAGCATTAAATGAGGGATGGAGGGGGGACTAAATTAAGGATGTTACTGCTGCCAATGCTTTTCCACCACCAATACTGCCTAAAGTGGTAACTTTTATTTAAAAAAAAAGAGCACATAATTGTTACTATTTATAATATGCTCATGCTTGAATCACATGAGCTGATGCCTGAATGCCTACCAACAGCAGGCTTTGGAGTCTTCCTCAACAAGAACTTCTTTTTCTTTCCTTTGGGAGTTGTAACTGCAAAATACATAACAAGATATATCTATAACGAAAATGGAATACCAAAATGCAGCTTAAACATCATCTATCTAACTATAGCTAGTGGTTACAGAACGCCATTTTGATATTTCATGTCCCATATAAAAGTCTCAACACGCTTATTCCAGTGGACATTGATCCAGTGTAACATATGACTCAATGCTAACAAGACCATACTGTATCAAAGCTAGTGCAGTGTACTACTTGCTGTACTTACAATAGTTTTCAACTTGTTGAGGTGTAGAGGACCTAGCTGCTGGAAAGTTGGTCACCAATGCCTTGAGGGTGGTTGGGATGGCAGTGGTGTTGGTGACCCTGACTCTCATGCAGATGGGCTGCCCCAGCACTGCTTCACTGCCAAAGTGCAGCATAGGTTGTCCAGTGGATGGGCAGGTGGGTAAGGGGACAGCAGTGGGTTCCATGGCAGGAACTGAGGGCTGAGAGGATGAACTGGTGCCACTCTCCACACTCTTGGCCCTATGTACATACAACATTGATGAAATATATTGCATATGATTACTATACCTCCTATTACCACTACAACATTGAATCTTTGGTAGAAGAAGAACCCATACAAACTGCAGGATCTACCCACCACATCTCTAAATGCCCCCCCCCCCCCAACAATACAAAACTGTGGTGTTGGTCCATGTACATGCAGTTCACAGGCATGCACATATTTATACAATGACTGTACGGCTGCATCAACAGTTTGTACCTCTTTTCATCTCCACAAAAGGAAAGGAAATATTGTTCACCTCAAAATTCTTAACTATTGATTAATTTATGATTCAGTTGTGTGAAAACAAAGGTAAAAAAAATTAGATAAACATTCCAACCCTGCAAGCAAAACTGCAAATAATGTCTAGTATGATTAAATAATTGTTCATCTTAATAATTTTTTATATTTAATTAATATTTTTTAATGTCATCTTGAAACCCGGGTCAATCCCACAGCGAGAAATTACTGTACACCTCTGATGTACTGTATATATTATGATATATGTATTATAGGAAAGACAGTAGGGGGGGGGGGGGGTGTATTGTGGTGTGTGTGTGTGGATGGGATGAGGTGGAATAAAAAACCAGAAAGAATAGCATCAACTAAACCATGTGCTTACAATTCAGGTGTTGTCTGATTTAGCAGCTGGTAGGTAATGAACAAGCCCTGCACTCGAGCAGATATGGAGAGGACAAGAGGAGCATCCATTCCCAACACATCACACAGCAGCAAGACATCCTTGAAACATCCCTGGGGCAGCAGGAGGTGGGGAGGGGCAAATAAACAGTCAACACATGTACAGTGTAGAAGTGGTCAGACATGTTTGCAGTATAATTCATCAACAAAATATGAAATGTGCAATAACACTTATACTTCATGCCTCCTCAATCATGTACAATGTAAAGCTTGATAATTACACAATGAGGTAACCCACACACATATGCAGGTGGAATATTTCCATTTCAAGTGTCTCATGAGTCATGACTATAATAGGGTTATTTGCCACAACTAACTGACTCTTCGTGGTTCAAACTCTAGGATGTTGCTAACTTGGATCAAGCAATGAACCTACAGCTTTTCCTGGTAATATTTATTTTATACTTTTAGTGGGCCATCAATGTACAAAAAACCCCCTGGAAAGACAAAACTAGTGTTTTGTCACTGTTCTTCTCTGGTGACTAAGTTTGGTAATTTTCTAAAAACCAAATTGTGTTGTTTGTTTGTTTTTATAGAGCATAAATATCTTTAAAATAGTTCTTCATTTTCTTCCACACATGTTCATTTCTCCATTTTGTAGGACCTGAGATGAAACTGTAATTGAAGCCTTATTCAGTGTGACACTCAGCTAAAATACTCTCATGCACGCGCACGCACACACACACACCAACATAAACACACACAACACATGTAATAATTAAACATTGAAATAATCTTAATTTATGTTCCATCCCTTTTTTTTCTTCTTTTTTTTTTGTTGTTTTGGTTTATTTATTTATTATTAAAAAAAAGAAAAAAGAACTAGTACGCAATTGCAGCAGTACATCCAGGAACGTGTGGATTAATTATGATGAAACTTTACATAATGTTATTATAGACCCGGGATGCAACAGAAAAGTTTTGGTTCATATCTGGCTAGTGTTAGGGATAGGGCAAACACTTTTCAGAATTTTGGACAATTCTTGTAAAGGGTTATCTGGCCAAAGCACTGGAATGGGGCAATCACATGGAACAATTTTGATGAAACTTGTACCCCCAGGATGTGATAGTAAAAAAAAAAAAAAAAAAAAAAATCTGATTTCAAAAAAATATATTTAATTAAAAAGATGAAATAGAATTGATGGCTTCTTATGAATTCAAGTAGGCTTGTGGATTATCAACCTTTTGGACTCCATCCATTATCATGCTCACAGCTTGCAAAGTTCCAGTTAACAGAAATATTGTGCAGACATTTTCATTAACACGACAGACATAATGAGCAGCCAAGGTGGCCATTCAACGAGTGTTAACAAATTAACTTTCTGGACATACAAGATAGTGAAGGCTTGTTCACAGAATGTGCATATCTAGAACTTTAGAAAGTGGTCCATGTATGCACTAAGCAAACAGCACAATATAGCACTATCAATAATATATGAGAAAGAAAAATCGATTGCAGATTTACAATACTGCAACCATGACACATACTTGGAGGGGAAATCATCAGTTAGGAATGTTTTCCACTGACCTCAGCATTCCAGGTCACACATATTGGCACTTGAACTTCCTCCCTAGGTCCCATTGTGCCTGTTGTCATCTTCACATCCACTTCACACTGAGCCCTGTCCACACCAGCCTCCACCTACACACACTCACTCACACTCATTCACACTCACTCACACTCACTCACATGTATAGAGCATAGGACAGCACACTGCACTGCACACCTAACTCCAGTAATTATGATAATGTGGGTTAATGAACACCAACTATATAGTTACTTGTAATGTGCACATCAATACTTGGAGAGCAAATGGAATTGTTATTAGACTGTTGATGGAACTATGTGGTATGTACTTTTCCATGTGGAATTTCCAATAGGGCAGCTTGTTGGATAGAGATAGAAACAACTCACAACACAATGCCTTAATATTCATAGCCTGCAGCATGCTCTATGATAGTCACACTGAAACTGTGTCAAAAGATGTGAGGCAGTGATTGCAGATATGACTGGAAAATCCGTTACTTCTAGTGGGGGATACAGATAAGTATGTTCTGTACTCAGATTATGTATGTGATATGTTCCCACATCTGGCTGCTTCTGTGTTAGGGACCAAGCCTGATCCCAAGCTGCCTGGATAAGGGGAGTTTGAGTGTACACGATGCACAGCAAAGTATAGATCAAAGAGATGTGCTCTCAGATATTCAATGGAGGAGGCTGAGATGTTCTAACTGGAGGAAGTTATAGTTCACCACATTACCTATTGATGTCAGACATCAAGGTAGCTCACCTGTGCCCTCCATGTGTAGTGTGTGGGTATGAGAGAGTTGTTCCTGAGGAGCAGTTGTTTGTGGCAAGGGACTCCAACATAAGCATTCTCCATGTGCAGTCTGCAAGAATCTAGACACAACTCTGGCCTCTGCACATCTGCCATCACATGTACATACCTACAACACATACATGTCAACAACAACAACAAACAATAGTTGTAATTTAAGTAAGCACCTTTATAAACAGCATTCCTTCTCAACCTCATCCAAAAATGAAAAAAACAAAAAAAACAATAAACAACAAAAAAACAAAAACAAAAAAACAAAAAAAAAAAACCTAAAGAAGGAACTGGATATGTCTTCAGCAATTCAAAGAGAGTTCACAGTTATGTGTATAACCATTTTGACAATGAAAAATAGCAACATAACATTTCTGAAGTGACTGGTTCACTGATATAAACAAACAGAAAAGCACACACACACACACACACACACACACACACACACACACACACACACACACACACACACACACACACACAGCATGCTTTGAAAAAGAGATACCTTCCAAACTTCAACTGATGTTAGCTGTGCGCAGAGTCAGGTTTGCTTACAATCATAAAGAAGCTAGAAAATATGTTCTTGTTGTTCAATTAATGTTAGTATGATTCTTCTTAACTTCAAATAGGTATACATGTATATGAAGAAAAAATCAAGCTAAATAAAAAAAAGGTGTGGCGATAGGATTGGGGGAGGGGGAATGATCGCTATACAAGGAATCCTATCAATATTGCTTTTAAACTGTTATAGTGGAGCGGTTGCGCAATTTGTATTGTCAATTAATGTGCCTCATTAATCCATGTTGGCTAATTTAGAGTGTCATGTATAGATTCTAGCACATCTGTAAGGATTGTTAGTGGAATACGAATATGTCAGTATGCATTTCAAACTTTATCACTCCTATGCAGTGCTATGCTTATTTGGTTTAGGAGTTCAATGCTATATGTACTTGTGATCCTTTGTGTTCACCAGCAACTGTGCAAGAGTGTTCAGTCTCCCTGTGTGGTGAGCTCTGCATTCCACAGTGATACACCTGCTTCTGGTGGCAGCCAACTTACCCCGGGCTGGCTCAAAGGATAGGCACTCATAATCCTACAAGACAAAATACACCAGCACATATTCAAGCATATCTATTCATCAAGCCATGATATCACGCAGTCTTTCATCCATACAGATCCCTTTTTTTTTTTTTAACAATAACAAAACTGAGTGTTCTGTGAAGGAAAAAAAAATTTTTTTTTTAGAAATTAAATCTAAAATGAGGCACAATAGTAGAACATAACATTTTTGAAGTTGCATTTGTTCATTCCAACAGGAATGAACAAATGCAATCAGTAAAAACATTTTTTATACTGTATGTGTGTGTGTGTGTGTGTGTGTGTGTGTGTGTGTGTGTGTGTGTACCTTTAATGTTTATCCCATCCACACTCTACTAGAACCACTAGGATCTAGAGAACAGCTGGGCCAATTAGGATAAAATTTGATTTGAGCACTTCAGGAGGGTGGGAGATGGCTTTTAAATAATCAAATTTTGAATTGCTGTATATTTTTTTGTTGCTGTCTACTTTGAATTTCACATTCCTAATTAGTTATTTAAAATCTTTGAATTGTTCACTTAGCCTACAAACCACTCTATGTAAAACGCTCCGGTCCCTCTAAAATACCCTGAATGAGGTCAGTGAAACTGTGAACCACATAGCCCTCTACAACAGTAACAAAAAAAGTAGGAATGTACATAGTGGCTTGTGGGACTCCATCTTTGGATGATTTCTAGTTACTTTTTGCTTTAGAAATGCTTCCAGTGTCAAAATTTATCTCAAGAAATGAATGAGTGGTCAGCTAAAACAACAAAAAAGGAAAAGGGGGGGAAATGTCTAAAAAAGTTCACCCTCTAATTCTTCTAATTTTATCCCAAGTTATTCCACATGTAGGCAAACTCTCACATACATTATATATATAACACAATTGCACACTGAGGCCATCTTGAGATCCTTGGGGCTCTTGAGACCTAAGGAGTGTTCACTATGTTGAGGTTGTCACAATTCTTTTGGAGCACACACAGGCTATAAGCAAGACTGCTGCCAAACCACAGTGTAATGTACGTTCAACTGATTCTGATCACCTCACCTGGTAGCCATCATTCTCTCCCTGGATTAGCTGTTCCAGGCTGAACCTGACAGAGCAGTTAGACCTGTTAGTTATGGTGACCTTAATAGAGGATGACTGGCCAAAACCAATTAGACCAAAATCAAGATAACCTGCATCCACGTCTAACTGTGGTTCCTTTGGATACAACAAGAACAAAAAGAATTAATTGTTACCGATGAAAAATATTGATCATTTGGCAGTTATAAAATGTGTCTGTCTGGTACAACGTTCACAGATAGTGTCAGTGAGTGAATGAGCAAACTTGTTTCTTTATTTGTTCACCTCAATGCATCCTCTTATTTGGATAGGAAAATATGTTGGAAATTGATCCACTGAGCATTGGAGAGTGGCCTGAAATGGTCCTCCACTGGTCCCTACCACCACCACCTCATAGTTGCCACTGTCACCAGGTGCTGTACAAATCAATATACTATACAGCTACCACTCAGTAACAGTAAGTGAGAATAACATGACACAAATTATAGTTGCAGAGCAGAAGAGTGGAAGGAACCGTGGGTGAAAGAGTAAAGCCAACTATCAACACACAACAACAGCAACAGCTATTTGCATTTAAGTGGATAAATGCTTTCTTGAACACATTACAATCTTAATGGCATGGTTGCACACCATAAGTAGATGGCTTTAGGCATAATCACAACAATTTATAGAGGAAGAAGTAATTATTTTGAGATTTTTTCTTGTGAATCCCTTTTCATAACTAATTGGTCAGCTGGTGTGAGCTCTCCAGAGGATTAACTGGCCCATGCATACTGGTATAGCACAGCTAAGCTAAAAGAGTAAATGCACTAAATAATATTTCTTGGAGCTGTAAAGAACTGGTAAGAATTTTCCTTCAGATAGGTCAGCTCACTGTAAGAAAAGTGCTCGGCATCAAGTGGAATAAACACAAGTTACCTGCACTAACAGCAACAAAGCTTATAGACAAACAGTGCATTGTTATTTGGGCATGTGAACACCACATAGCATATGTTCAGCTAACTAACTTCGAGTACTTAGTGGAACTCAAAGGACACAATTTTTTTTTACACCATGCGTGATTTTTCTTTTAAACATTTTAACAGACATTAGAAAATACACAGCAATGAAACCACAGACATATTATAAGATGCAATGACTTTACATTGCTCTATTATTAATGCATGTGCATTCCTATTGATATACTCGTACTCCCCAATGCTCAATCAGTTACTAACCTAGTTTTCCATGGTCGGGGCAGACACTGATGTCAACCATATTGTCCCTATAGTTATTCCATTGGTGCTGTACATCAGAGTGGCTGTGATTCACAACCTGTTGCAGGCACACACAGTCATGGCATTGTGTCCCATAGAGCAGGAAAGTTGCACAGTAGATCAGAACTGACCTTGAATCTCCTTCTGACCTCAGTTGCTATGGGCATCTTGCCAGGGAAGATGTAAGCAGGAGGGCTCATTTCTAAGTCAAACGGCTGCACAACAAATTACAAACATAAATCTTAGTTTAAAATACATCCCACTTAACACATAGTACACACACATGTATGCATATGAGCATGTATATGTATGCATATGTGAATACAATAAAAGTTTTACATACTATCCTTGTATGTCTAAACTTACGTAAGACACTCCATGCATTTGTAAGCAGATGACTGAGGTAAGAGTCTCAGACAATTTGATCCACCCTATCTCCTCTGCGGAAGAGTCCAAGGCATCCGCCTTAACCTCTCCAGTTAGCGTAAAGTATGCCATGTCCACAAAGCTCCCAACCTGGACAGGACATGCGATTAGACTTAATCAAGGTCAACATTCCCCCATTCAAATGTCTGTCAGTGTGATGCAGCTTAAATCTGAGAGTTACACTATGTAGCTGCTAACAAAAAAGAAGAAAAAGTGGTGTTAAGTAGCTGTTATACTTCATATGAAGTATTCTTAGTGTAAATGCAAAGAAAATTTAAGGTTTCTGATCTCATGAATATATGCATTTGCTGGTTACCGTTTTGGGACTGAAGCGCACCACAAAAGTGGATGACTGAGCGGGAGGGAGAGAGCCTCCACTAGGATAAATAGAAAATGGACACTGTTCTGATTCCATCAGCTGATCAGCCAGTGGCCTATCATCTACTTCATCCATGAGGTGAGGGTTGGGTTGGTAGTATTTCCATGTGAACGGTAGGGATGTGTTGCTATATATGATCAATACAAAGAAGTCAAATAAAAGGAAAATATCTATATTTTAGCACAAAACAGAATCAATTCGGAAGTGAATGTGAAACATCACTTAAATGGTTTTGTATTAAGCATGCACTACACAACAGTGCCTGTACATGTAATCCACAGCATACCCAAAGTTCTGAATTACAACAGTTAGATAGCGTGCATCCAGAGGGCACACAGGAGAGAACTCTACATGAGGTGCTGATATGACACCAGTTCCTGAATCATCAGCATCAACAACCTCATTGGGGAGCATGTCGGAGTCAAACACCAGCTTCTCTGAGGGTGAGCTTGGCCGGATTCTAGTGCAACCCACAGATACCTTCTCTGCAATACCTGTTCAATAATGCAACACAACCACACACACACACACACACACACACACACACACACACACACACACACACACACTAAAACATGAAAGAAACAAATGGAATTTTTCATTAACGTACTGCAAAACTAATATTCTCATAAATTTGCTAGAAGAGAATGACTATTTATATAAGCTACTACAGGAGCACAAGAGGGAAATACATTCTTTCCTAGTGGCTTCAACTGGGCCATTATGTAACTACTTTTTTTTACAGAAATGAGAGAGAGGGAGAGGGAGAACAGGTGGTTTTGGTTAAAATACATTAAATTGTGAATAAAATGTGGTAAGGATTAACGACTATAAACACTATATAATAGATACTGTATTTATATTTTGTGGTTCTATTGTATGTAGGTGCGATGAATAATGTGCACACACCTGTTAGTTTGTATGTTAGCACACTGCCATTATTACAAGCCATAAGGAATTTTCCTGAGTGTTGGCCTAGCCTGTTTGGATTGAACACCAGACAGAGGTCCAGGCATTTCCCTGTCGAGACAGAAAACTCTCTCGGGGACAAGAGGAAGGGACCAACAGCTAATGTGTCCACTTCCTACATCAAAAACAACAAAACACTTCACATCAAACTATATATATATATATATATAGTTGTTAACTACATATTCAGAATGATGTGAAAACTAGAATGTAGAGCAACAATACACCTTTAATAATGCTTGAAATGTTGTCAAGCACTTATTGAACCCTAATTTAAATATTGTCATCAAAATATTTACTGGCATAAATAAAGACATAAATTGCACAACCATTCTGCACTAATGACAGTCTGCCACCTACCTCTGGTGATGGTTGATCTATGTGGTCCAGTTTGTTGGCAGCTACTGGCATCAGCTTGAAGTGTCCATCTCCTCCAGAGTTCTCACACAGAATGGAACACACCTTGCTACCTCCCACCAAGCAGCTACCACAGTCCAACAAACTGGGAACTAATAGAAGAGCACAGTCTAAAAAAAATGGTGTATATTAACTGATTCAGTGTGCCCCAAACATCAGAATCCTACTTCACTAACATTTAGCTTATTTGTGAAGTCAATTTCTTCCATTCCAACACACATTCTTGTGAGGTTGTTCATGTGTAGGACAGACAACCCAGTAGTGTAAATAATGGGTGATGTGAAGTAGGTAAGAATATAGAGGGGGTAGGACCATGTGAGGCCACATGGCACAGGCCCGTAGCCAGGAGTTTTGAAAGGGGGGTTCTTTTTGGGGGGGGGGGGGGGGAGGGGGGGTAGTAACCTAATTCTCATTAATTATTCATGAGATATATAATATGTGCCATCACTTTGTTGTCACTCACCCCCTACCCTTAATCTTATTGCCAAATGAAAGCTTAGTTCAAATACTTTCCAATGTATGCTCCATGGCATGTTCAAGTGTCCCACATTCTCAAGTATTATTGTGAAGTACCATACAAATTTCACCAAATATGGTTAAAAATATGGCCATGCATAATGGCAAAACAGTCCTACATAATGTAATAAATTTATATGTATATATATGTATATCCATATAAGTATATATGTGTGTGTATATATATACACACACATATATACATATATATATACATATTGCATATAGTGTCACGAGTTGAATCCCAGCTGGCAGCCTTCATTAGAGGTGGATCATAGATTGAAGCAGACTACAGTGGATACAGACCTCCTTCAATATTTACTAAAAGAGTTCTGTCACAGTGCAAAGGCAACTCAGCATTAAACTGGACCTTTTGAGTAATCAGAGTGATGATGTTTTTATTAATTAGAAAGATAAATATGTGAATAAACCCTGTGCTGCAATAGATCTACATGTAATATCCATACTATAAAGTACGAATAGTCTGTCTGTCTGTCTGTCTGTTTGTCTGTCTGTCTGTCTGTCTGTCTGTCTGTCTGTCTGTCTGTGCATCGTCGGGTTCATGCTTGAACAATTGAAGTTAGACCACAAACCCATATATATATATATTTACTATCAGTGTCACCAGGGAATGTTTTAAGCAGGTCTATGTGCAAACCCCTTTCCATACTAAAAAAAAGAAAAAAAAAGTATTTTGCTGGGAAAAAAAAATTGAGCTATAGGTTTAAAACTTTGGCATACAGATACGACTCTGTGAATAACAAGGAGTGGGTCCCATCTGGCCACACCTCTTCTTCCTCTTAGTGTGTAAGGCTAAAATTGTTTAAAATGGCAGTCAAAAAAACTGTTTAACCTAATCACTTGTTTGTTTCTGTTTCAAAAAGTCTACAACATGTTTTCAAAGCAGACACTTTGTGACTAAAATATCAACCTATATGTAGAGTTATAAAAGATTCTGTTTCTTTAGTTTCAATACATTATGTACTACCAGTTAATTAAAAGGATCTTTACCCCAGTAAACATGATGAATATACCATGAGTTGCCAGGCTAGAAATAAATTTGTGATGAATATAACTTTTTATATCTTACAAATAGTGGATGGTTAGCCAATTAGCAATCCAATCTACTCACAGGACATATTGGATGCTTCATCATACCCCTGTCCTCAAACATTTTCGACATCCAGACCTAATTGGTACCAGCCATCAAGGACAGAAATAGCTATCACCTAGCCAGTAACTCTAGTTAATTTGGCATATTGCAAAATGTCGTCTCTGATGTCTTGGTGTACATATCACACACATAAATGAATTACTTCTCTATTAAAAGAAGTTATTTCATCCACCATTATAAAAAAATGATTTGTAATTCTTATTTTATCAACTAAATATTTTAAATTATGTTCTTACCTGAATTAATTATTTCATTTTGTATGTGGGGTGATGCGTATGTGGTATTCTTTTAGCTTTGGTCTTTCAAGGAGAGCATCTATGACAGAGTTATGCTTAGCCAATTGAATACCTTCATTAATACAAAAAAAAAAGGTTCCTGGTTACCATTATATCAAGGTCCACCATCTCTCCTAAGTGCCAAGCGTTACAGTCCACAAAATAAAGTACACTCTGGCAGAACAACGAATTGTGTCTATTTTCCTCAATAGTTTTAGCCAGTGCAGAATTAATGCATACATCTACATTGTGCTGTGGATTTTCCACAGATTGGACAAAAGTACTTGAATCTGCCATTGCATTAAGGTGGTACAGAGTAGAGCAATGTCTATCTACTATGTTATGTACATTGACCCATTTTGAAAAAGGTTTATTGACAAGAATTCCATACTTATTCCTATCTTCTACAAATAAACTAATGAAAATACAAAACCTACCATCCAATCAATAACTTATCACATACCAACCAAGAATATTTTATAGCCATTTCACCTGAAAGCAACAGTTATACAATATACTCCTCCTTGGGGAAAGGGAAAGTTTCGGGAGGGGGGGGGGGGAATGTTTTAAAAATCTAAGATCTGGTCTTTATCCAAAGAATTTACCACATCAATTGCTTCAGTAGTGGGCATATTATGCATAATAATTTTAAAAAAAAGACAACATCTTAACTTTCTTTAGATAAACTGTAAGGGCCACCATTACCACCAAGATGGCTCAAACTTGAACAACTAGCAGCTGATCCCGAGCTAAGATTTTCACAACCACCATCAATAGTATTAATTACAGGTATATGGTTCACATCAGCAACACCATCACTACTGACAATAGAAATGGACAGTGGGCATTGTGCCTTCAAGTACTTTGGAAGATCATCACTTCTGGAAGTTGCCCTCTTCTCCCAGCAAGCCTTGCCTCCATATTAAGTTTAACTAGATGTCCCAATATCAGGACCACCATTACCATTTACATCATGGTCCCAACATAAGATTCTCACTGACACAAGTGCCACCAAAATTACTGAACATAGCTACATGGCTCGCATCAGCAATACTATAACCACTAAGGGTAGACATTGCAGGGGCGGCTAAGGGTGGGGGCTAGAGGGGCTTGAGCCCCCTCACTTTTCGGTAGGTGGGTGCAGACCCCCCAGATTTTTTGAACAATGATGTCAATTTATGAATGAAGTTGCTGTAACTCAATCCTCCCTTTCTATTCTCTTTCTCTTTTCTGCGTCTTCTTTCTCCCCCCTTGCTCACTGGGACAGAGAGAGTGAGCAAGTTTAAATATGGTATTGTGTGTCTACTTACATATGCAGGTATCTGCTAAAATGTCTGTATGTGTAGATACACCTAACACCACCACCACCTAACATCACCACCACCACATATGAACCACTAACAGTATTTATCATCGAATAATCTGCATTCTGCCAGCTTGCTCTGAAATCAGAACCAGCTGGAAGTTTATTTCGACAAAATGGCTAAGAGAATGAGACAGGCAAGCTTGCTTGATGCTTGGTCGTCAGGAAAGAGACAGAGTGCTAGAGTTCAGCCAGAGATAATTCTTGAAGATTAGATCAGCCTGAAATTGACCCTGTAACTGAGGAAGTCAATAAAGATAAAGGGGATATTTAACATCTGAGATCAGTGATCCCACTTTCAGAATAGCTGAAATTCTATGTTCTACATCAAACCAGGCAATTGGTAGCTCTAGCAGTTTTGATGAGTACCAGTCCATATACTGTACAGACCAACACCAACCATTTCAGCCTAAAAATAAAAAAATACTCTTAAGTCTCTCAAACAATGGTCGAAATTTTATGGCTAGTTGATATACTACTTTATACGCACAAGCGGTTGACATATAACTGCGATCTTATTGAATTAGCCAGACAATTTTGTGCAGTGTTAGATGAACGCAGGGAGCATTTTGGTGCATTTAAATTGCTCTGTTTTTTCCTCACACTTGATTTATTGAATTCTCATGATTATCAATATCCCCACTAATACTCTTGGTAGTGCTTATGTCCCCCCCCCCCCTCCCCCTCCCATTTAAAAATTAAGTATTTGCATTGCTTGTATGTAGGGAATAAATCTTGCCACCCCACTTGCCCGCTTATATTAGGTAAACTGAGCACCATCAATATTTTGAAACTTGAGCCACCCTGCATTGGAAGCGAACACTCCAGCTTGAAGTACCTGAGAAAACCACCACTTCAGGTAGTAGCCATCTTGCTCCCAGCAAGCCTAGCTCCCATCTAAACACAAGGGAGTTGAGAGATTCAGGGAAAGGGTAGGAGGTGGTGACTCAGTTACACAGTGACACACTACAGCAAGAGATGGTCACACAGAGCTCCAGATAATCTGATACACTTTCACAACTGAACGCGGGAGGACCCTGACTGACTGACTGACTGACTGACTGACTGACTGACTGACTGACTGACTGACTGACTGACTGACTGACTGACTGACTGACTGACTGACTGACTGACTGACTGACTGACTGACTGACTGACTGACTGACTGACTGACTGACTGACTGACTGACTGACTGACTGACTGACTGACTGACTGACTGACTGACTGACTGACTGACTGACTGACTGACTGACTGACTGACTGACTGACTGACTGACCAACTGACCGACCGACTGACTATTGGTGGTGTGCGCATGGGTACTGGTGGAGAGAAATATTATTATTATTATTATTATTATTATTATTTTATTTTATCATTCCCCCCCCCCCCCCCCCCATCCAAAGGGGGGTTCGGTCAAACCCCTCGAACCCCCCTGGCTATGGGCCTGTGGCATTACATGCCCCCGTGTTCATTCCCACCCTGACCAAGCTTCATGCACAGAGAACTCAACAATGAATGACATAGCTCTATCAGTTGTCAGTTGTACTGGTGTGAAATTCCCATTCTGGTGCTACAATGCAACATCACATCTCTAGGAGTGAAGTAGTCCATCATGTCAACAGTACCACTCTGTATGTCTATCAGTGTCCATCACAATACTCTGTATAAACTAGTATTCCCAACACACGTGTCAAACAGCAGTTATACAGCAACAATGGAGTGGCTGAGAAAGAACTCAGATCCTGAACTGATGACTGTGAGTTCTATTCCCATAAATAGTGGTAGAAATAAATTTGTAAAAATATGAACATGTACTCCCGGAGAGAATTAAATTTTCGAAATTATTTATGGTCAGATTACCTACAATTCCACATGGGATAGGACACATAGGTATGAACTTTTGGATGAACATTCAGTATATTTGTGTGTATATCTCACTGTAGTTCACGATTTGTCTGTCATCTGTCTGTATTTCTGTATGTATATTCGCTATCTTCTCCTAGACTGTCGGTCCTATCAGGTTTAAATTTTCAGGGTGGTGATGGGGGTGACCCTGGGGTGGTTTAAGTTGAGTTTGATAAAGATCAAAGTAACTCCGCCACCCGTGGGGGCTTTATTCCTTCAAAATAAGAGAAGGCTCATTTCCTGCAGGAGTAACCACCATAGTACCACAAACCACAATATTTGTAAACAATCTCTAAGTGAGAACCAGCTGCTCAAATCCCTTTCCTTTTCTTTCCATGAGCTCTGAAGGCCTAAGCGTCTGGTATGTGACATGGAACAAATAAACCAAAAAAATTCTTGAATTATGGTAACATTTTTGTTGAATTTTTTTAAATATACATGAATAGATAGATAGATACTAATAAGTACAGCCTCACTAGCTCACCCACTCCAATATTTGCATTTATTTTTTCACTTACTCTCTTTTTATTATTAAAAAAAGAAGAAAAAAAAAGGCCAAACATTTGTATGCGTAAGTATTTGTTGACTCATAAGTGACCACCACACACTCACCCACAGAGAGAGATGAGTTGTGGGGAACCATCAAAAAGTATGAGGCAGGTTCTTGTGATTGTGGTTTGGTGACTCCATGGTTCAGGGTGGCAGCAAGGAAAGCCATTTAACAATCCTCCCTGCAATTAGCCTTAATTTTTACTAGAGATTGTACAGAACAGGTGGTGGGGCTTTCTGGGCCATATTTATGCTAACATTAGATCAGCATGGAAAAAGCTTGCTTGTAATGGTGATGATGTGTTCTTTTATTATGTTTTTAAATTTTCAACAATGAAAAAACTGGTTAAAAATATTTTAAAACCTTTCAATTATGTTGAATTATGTATTATAAATTATTAATAACTAGAAAAGTACCCGTCCTATGGACAGAGGCAACAAAAATATCTTAATATAATTTGTGAGATTTTTTTGTTGGTTTGTTTGTTCCCTGTCACATACCAAATGTCTGGGCCTACAGGGCTAAAAAATAATAAGAGCAAGAAGTGATTTGGATACAGTTTTGCAGACCTATGTGTTTACACAATTGTGGTTTGTAGTAAGTGGATGGTTTACTCAGGAATAGAGTAGTGATCCCAACCAGACATTTTTGAAAAAATAGCTCCACAGGCAGGGTCTTATTCCAATCTTCACCAAACTTTCTGATAACCATCCCAGGGTGACCACCATCAAACCCTGAAAATTTGAGTGCTTTAGGCCCAATCGTCTGGGAGGAGTTAGCGAATAAACAAACAAATAAAAAATTATAGTAAGATTGGAGAAACGACTCACTGCTAATTACTGGAGCATCTCTGGTTCCTTGAACTGGCACCACCAAATATTTACCATTGCTGATCAGGAACTGCAGACAAGGAAATCACAATGACTCTATTACATGTATTTAAGGTACCACAAGAAGTGATATGTGATCTCTATGAAACATTTCTGCAACACATCAAACTTACTCGTAGTGACGCCTCATAATTGGTGAGAGAGTCGGGGACAAAGGTCACAGTGAAGGAACACTGCATGCCTGGAGCTACAGCACCCTTATGTGTAGGGAAATTCCCTATGTAATATCAACACACCACCAGCAATATAACAACAACGAAAGTGAAAAAGAAGTACATCAGTTTCTCGTGGAACACATCCAACAAAGCACAGCCACGCACAGTGTTACCAGAAGCTTACACAACTTAATGTATGGATCACGCGCTTATTGCAATTAATTACCTGATGATACAGAGAAATAGGGTGATTTCCATGGCATAAGTTTCACAAGGCGACTTACACCACTCACGTTCGTCAAGTGAACAGTAGACTAAAAAACAGGGGGAGCAAGTTAGTGCATAATCACAGAGGAATATCAATATAATCCAAGAAGACAGTATGCGGCAGCTGAAGCTCTTTGCCCAGTCATTTAAGGCATGCCAACACATGCACAGGCCCTAATCGTTAGTCCAGCTCATTCCCTTCCTGGCAAACCATGTCAGAGCTGCCTGCAGCATGGGCATGGCTTAGTCTGTGCTGCTGCGTTGATGCCATTCCCTATCTCAATAGCAATTTGTGTGTATGAGCATAACCAATTCATTATTAGAATAATTCAGGTTTTAAAATGGTGGCAAAAAAAATTTTTTTACAAGAGCTCCTCTATATCTATCAAAAAAGCTCACAAATTGTCCTCTATATGTTCAGTATTACATGTGTACTGAAAATGAAGGTATATATAAATCTACTTCACAAATGTTGATTACTGAAGTTTCATGTATCACAGGTGCCTTATATGGAGCCACACAAACACCTAGCCAACCTTGTCTCTGTTCAAGCTTGTTGTCGGATTAGTTAGTCGATATACATCCAGTTCAAACATCAGGCACAAAGGGTCCAACCATAGCTTGGACACAGTCATGCAGTGGTCGGCAAGGATGCCAGAGCACAGCAACTCTACACTACCATAGTGCACAGGCCTTGGCTTATCTTTGTATGCACATAGTCTTAATGTAATAAATACTGTAACTGTGTGCACTTGCAGTGACACCTAGAGTGTCCATCAGTTATCAATCTGTTCATATTGTCACTAGTACCACCTCCATTATTCTCCACCTACAGCTCTCTCTCTTCACTCTGAATCGGGTTTGTGACACGCTTCTTTGTGATGATGTTACAACTATTATATTTCACAGATGTTATACCTGCAAATCTACCCAAAAAAAGGTGACTTCTCCTGTTCCTTGTGTATTAGTATGCTAGAATAGAGTGACAATATGTTCCATGTCATCAAAATAGAAGACATTTCTAGTGAAGGCCATTCTGGATTCATTTGATCATCGTCATGGAATAATCTATAAGGTAGATTGACTTCCCTTCTATTCCCTCCATCACAGATAAAGCATAAACAAAATGAAACAATTAAAAAAACGAGACAAACATCTGCTGTGTTTCTGTCCAATGATTTAGTCTAAATGCTGCAATGAAATATGTAAGCTAAATCAATACTTATTATATGTACTCAAAAAGTACTCTATTATCAGTTGGGGGGGGGGGGGGGGGGGGGCAATCCAGGCAATAGAATAATTGAAGACCTCCAGAGTTCAGCTCACACAATATCTCTTTTTGCTTGCTGTATAGTTTTGACCCTGGCAATGCCAGGTAAATGTTTCTAATATATAAAATGCATGGTTTATATACTTATCTCTCTATCCATCTAATTATATATGTATCTATGTGGCTCATGGCTTGCTAAACCCTTGGGCCTAGAGACTAAAAATTAAGTCAACTTTCTTCATAGTTGATATAAAAACCACACTATGTAATAGGATCACACAAAAAATATATTATAACCCAAGTGAGTTTATAAGGACACTAATTAATGACTAAAATGCTTTCATCCAAGAGGAACATCCACAGCTCTGTTTAGTTAAGTGAACAGGTCCCTTTATTCAAGCTAACTTAGTTCATTGTTACCATGGAATCTAATCAACAAAAAAAAACCCCAAGTGAATTCCAAAATCTTTTTGATCAGAATTTCAATGCAATTATTGATAAATATTAAACCAATATTTAGAATAAAGTCAGAAAGAGAAAGCCATAAGTGGAAATCTATGCTGCAACAATTGAATCCAAAGATACACCAATAGCTCTGGTTAGGTAAGTGAACAGCTAACTTAGTTCATTTATTCCAAAGCACAACCAAGCATTTTGGAAACTTATGAATCTGATTGTTCAGCATTACACCATGCCTCCAAAACACTTTGGCCTATCTAAAAATCAACAGGCACCAGGATCTCCACTGATTATTGGAAATTTACCTTTCAGCATTACGCAATGTTTCCAAACCATTTTAGCCTCTCGAAAAAATCAACGGGGAATGTTGATTGCATGACTACTTATGAGCTGTTGTAATGTGAACGACACAAGGTCTACAAATAGTGTTTTGAGAGACTTCAGTCGTTTCTCATGTAGACATTGGCCTGGACAACGCCGGGCATACTTCACTAGTGTTAGATAGACTCTACACTCTACAAACACATGCACACACACTCACTCACACACACATAATGTAAATAAGTCTATCACTGTATATCAATGTCTAGGCACAACCACTTAACCACCAATACTATAGTCTCATATTTATATCATTTAGAAAAAGCAAAAGGGACAAAGTATTTTTTAATTTTAAAAGACCACATGATCTTCAGTAGCCAGACGTTTACACTCAACAATGCAGGACTTCAGGTGATGAGTACATTCCAGTTGACTAAACAAAAGACTGACCTACAACTCCCTTCCCCCTACCCCCACACCAACACACATGAAACAGACACAACACATCACTTCAGTATAAACTACTCAAGCCTCCCTTCCCCCTACCCCCACACCAACACACATGAAACAGACACAACACATCACTTCAGTATAAACTACTCAAGCCAAAAAAATCAAAGAAAGTAAATATATACCACTCCCAATTGGGAGAATGTAATAAAACTAGTTCATATCATGGAAAAGGATATTCCCGTTAAAGTTCCAACATTTGGGGTGCAGACAGCAAAATTTGAACCAACTTCCTAAAAGAGGCATATATAAGCCACCAGTAATAACGACTATTTACATACTTGATAAGTCCCTCCTGGGTGATAATTTCGGAATACAACCACAGAAGGCTCAATGAGAAATGAGTTAGGAGCCCTGCAAAAGCAAGCAAGCAAGCAGAAGAATCATGAAATACAAAAATATTAGTGACACATACCATGCATCATTCTGGTTCCTTATTAGCTTGAGAGGACCACAACTGGCTGTGTTAGTAAACTCTGTTTCTGAATACCTAATTAAGTAGGAAAAAATCCCAATAAAAATGTACAAAGTTGAATGTTCATATTTTTAATAACAAATAAGATATACCAAACTATTAAAACATTGCATTTTTCATTTATTTCCAACAGAAAATAAATTACATAAATATTCTATCAGCATAAATGCAGTGTTTCAGATGACAAGCATTACAAGTTCAACAGATGCAAGAGCTGTATTTGTGCACATGCAAGCTCAACTTTTAATACATTTACTTTGGATTCTTGGCAAATGCTGTCTTCTCTGCTAGCTGTACCAGAGCATATTTCTCAGCCAGTCTATCTGGAACACTCAAATAATCTTTCCATTGTTCTTTCCCTCGCTAGTGCAAAGAAAGTACAGAAATATAGAACAGTGTCAACAAAAAAAAAAGTACACAGAATATACAACACCCGTCAATACCTTATCAAACACATTGAAAAACAACATTCACTTATAGAACACCTTCACATGGATACACATGTACACTCTTTGTAAAGCATAAAAGACTAAGAACAAAAGTTAATAAACAACATGTCATGTGATTAAATTATGATTCAGCCAAATTTATACAAAAAGGGAATGAAGAGAGGAAAAATGAAAAATTACAATTGTCACCTTTGTTGGAGAAATGGTCTGAATTGTTGGCAATAGGAAAGGTTTCTCTGGAACTTTATGGGAATATTTTCTAGACACTTTTGTTTCTTGTATGTACTGTGAATGCTGGCCAACTGTACAAGTAAATATATAGAGTAAATATATAGAGGGGAAACTCCATTGACATACAGTGAATTGGACTGTTTCACCTTCTGGGTTTGACAAATGGGGAAGTGGTTTTGGAAGATATTTGCTAGGAACAAGTAGCTTGTGCTGCTGAAGCAGTCCTATATCAAGAAATTTATTCACCCTTGATTGTGTTTGTGGAAAACCTATATTCCTATAAGGACATGCTTTGGCTAAATCCATTTTGTTCTTTTCATCTTCAGACAATGCCTTGGCTCTTGCCTGCATGATGTGGGACTCAACTTTTGAGAGCTCTTCCAAACGCTGGCCACATTCATCTGAGATCTTTTCAAAAAATATACAGATGATATTAGCAAGAAAAAAACAAACAAATAAACAAAAAGATATAAATTTAGGTGTGATAATGTAATTAATCTTACTTTGTTTAATTGCTTAACATAGTATTGTTGAAATTCAAATGTACTTGCGGACTCTAATTTCTTGACAATTTTTAGATTGTGTGTATCCTTCTTATCCAAAAGTTCTGTGGCGAGTATTTCTTCAAAACAGGCGTTGATAGTATGTGTTGTGCTTTGGGAGCCAGCTAGACTGGGCCTTCCTGGATACACCATTGGCTCCAGGTGTCCTCCCCCAGTACACTCAGCCATTGGTACCACCGGCTAGCAGCAGTGTCCTGCGTAATAGGCACTCTGGCTGTTGGATAACTTCGGTACCTTGCTAGCGAACTATTATCGTCATGACAACACGGAGAAGGGGTCACTTTTTCGTTGTCTGGCATGGGTCAGCACGTTTATTACTCTGGGGTCTAGAAATGGCAACACATTGTTCGGTGTTACTTTTTTTTTTTTTTTTTTTCCCTTCTCCAGGGAAAAAAAAACTTCCATTTTTTTCAGATTTCAGCGAATTTCACCGTTTAGATGGATTTTAAGGATTTCACATAAAATGGTATATATTTCCCACCTGTGCATAAAATGCATGATTTTGTCCCATCCTGTGTTGATAAGCCACATGAAGCTCACTCCTTCCAATCTCAACTGGTTCTAGTGTTTGGCATAACTTCCCAAAAAATTGTTTGTTGAATTAAAATCAAGCTTACAACAGTTGTTTTGTTATGGATATAGAACTTATATCCCACAAAACCACATGCAGTTTGTTATATACCAATTAAAAAATATATATCCCACCAGCAGTTGAGGATTTCAGGCAATTTTGGTGTCTGTCTCTCTGCCAAATCCTTTAGTTTTAGACCTGATTTTTTTTTTTTTTTTTGGATGTGCAACTGAACCCTGTGGAGATTATAGGTATGGGCTCTTCCCCCTCCCCATTTCCTTTTTTTTACTTCCTTCCCCACCTTTTTTACTTCCTTCCCCACCTTTTTTACTTCCTTCCCCACCCTTTTTACTTCCTTTCCCTTCCTTCTTCCCCCCCCCCCCCCCCCCCCCAATTTTCTCTCCCTTTTATTCTTTCCCTTTCTTTTTTTTTTTTACCATCCTTTCCCATCTTTCGAATATATAATAGAAATGGCACATTGGGTCGATCTTGACCACACTTCTCCAAGTTCATGAGTATGTGGGTATGTATGTATATTTATGTGTGTATCCACTTTATTGCAAACAGTAATATTTCTATTTTAGTAGTAATATTAATTATTATTATTACTATTGAAGCTTTGTAATCATGGTGAGATGAAACTTTTGTGATATGTAAGACATGTTATTGGTGTGGTGAGGTAGTGGTTGGGGGTCAGGACTGGTGGCACCTGACAAATTGAATGCTTCACATCAACTTACCTTAAGGAAAATAAACATGATGGCATGCACGTATGGATGGAACAAAGGCAGGGGGAAACAATCGACAAAAGACGAACAAAACAAAGGAAGACCAAACAAAACAAGTAAGTGGTTATGTCAATTACTGGATGAGACATTGACCATAACCCTTAGTCCAAATGTTAATTTATTATTTCTATTTATTTTAACAAAATAGATTATCAGAGTTGCAAGGCTATCTCTCAACCACACTTGTACCACACAAACCACAATGGTATATCACATGTCCATCTATCTATCTCTCTTTGTAAACTAAATAAGAAATTTTAAAAATAATAACAAAAAATATGATTTTAAGGGGGGAGTGCACGGTAGAGCAAACACTACTAATTTGGGCAGAAAACTGTCTGAACTGCTTAATCTTGATGGGTAGTAATATAAAATATTTGTGGCTCTTCATTCAAATTGAAAATAAAAAACAACAAAACACACACACAACTTCTGAATATATAGAATGAGAGTGTGAACAAATAATATTTCACACGTTGCAGTATAATTAAAGTGTACCAGTATTTACACACACACACACACACACACACACACACACACACACACACACACACACACACACACACACACACACACACACACACACACACACACACACACACACACACACACACACACACACACACACACACACACACACACACACACACACACACACACACACACTTGTCTATCATTATTGTAACAAAATTGATAAATACAAATTATAAATCTTGTTATAGGATAGTTAAGTCAGTCAACACAATCAATAGTCCTTCTTGTTGTTTCTGCTGGCATATATTCTTGCAGTAAACGGTTGCTCAAACTGCAGTGCAACAGCATAACTCAGTCCAATCAATCCAGTGAGAAGGAATCCTACCATACTGGCATGCTGGAAGGAGAACCCCAAGTACACCAATACAGACCCTACGTACATGGGATTGTCAAAAACGTTAAATGGGAACCCAGTCACTCGTTCATCCAACAAGATGCCAAAATAGTCTCCCATGAAACTGCAGAAAAATCCCAGTTGGTAGGTGCTTGATAAAACAAATAGTGCACCAATACTGATCAGAAGATATCCAAATATTTCTAACAATGGATTATCTAAAGGAGCACAAGTATTGTGATTTTCTATTACTTTGTGGAACACAACAGTTCGGAGGTAGTTCAATGAAAGGATTCCAGTTGCTAGCAAAGTGATACCTCTCTTTGGTCCTCCAACAGTCTTGGACAGAAAGTGAGTACGGTACTCCAACCTGGATATCCCATTCCAAAATACAGGGTTGAGAATTACTATAGCACATGACAACAGGGTCTCCCACTCCAGAAGCGCTGGGAAAACTTCAGTGAAACATTCCACAACCATACTCCAGCAGATTACAGGAACAAGCTTATCTCAATGCAGACGTTGACCACGACTACTCCGTTCAGGTTTTACTTTCTGCACTAGCAGGGTTTTAAAAAGCGGGGCTGCCCGGGTTTTAATTTTTAAATAAACTATGATTCAGCTGTACCTGCCATGTGCCATTTTATTGTCGCTAACTTTAACCCCCCCCCCTCCCCCTCCTCTCCTCCTCTCCCCCTCCTCTCCTCCTCTCCTCCCTCTCCTCTCCTCTCCTCCCTCTCCTCCTCAATGCTTGCTAATGAACTAGCTCCCTCTCGGTGCCCCAAAAGTTTAAACAACTGTATTTATTCCATACCACCTGAGTAGGAAGCAGGGAGGGGCTCTTGCAACTTATTTCAGAGCACTCATCCGTTAAGAGCTAGCCTTGGCTCATGATTCCATGGGCCTGGGTTGACTGCTCACTAAAGCTTTGGGTTTTTCTTTTGATTTTTCTTTCCACCTTTTCCACCAGGACCCCTTACTTTCTCCTCCCCACCTTTTTTTAATTTTTTTTACTCACTTTCTTTTTCTGCTGAGGAGAACCAAAAAAACAAAAAAACAAACAAAAAAAAAACAACAACAAAAAAAACAACATTTAAACTACACTGAAGCAGTGTGAAGAGGGAATTATGATTCTTACCTATTATTTAGATGATGACTAATTTTATTCATTATTTGTATCAAGAGTTTGTATCATATTTTATGAGCTGTTGCAATTGGTATTTAAAGAGTGGTTAGCATGGTTTATCTGGGAATAAATTTCAGCAAAACCTATAAGATGGAAATGGTTTATTATTACAGACTGGGCTAAATTTTCATTGCCAGTATTTATTGACTTTGGTTTACAATACCTGGTCATTATTTTTAGGCTTTTATTTCTACATCTGTCTGTCCATGTATTCATATTAAAGGGTCGACAACAAACATCTCATTTTAAAATGGCGAATAGAAAGGGGGAAAAAAAGTTTCGTGACTTGCCACCCAGAAGAGTAACGTATGAACTATAAAGATAACTACTTTCACCAGAACTAGAATAATTACCATGGAATAAATAGCCTGGTGGAATAATTGCCTGGAATAATTATGGTGGCATAATGACCTTTGAATAATTACCCTAAAATAGTTACGGTTGAGCAACACACTTTTTTTTGTTGTTTGTTTATCATTGATATAGATGTATTGTATCCTTGTCAAATGGGATCTGAACAAAACCAGATTATTCTCACAGGGTGGGTGGTTCAATGATGTTATTTTGAAAAAATGAAAAAAAAAAAAAAAAAAAAAAAAATGAAAAAAAAGCTTGGAATTAGGTATTCCACATTGGGTTGGGATTTGTTTTTCTGTTGTTTGTACTTGTTCAATTATCACAGAATATATACATGCAGAAATGAATCAATTCACTCTCCTTTTAAAGTTTGTTGTAATGCACACTCATTTCATTCCTTCAAAGATGTTGACAAAAACCAGTGCCATGTATCATATTTCATTTCTACTGTACAAACTAAATACTTGTAGTGTAAAGCTGTCAAACTGAACTATGATTACCAGTTAAAATTTCTAAAAATTACGCATATGCAGTCAAAGTGGCTGATGTATATGGAAAAGTCCTTAGATTTGATAAGCATGACATAATTCTAGACACATCAGTGGAGTAGAAAAATGGAATTTGTCATTGAGGGCAACTTTCGAACTTCTTTCAATGTCATCAAAAGGTAAAAGATTAACAGAGGAAAAAGAACAATAAGGGAATGTTTACAACATGAGGTAGATTAATAGGGTAGAGTATGGGTAAATCCCACAGAATTTTCCCAAGGGCCACTGGAGCTGTGTGAAGATTGTCCACTGCTCTAAGGAGTGATGGAAGAGAGTTGACTGAACAAGGTTTTAATGTTCCTGGTGCCTAAAAAAAAAATCCACAGGTAGACGAACATGAGTATCGTAAATGAATTCCGCACAGGAACAGCCTAAGTTCTCCTTAAAAGCAGTGCAAAGATCCAACAAGGCAACTGGCAACTCCTCCATCCTGTTAGGGTTGTTTCCGAGATAGGCCATGAGGGAAGCATCTATAGTGCGATGGAATCTCTCTACCATGCCGTTGGCCTGTGGATGATAGGATGCAATGTGGTAATGCCAAGATACAGTATTGGTCAGGGCTCAGATGTGAAGTGGAGACTACAGTGAAGTAGCTACTGATGGGGTCTGGGTTACACTCAGAGTGTGGGAGAGGACTCATCCCTCCTTTTCAGTCCAGCAATAATCCAAACAATGTTACAGGAAAGTCTCATTTTTCAGCAGTAGTAACAGAAATTGTCAAATATAATTTGAACTGCTTATGAACAAAGAAATTTTCATTTCCTGATGCCCATCTGCCGAGGGTCAACCCTAAACATGGCCTAGTCAGGCCCAGAACATTTATTAGTTAATTGTAAATATATATTTGAACAAGATGAATGACCAAGTTATGTGTCTGTACTTGTGCTGTTATTGAGTCTTAGGTATTACATTTAGCTTATGGAACCCTATAGGTAGCTATTGTGTTTAAATTCTAGGTATGTATGTAAGTCTGTATCATGTAATGCTAATGTGTGGCCAGGGGTATAAGAAACCCTGAAAAGGCCACTGTCTGGAGTCTTTGCTAAATTGCTATTGAAGTTCTTCTTAATTTATAACCTAAATTACTCTGGTATTTAAGATTCAAGGACCTTGTTAGCTGGGTATTGAGTCTGGTGGCAGCAACCTACCATACCTGGGGATTAAACAGTTCTTAAAACCCCAACACCATCAGAGTTCTAACAACTGGTTCCCACAATTAATGAATTATTCATGATATGATAGAACTGATTATAACAACCTTCCCTCCCCCCCCCCCCCCCCCTTTCTTTCTTTAAGTGTTAAAAGATAGCTTAACCAGTGTTTTCCAATGATGATTTCCACCATATTCCATGAAGTGCTTGGCCAGATTTTTCCAAACCTGTCTTATTCAGATTGAACAAAATTTTCATTTAAAATCACTCCTTTTGCTGCTTCCTTTGCAGCTTGGATTGCAATATCTGAAATATTCATCTAAATTGGTTAAAGGTGCACAACATTTCCTGTCTTTTAATCAGAGGATCTCTATGCCAGGGATAAGGGAAGTTGGAGTGTATGGATATCATTCCGAAGCTTATTCCCTGCTCTGTCTGTGTTGAGACAGATAGTCATGGGACAGGTGGTACACAGTTTGCAGACACTGTTTATGGTGTGTGATCACTGATTACATAGAAGAGTGCTTTGTAGGGTAAGTTGCCATTCATAAGTTCAGTGGTTTCTCTAGCCTCCAGTCATAACAGGAAGTGCTGATTGCTTATCAAATTTGTGAGTGAGTTGATACCATGGTGGTATAGTGAAGTGACTTCTGGGAAGGCAGTTCATGGAATATGGTCAAAGTAGTTACTATTGGAATGCTTTTGGAATATGCTGTTTTTTTAAAAGCGGTTTGATCAATTTTGATTATACAGAGAGAAAACCAAACCATACTATGGTTATTTAAAAGTAGCCCACAGGGTGATGCTTTACATAGGAATATTGTGTAAACTCATCAATAGGCAATGCCAGGCTCTCCACTGACTGATTGTTGGCATTCTACCTTTTTGTATTATACGATTTGAAAACATTCTAACCTGGCTAAAAAATAAATGGGCAAGGTGTAGTGAAAATGATACGGAATTTTTTTTTGTGTGTGTGTGTGGGTGTTGAAAGAACATAGAATTGCTGATTCAAAAATTACTCCATGTTGCTGAGGCTTTATTAGTCTGAATAAAGTTATTCCAAACAACTTTCTAGCAAACATTTCAGGCAACTATTATAAATTTGGTGATATTTTGCAATCAGAACAATTTTTATATCATGTGTCACCATATTCTTATAAGAATTGTCTACTTTTTAAGGAGTTGGACCACTGTGACTTATCTATTAGTTTCCCCCCCCCCCCCCCCCCCCCCCCCACATTCTAATCCATGGTCCTGGAAGACTTGAATTTGTAAGTTGTAGGTGCATACTTGTGGGAATGACATGTAAGAAGTGTGACATGTTGCCACTGTTTACTTCAACTAGTATTTATGCACCTGCATGCACAGCTGACTTGAATTTGTAAGTTGTAGGTGCATACTTGTGGGAATGACATGTAAGAAGTGTGACATGTTGCCACTGTTTACTTCAACTAGTATTTATGCACCTGCATGCACAGCTGACTGCTTTCCACCAATGCAAGGCACTCTGTTAAGTCTATAAAAATTTCAATAACTATCAACGATGACCAAATTCTGTTCTACAAGAAAGTACACAAAAATCATTCTATACATATAAATTGAAAAAAAAATGAAAAAAAGAAAATAGTTCAAGCAACACGTTCAGTTCCCAATAGGTAGATTAAATGCATGCACATGTAAGGATTAGTTCACTAAGAATAATGGAATATATCGTTTAATGCACAAATTATTCAAAAACATAAACTATTAAGTTTTCTTTAATTTTCTCTCTTTCATCATATCCATCTCATCAAGAGATTTTTCAGATAATACTGTTGGATAACGAAATGAACCACCAATTCGATCCCACAGAGTAAAAAATTGTCCGTAATTGTAATTAAACAGGAGATGATGGTCTGTATGGTGAGCAGAGCCATTCACAAATGGCTGAAGGAATGTTGGCACTCTATAATCACTGTCATGAATAGATACAGCCCATAGGTTTATACCGATGAACAAACATAGGTACGTAATCTTGTGAAGTGGAAAGAGAAAGGGATAGATATGGTAAGGAATACCTTGTATGTAGCCATCGACGGGATGAAGCGAATGACTTGCAAATGGAGTGGTAACCTTCCACATGTGGTGCATCTTGTGAAAACGAGTGTACAAAAACCTGTGGTGAAGTGCACGATGGATCCAATAGATGAAACAATCTGTAAACATAATGAATGCAATGATACTGATGATCACAAATGGCCAGCCGTCCATCAAAGATCCCAGCATAAATTGTTCCTCTTGGGTAGAATTTGCATCCAAAACAGAGTTAATTGTGATATCAGAATAGAGCTTACTATATCCTCTGACTTCCAATAGAAACAGTGGAACAGTAGCAACAGCCATGAAAGGAATAGAGCAAAAGGCATAAGTTATTTCAAGGGATACTTGATTTGGCAGATAGTTAGGATGAAGCTTGCAACGTTTATCAAAAAAAAAGAGGTAGCCAATACTTGCTGTCACTATGTAGAGAATCCAACCACCAGCTACTAAGGTGACAGTAAGTGTTAGCAACTGGCGAAATATGTTATCTTCTGGCCAAGAAGAAGGATACACATGTGGAGTCAAAAGGTTCCTGTCAACAACATCTAGCACCAAATCCATTTCACACTAACCAATCTACAACAGCTGCAGCAAATCAAGAGACCTTGAGATATCAACAGTTGCAACAAATCAAGAGACCTTGAGATATCAACAGTTGCAGCAAATAAAGAGAATTTGAGATATCAACAATGGCAGATAATTAAGAGACCTTGAGCTATCAAAAGCTGCAGCAAATTAAGAGCCCAAGAGATACCAATAGTTGCAGCAAATTAAGAGTCCACGAGATATCAACAGCTGCAGCAAATCAAGAATCCTTGAGATACCCGCAGCTGGAGCAATACCGTAAATAATATTGGTGTTACAGCTTTTTAAGGGGCACATCCGATAGTCCCACAATTGTCCACACCATTGTCCACACCGCAGTAAACAAAGGTTTTTATCCCAATGTGTAACTGGGATAAAAATCTTTCTTTACCACGGTGTGGGACAATTGTGGGGCAGTGCGGTTGCCAGGGTAAGAGAAACTGAATTGCATCCAGATTGAAAGGTTGCAACACTGTCCACCAACTTTTGGAAGTCTGATTTCTTTCCAGCTCTATATTAATAGGAAAGTTGAGGGATATCCTGTGACAGCATGAAGAAATAACAATTATGTACATAACTCACTGCCAAGAACTCACCAGTGAAATTATTAATGTTGTGCACCCATGAAATTGATCAGTAGCCAAGCCATGGCTGTTATTTTGGTGGGAAATGTTCATGTTCTCTGCCAATATATTGCATTATGATATATTCCATAAAGTTTTCTTTATAAAATATTTGTTATGCCCAAGGTTTCCTCCAACTTATTCTAACAACAAATTCCATTGTCTCAAGTCGTACTTTCTGACCATGACATGAGTGAACAGAGTTATTGGTTCTCTGAACTGGGGTTGGAGACTGGAAAAAAAATTAACTGACACCCATAATGTTTGATATGAATGCTACAGATGACACTATTGAAAATGGTCCATTATAATTGTATTAAGGATTGCATAAATTCCCCCCCACCCCCACAATCAGTGCAGTTGCAAAAAATGTGAGCCTCTATGCACTTCTGCATGTGTATCATGCCAACTTATATCCTGTAACAATTTATACCACCATCTTTCAGATGAACAGATGAACTCAGAACAATTTTGTGGACTAAACTACGTCACTGAAAGAGTGACAGTTACTTTTTGTTAATTGTAAATAATTATAAATACTGAATTGTTCAGTGTACTCCCTTAAAGATATATCCCTCTTTACAGATGAAACAATGTGGGAGTTACTGGTAAGTACCTTTGTTCACTGTTGTTTGCTGCAATGTTTGATTTAAGAGTCGAGTTTTTTTGTTGTTTTTTTTAATTGGAACAAAGGAATTCCTTGATCCCTAAATTTAATGCTACAGATGACACTAATAAGGAAATTGTAGCCTCTTTCCTCATTTTCAGGGTCAGAGGCAGCCATCTTGGAACATAGCAGTTAACCCACTTCCTTTGGTCGGATTTTGATAATTGTTCTTATAACATAGCAATTTTACCCCATTAGAAATCAATAACGAGACATTCACAATTGCTGAGGAAGTGATTTATACAACAAATGCACACTGCCAAACAGAAGAATTAACTTGAAACTCTTCCAATGCCCTTTTCAATAATGTCTAGGATAATGTTTGTTTGGATAATGTGTCTTGACCATTGCAAGCGAAGCTGCAAATGAGCCTCTGGTATCCTTAAATTTTGATGGAATTTTTTTGGTTGAAACAGTGGTTTCTTTTCCACCCACTTCCTGTGTTAAATTTTGATATAGACTTACTTGGAACCACTTCTTTCAGCCAGATATTTCATAGAGGTTTTTTCCCCCTTCCTTTCCTGTTGTTTGACATCAAGGAGGTAACAAAAACATTGAAAATAATTCATAAATTGACAACCTATATAGGAAAAATTCTCACATCCTGGTGGTTTGTCCATAAGTACAAAAAACAACCAATAACTTATTTATGGAATTGGAAATCAATAACAATTGGGGACCAAGATTTGCTGCTCCTTTGGCTTCGAAGTAATGCTGCTTTGTAAATGGAATACATGTCGTGTTGTGACTGTCAATATAAGATCTTAAAGTTGTATGACAGATTACAATCATGATGTGATAGAAAAAAACTAAATGTAAAATAATGATGGGCATTCCCTGTTCCCCTCCCTCCCTATTGCCTCCCAGTTCCTTCTCTTGTGTAATGTTGGTAGAAATGAATGAAAAATACAATCTCCTGTGGATGATTGATAAGGGCTTTGAAAGGTTGTTGTCAATGCACACTCAACTTCATTCTTTCCAAGATGTTTGCCTGAAACCAGTGTTATACATCACCTTCACTCCTGCAACTAAATATTTTTGGACTGAAGCTGTTATTTAGAACTATGGTTAACCAGGTAAGGTTGGCTAAATTTTTGTTGTTGTCACAGATGGAGTCACAATGACTTCAGAACTAGTAAAGGTTATATAACAAGCACTACCCCTCCAAAGGAAACTACAAAGAAAATAGTAGGAAAGGCGTTTCAGCATGGTTTTGTTGACCTCACTGTTTTGCTGGCCTGTGTGTTTACATATTGTGACATACATGTACTAATAAGTTTGTATGTATGTATGTATGTATGTATGTATGTATGTATGTATGTATGTATGTATGTTTATATGTATGGATGCATGTGTGTCTAGGCATGATGGCCAAACCATTAGACCAAAAAAGGCTGAAATTTGGCATGTGGCCTCCAAGAACCTGGGTGAGCATTATTAAACATGTGGGTGTGGTAGTGGGCATGGTTTTTTCAAAGCCACACCCACAGGAAGTTGTTTTGGCTTCTAAAAGTTAATCAAAGATCAATCAGGCCAAAATTTGGAGTGTGATCTTAAAGTACCAGGGTAAGCATTATTAACCACATATGGGTGTAGTTTAGCCATACCCACAGGAAGCTGTTTTGGCTATCAAAAGCTATTCAAAGACCAAGCAGACTGAAATGAGCATGTCGGTTCCAAGAAATCAGGTGAGTGTTACTAACCACATGTGCATGTATCAATGGGTGAGGTTTTGTCATGACCACACACAGGAAGTAATTTTAGCTACCAAATGAATTTCAAAGGACCAACCCAGGCAGAACTAAACATGGTTTCCAAGAACCAGGTGAGCATCACTAACCACATGTGCATGTGTTAATGGTGAGGTTTTGTCATAACCACACACAGGAAGCAATTTTAGTTATCAAATGAATTTTAATGGACCAACCAGGCTGAAATTTGGCATGTTGTCTCCAAGTGGGTGGTTGAGCACCACGTATTGGTATGTCAATAGGAGTGGTTTGGTCTTAGCCACACCACACAAAGTAAGTTTAGCTGCCAAAATTAATTAAAGGACTGACCAGGCTGAAATGAGTGGCTTCAATAATGTTTCATGTAACATCAGGTATATTCTGCTAGTATCATATAAATTGCAAACTGTGTAATGGTTGAGCTCGTAAAAAACAAACATTTGTAGTGATTGTGATGAAACCTAGCAAGCATGACCCTTGGATGCCTGTATTTTTCTTTCAAAAGTGACACGGCTGGTGGTAAAAAAATAGAAGAAAAATTTAAAAAACCTTAAAAAAAATTTTTTTAAAACAACCGAATGTTCAAACAAACAAAAAAGCAGAACACCCTCCCCCCCCCCAAAAAAAAATTGAAACAAAGCCATAAAAAAAATAATAAAAAAAAACTCGAGAAAACTTTAAAATTTTTAATTAGAATAAAACCAAAAAAAAAAAAAAAAGAAACTTTTAAAAGGAATAACTGATGCCACACAAGGAAGACACAGGTCTCCCAAGCCCCCCCCCCCCCCCCCCCAAATGTGGTTAGGACAATTGAAGTGAGATTCAGGATTTAAGGCTAACCCTATGGATGTTTGACTTTTCATTCTTATACCTTTTTTTTTTTGGTTTAGCTCTTTCTCCCCTTCATTTCTTCTCTTTTTCCTCCCATTTCCCCATCTTTTTCTTCCTTCTTTCTCCTTCCCCTCCTCTTTTCCCTTCCTTCATCCCCTTCTTTTCCCTTCCTTCCACCTTTTCAATCTTTTCTTCTTTCCTCCTTATTTTCTTTCTTCTTTTAAATAACTTATAAAAATAGCTTATTGGGTCCACTGACCACACCTTCTGGTTCGTAGGTATCTGCGTACGTATATCCACCTTATCGCCAAAGCACCAAACAAAATGAAACTCTTTTGGCAAGATAGACACATCCTATACAATGGATGATTTTAGTCAAAATATAGACCACCTGATCATACCTCTTCTTGTAGCTTGCATGTCAGGCTAAAACTCCAAAAGTGGTACTTAGGCCAAACCCTTGGACTTAATGGACTTAAAACTTGCCATGCTATGCATCAAGACTCTAGGAGCAACATGGGCTGGGTGGGCTGGGTGGGCTGGGTCCCACCTGGCCATACCTCCTCCTGGGAGCATCAGGCTAAAAATACCAAAAATGGCAGTCTGTCCAAATTTAAACTATTGCACATAGGGTGGGTCATACCTCTCCCCTTGGTTATATTATGATCTATTATTATACTTTTTACTAACTAAAACAAAACATTAAAAAAACATTTCTATGAAAGTATGAACAAATAAAATTATCGTTGCTTCAGCAGATAAATAAAACACCCCTATTACATATTTTATTGTAGTCAAATGCTGGCCAATTAGTCTGAGTCAGAATATTTCTCATTCGGTATTACAACCATTATCTTTCAAATTGTAGTAGCATGTCTACCCAGGACTACTCACCACAAAGTTGTATATTTAAGTGCATCATTCATTCTCTGTTGTAAACTTAAAATACTTACCATTATAGTCACTTAATGATTTTTTCCTTACTTTTTGAGAGTCCAAGAAAGGATCATACACAGATCTGTAACTGCAGAAGGCCGAAGGCTGACCAAAAAAAAACTGCCTGTACAGCAGGATTCTTGCTAATAGATATAAAAATGCATGCATAAATAAAGATTGCAGCTTCCTAAGAATGATGTCATCTAATACATACAAAATATTCATTCATCATTTTTTCTTTAATTTTTTGTCATTGATTATATCCACCTCATCAAGAAGAGAGTTCCCAGACAATTCTGTCGGATAACGAAATGAACCACCAATTCGATCCCACAGAGTAAAAAATTGTCCGTAATTGTACTTAAACAGAAGATGATGGTCTGTATGGTGAGCAGAGCCATTCACAAACGGTTGAAGGAATGTTGGCACTCTATAATCACTGTCATGAATAGATACTGTCCACATGTTTACAAAGACAAACAAAACTAGGTATGTAATCTTGTGAAGTGGAAAAAGAAAGGGATAGATATGGTAAGGAAGACTTTGTAAGAAGCCATCGATGGGATGAAATGCATGACTAGCAAATGGAGTGCTAATCTTCCACTTGTGGTGAGGCTTGTGGATACTAGTGTAGAAAAACCTGTGGTGAAGTCCACGATGGATCCAATAGATGAAACAATCAGTAAACATAAGAAATGTAATGATACTGATGATCACAAATGGCCAGCCATCCATCAAAGATCCCAGCATAAATTGGTCCTGTTGGGTAGAATTTGCATCCAAAACAGAGTTAATTGTGATATCAGAATAGAGTTTACTATATCCTCTGACTTCCAATAGAAACAGTGGAACAGTAGCTACACCAATGTAAGGAATAGACCAAGAGGCATAAGCTATTTCAAGGGATACTTGATTTGGCAGATAGTTAGGATGAAGTTTATAACGCTTATCAAAGAAGAGTAGGTAGCCAAAACTTGCTGTTACTATGTAGACACCCCAAGCGCTGGCTATAGTAATGACATAGAGAGTGAGTATCTGGCGATATATATTATCTTCTGGCCAAGAAGAAGGGTACACATATGGAGTTAACAGGTTCCTGTCAGCAACACCTAATACCAAATCCATTCCTCACTAAAATACTTTCAGATGTAACAGTTAAGCGATAACTAAGGATACATAAGTAATGGTCTGTACTCATTGAGCTACGGCATTTGAACAGAGTTCCTTGATCACGCCACAAGTTAAACAAGAAAATTAAAAGGGTCATACGAGTGGTTGAGATGTCACCCCATGTGTGAGCAGATATCTGTCAGAAGCTGTGGGCGTGGGGGGAACTTCTCCGAAAGTTGGCATGCAAGCAATGGTTTTGACTAACTCTAAATACTATTAAAAAATTTTAAACTTTGTGGCTAAGGCGCAGGTCTACCAAGCTTAAACTTCAAGCCCAGGATCCAGCTTTAGGTATAATTTCTCTCTCTCTCCCTTTTTTCTTCCTTCATTTTTCTTTTACTCCTTTCTTTTCTTGCCCCCCACTTTCCCCCCTTCCTTCTTTTTCATCTTCCTCCCCCCTTCCTTCTTTTTCATCTTCCTCCCCCCTTCCTTCTTTTTCATCTTCCTCCCCCCTTCTCTCTCCCCTCCCCCCTTCTCTCTCCCCTCCCCCCTTCTCTCTCCCCTCCCCCCTTCTCTCTCTCCTCCCCCCTTCTCTCTCCCCTCCCCCCTTCTCTCTCTCCCCCCCCCCCCCCCATTTATTCTCCTTTTTCCTCTTCTTCCTTCTATTCTGCTTCCCCTGTTTTATCCCCATCATCATCATTTCCTTCTTCCCCCTTTTTCTTTCCTTCTTTCCCACCAATTTTTCTTCCTCTTTTCACAACCCCCCCCCCCCCCCCCCCCCCCCATTTTCTCCCTTCTTCTTTCAAATACCTTGTAAATATGGCTTATTGGGTCTATCTTAACAACACTTCGACCAGAACACATCTATCTGGTTCATACACATGAGCATTTATGAGTGCATATCTACTTTGTTGGCAAAGAATCAATTCTTATTCTTGGAAAGTAGACAATAATGAAAAGAATAATGAAAGTGAATATTGAAAATTTAACCATGCTGCTGATAACACCAAATTTCTACCTCCCAGCTGAGTAACTATTGAAATTTCCTCTTCAGACACAACCTACAGTTAGGATGGTTCGTTTAGACAACAAAAAAATATATGGGACAACTGGCCACACCTCTTCCTGTTGGCATGTGAGGCTAAAATGTAAAGGAAAAAAAATGATACTTGGAATTTGTACTTGGACCTCAAATCTAAAGCTTGCCTTGTACGCATCACAACACTTGGAGCAACATGGGCTGGGCCCACTTCAACATTTGGACCACATGGCCACATCTTTTCTTGGGATTGTGACAAACCGTTAGAACTGACATCCCAAAGCTGGCACACGTTATGGCTCTGGGAGTGATTTTGGCTGGGTCCCATCTGGCCACACCTCTTTCTCTGGGATTGTCAAGCTAAAAATGTCAAAAATGGTATATGGCCAAGTCCTTGGACAATTGTTGGTTCACATTTGGCCACACCTCTTAGTGTGGGCATGTCATATCTCTGGTAACACCAGTATGCCTGCTAGTCCCTTATATACAAAAGTAGCAAACAATGTAATGTTCGAACTCGCAAAATGACACCCCTTTTGGGGAAATAAGGAATTCAAAAATTGTCCATACAAAATGACTCCTACTACACTGAGGATTATTAAAAAATTTGGGTTACCTGACCATGCCTCTTCATGTGTGCATATTGACCCCCCCCCCCCCCCCCCCAATGTTACTTACAACAATCACTCTGACCTAGATGCCTAAAACTAGATATGCACACACATCATGACTCTGCTAGTGACATGGGCTGGGTCCCTCCAGCCACACCTCCTGTGGGCATGAGGCACAGGTCACCCAAGGGAAAACTCAGAGGTTCCTTCCCTCCACAGTCCAAATATCTTGTTTCTTCTTTTTTTCTTTTTCGAAAGAGACCTGGTAAGAAAAAATATATAATATTGACCAGCATGGTACCAGGAATGTTTTTACACTCCACCTTGCCTTACTGTCAATGGAAAACGGGGAAGGTACCGCTGTGATTATGTTAAATGTTACATTCCATAGGCCAAGTAAAAATAATAATACAGTAGCTGATACCAAGAGGCATTACAAGCACGGCTTACTTTAATTTATGTAGTGTGTACCTTCCCAGCTGTTCCTCAGTGTGGGAGGCAACTCCCCCTAGATGCCTGGACTAACCTTCCTGACATTTTCAGGGGGTTCTCACAGGACCAGTCCCAGTTTGGAGAATGTGGTTAGGGCTAGGGCAACTAAATAAACTTTCCTATTCATAGGCAACCACAATTGTATTCAAAAGGGCATTTTTAGAGGAACTGATGTTCACAAACCACACAGGAAGTTCAATGTCGCTAATTACGAGAGGTGCCGTTATATTTTCTTTAGAAATGGGGCAATACCCCATGACCCCCCCCCCCCCCCCCCCCTATATATGACAACAAGAATTATAACCCAGGCGAGTTCAGAACACTAATTATTACAGGTGCATTCATAATTTTTAGTTCAGAAATGCCCCACTAATCCCCACTCCCTATATAAAACACTAAGCACTGTTGGGGTTTTAAGAACTGCTTAATCCCCAGGTATGGTAGGTTGTTGCCACCAGAGTCAATACCCAGCTAACAAGGTCCTTGATTCTTAAATACCAGAGTAATTTAGGTTATAAATTAAGAAGAACTTTATTAGCAATTTAGCAAAGACTCATGACAGTGGCCTTTCCAGGGTCTTTTATACCCCTAGCAACACATTAGCTACCTATAGGGTTCCATAAACTAGTATAATACCTAAGACTCAATAACAGCACAAGTACAGACACATAACTTGGTCATTTATCTTGTTCAAATATGTTTACAATTAACTAATAAATGTACTGGGCCTGGCTTGGCCATGTTGAGGATTGACCCTCGACAAGCACACTGAACAAGTTTGTAACTACAGGAGGCCAAGCACCCAGTTTTTGTTATTTGTTTGGACAGCTGGACTGTAAATATTAGCAAAAATAAAAGAAATAGAAAAAGGCAGCCTAAATTTTCATTGTCATTATTCTTTAAACTAGGTAATTACTGTATTCCACATTCTTGGAACATTTGGATGTGCCTCACAGCTGTTGGCTAAAGCTTTTGGATATTTAAAGATTTAATACCTTCTTACCCGGACAAGGCTGGATACTTCTGCTAGTGAATTATGGTGGCAAATGAAGAACTTCAGACTTGGCCTCCCAGACAAAGGTGCTTGTCTTTAATTATCAATCAGTTAAAGGTTCAAAATCTTCCAACTGTGAATTTAAACCTTGAAGCAATGCATAATAACCATAAGTTATTATAAAAAATAAACAAAAAAAAAAAAGAAAGAAGAAAAGCCCCCCAAAACATTTGGGCGGGAGAAGCAAAGATACCCAAAGAATATCTTTCGTTTGACACATTGAAGACATTAATATATATACATATACAATGTGAAAATTAAACTAATCGTTCTTCCTTCAGTTTTTCAAGCAGAGCGTTCGTTGTGAGCACAGCATTGTGCACGCACTGGTTGACACTCACTCCACAATAAGACGCCCCAGTCACAGACAGAGGTAGCACATGATGAGATAGATAATCAGAGATGAAATCTACGAGTGCACCACACACCCACAAAATATAATATTAGTCACTTCAATCATATCTTATTTAAAATGAAGCTTCAAATTTGGTGCTCAAATTTACATTATCCTGGCAATACGTTGATCAACATGACCAACAAGAGTTACACACACACACACACACACACACACACACACACACACACACACACACACACACACACACACACACACACACACACACACACACACACACACACACACACACACACACACACACACACACACACACACACACTACCTTAGATTAACACTTCCATTTTGCATGCATCAATTATGCTTACCAAGTTTTGTGGAATGCCCAACTTCATATGTCGGGATACAGTTCTGAATGGCAAACAAATATTTGAAAGAAAAAATCAATTACGGGAAAAAATAAATAATTTTTATCCTTCTTAAAAAGAAAAAAAAGAATTAATTAATTAATTAATACATATAGTGATCACACCCATTAATAAGTTCACATGCAGTGTCAGATGTCCTCGATTCCAACTAGAAATGCTGACCTTATGTATACGTGAGATGACAGTGATGGGTTGTTTCTCTATTCCAAGGTGATGCTGCAACTCCTCCTTAGCCACCTGAGCCATTGTGTCTTCACTGACATCTGCAGGATTTCCAAATTGCTCCTCAAACCACTCCCCTCCAAGCATCACCTGATGCCCATCAGTGCACAAAGAATGTAGCAAATATAAACAATTAGTCTGCAGTCATATAAAAAAAAAGTTGATAATAATCACGACACTCACTGTCAGTCGTGTGGAATGTTGGTCTTCTCTGTCTTGCTCAGGGAATACGGAGGAATCAAACACCACACCTAGAATCCTAGAGGACTGTGTTGATGGAACGAGATAGCCAAAGGCCTAAAGAATATATTACACCTTATCTCATGTAAATGCATATGATGCTGTTATTAAATCATAACACAAGAAAGTGTATGCTGGTGTAAAAACCAAATAATAATTATTACTCTACTCAATTAGACAAAAAAATGTCGTAATAATTTATTATGTGAAAAGCCATGTTATGATAATATTCTGTCAAGCGTTTGTTATTGGCAGTCTATCTGGTGTCGCTAAAGTGTAGCTGCCACATCAACATAATGTGAATGATACATACCACTCTGTGCTTCTCTGGTAGGACATCAGCGCCTTCATACTCCAGACACACAACTCCTACAGAGACAGAGCGAATACTGTCCAGAACTTTAATGAAGGAAGAGTGCTGTTCCTTACACATCAGCTTTGACAAGGCTATGACATCAACAAAAGGTGTCAAGATCACTTCTACTCTGGTGTTAAGATCACTTCTACTCTGGTGTTAAGATCACTCATACACTGGTGTTAAGATTACCTATACACTGGTCTTAAGATCACTTATACACAGGTGTTAAGATCACTTATACACTGGCTCACGCTCAGTAGTTCTGTACCATGGGATGGTAATGTTGAAACAACGTGGTCAAACTCCCATGATTTACCTCCTGCTTCAATCTGCACATACACATTGAAGGAACCACTCACAGTAATACCTGTGACTACTGAGCATGCCCACTAGGGCAGTGTGAGGACAGAATCAAGCACACACCTTTAGATAATTATGTACATATACATATCACCAAATATGCAAGAGAAAGGTAGTTATAGAGCATATCAAAGGATGAATACAACAGAACAATCAATAACAGTGACTACACAACACAACATGCTATGTATAAAACAAAACATATACACTTTTAATTACAGAAATAGTAAATCATCACCCCCCACCCCACTCCCTCCACTCCCAGGATGAAGAGAGAAGCCTGGGCACGGTCAACACAATGTTATGAAGCAACTCCTGTACCAGTGCTGTAGTGTCTCTGAACTTCAACTTTGTGCACTGCCTGTTCAGTTTGACATTGACACTGTGGGACACCAGATACTTGTGGATCTCTTTAGGGAGACTCCCCAATCCTTTCTTCAGAGTGTACAAGTTCCACTTCTCCTTTATGGCTCTTGCAGCAAGCTTACAGTGCCGTTCATCCCACTTTGCTATGACACGACACAAAACAATTACAATAAGAATATCAAGTCAACATAGATGGGGGAAGTGAAACCAAATATAACAGATATGAGATGTGTCCATTCTCCAAGAATACATTTCATAAACTGTCTCTGACTTATAATTAAACCCCCCCCCCCCCAAAAAAAAACAACCAACAACAAAACAGGTCTCTAATTTGCACCTACAACATACTATACATCTACTATGGAAGTGATTGTGTATGATTACATATTCATGTGTGCATTGCATATAAGAAATGTACGAAACGTGTGCATTGTATGCCTCTATATTATACATACATGTGTATAGGTATAAAATACACACAAAATGCTTCGTTTCTATACAATATACCCTACACACGTTTGTACATATGCATTACTAGTAATAAATGCAAGGGATTGCTTGAGCAGTGAGCTTTCAAAGGGTAATTTTCTTCATTTATGAAAAAAAAAAATAGTGGCAATGAACTGTTGAAAATGTACAATCTGTAAACAGCGCACTATGTGCAAGTTCCCCCCCCCCCCCCCCCAAAAAGCCCTTGAAGATTTTACGTGGTTTGGACTTCCTCATTCCTTTGATGACTGAGCCATGGTTCTGTTCGGCCTGATGCAGAATGGGGAAGCATGACTTCACGCTGAGAGTTTTAGAGCTGGAGGCATACACTCCACGACAGAAGGGGTCGATCAAGTACTCGGCAATCTGTAGACATCAAACCACAACACTGTAGTTTACACTTTATTCACACCACAACACTATAGCCTAGTAGTCTAACACCATCACATGTCCACCCCACACACACCAAGGCATATAAGATGGCAGACTGACCCATGGACACTGCACTGGAAGTAATTTGGCCTCTATTCACTGTGGGTCATATGGGGCTATGCAATTCTAACAATGGCCAATCAAGTTCCAGGCTAAGGTGCACAGACAGTGTACAATATCATCGCTGCCTTCTGTTATCACGGAGGAAAGTGAAAACTACATTTAGAAGCCATCCAAAAATGGAAGTCCACCAACTGCACGTACATCCATACTTTGCTGCTGTACAGGGTTCAAGTGGTTCACAGTTTTGCTGACTCTACAGAGTGTGGTTTGTTGGCTAAGTGTACCACTGAAACCATTATAATAATTAGTCAGGAATTCATAATTCTATTCTAATTATTATTTGTAACTTAATTACATAATAAAATTAAAATTAGAAAGTGGACAGATGAATAGATAAGACAAATGTGCACACACACAAGGTATAAATAAAACAAGCTTTTGTTGCGTGCATTGTAATAAATACACAACTAAACTAATTCAAATTGTGGCACACAGTTATGCTGTTGAACATCATTAGCTTGTACACGCACAGAAATTATAATTTAATGACCTCTTCTCCAAATCTTCGTACTGCAAATTCGTGCATTACTTCATCACAAGATCCTTTCCTGGCAAAAAGGTCCTTCATTAACGTATCTAGAGTCACACAAAAAAGTATAAACAAAACTAACAATTACACGATGTCCTCGTTACTAAATGTTTCCGGTAAATAATTACTTTAAACAATTAAAGTACACTTGGTCGGACTTTTGCCACTAAAAAAAATACTACAAAATTGGATCTGTGTTTCTCCTAGTGGCATGGCCTTGGCACAATAATTGCATCTAACTTTCTAGATAGTGATTATACCAAAGATACTATTCATCGTCGTAATACCAATCTTACTATAATTCTGAATTCGTCTGTTTGTTTGTATGTTTGTTTATCTGTTCGGTAACTCCTTCCAGACGATTGGGCCTAAAGGGTCTGACAGGGTTACCCAGGGTGGTTATAACAAAGTTTGGTGAAGCACATGGGGCTATTTCCCCCCCCCCCCCCAGAATTTCCTGGTTGTGGTCATGACTCTATGCTTGAGTAAACTGCCCCACTTACTCAAAACCACAATAACACACACACACACACACACACACACACACACACACACACACACACACACACACACACACACACACACACACACACACACACACACACACACATGATATATATATATATATTTTTTTTATTATTTTTTTTAAACAAAACATATTTAATCAACTCTGACTGACTTCAATTAATGCACTCACATATTAACGGTTTGGTAAAGGGTGGCTTAACCTTGAACAACCACAACCAGCTGAATGGAACTTCTACGATCCCATGTTTGTCAGTGTACACCAATCTTCTACCAGCCGCCTTCCTGTTCCTTGGTGGCATCACACTCTGCTGTAAGCCCACATCAGACACCTGCACAGAGTGTTGACCAACAGCAATCAAGGTTTTCCTGTCTAGGACAGTTACAATACAACAGCACATCATTTAGATGGTTTACAGCAGGTGTTGCTGGTTGGAAAGTTCTTGCAGCTGCTGTGCAAATGCATGTGGTAATATTTTGTGTGTGTGTGTGTGTGTGTGTGTGTGTGTGTGTGTGTGTGTGTACCAACAATGGAATGATAGATTAACATCTCAAAGCCTATCACATAGGTTTGGCTTGCAGCACTCCATCTCTGATATCATTCTGGAGCAGCGTTTAAGATGGCTGGGTCATGTGGGTCACATGGATGAAGAAAGGCTTCCAAATAGATTGTTGTTTGGGTAGCTTAACATGAAGAGACCATGCCACGGGGCAAAGAAGAGGTGGAGGGATGTTCTGAAAGTGGATTTGCAGGCAACTGGTGTGTATGATAGATGGTATACAGGAAGGGGTGGTTTCATCTGTGTTTAGATGGTGTAGAGAAAATTTCAACATCCAGGCAATGGAACACCTGCTCAGCTAACCAGCAATCTGAATTAAGAACACTAAGTTGTGCCTGTGGAAGAAAATTTCGAAGACAAGGAGATCTGACCAGACACCAACATTTCTGTGTGATGCCATCATAAGCTAAGTTTATTGCCATTGGTCCTGGATTCATCCAGGACACTGCCATCATGGTACTTCGTACCATGGGCAGCTTCTAAGTTCTAAGTTGGCATACTTACACTGCCACAATCCTAATTGCAGACTAGGTGTTAGTAATCCCCCACATCTGACTGTATTTATTTTGGAGTAAGAATTCAGAGTTTGCAAGGATGCCTGACTAGATCTCCTGTACTCTTTGGATGTAAAACTTCAACTTTATGATAAATATAATACCACAACTAATTAAAACTGAAATAATTGGTGCAATTGCTCCAAAATTCTTAGGAAGTAAATATACAACTGTGGGCCTGAAGAACAAATCTCACACAATAACTCCCACCATCGAAAGAAAAAATGCTTGATTTTCTTCCTTCCATTGTAGTCAATATTGTATGAATGTGCAGTCACATGGGTGTGTGGCTATGGGTGTGGTAGACTTCATAAAAACTATCATAAGACCACTAACCAAGAGATAGGGACTGTGGGCATATCTAATAGAATATGAAACCATTACCACATGCACAAAATTGTTGAATGTTCTCTTCAAACAGAGCCTGTAGCTCATGAAGACAAATGACTAACACTACCCCACAGTACACAATCTCAGGTCTATTTTGGGGTCTTGAAACTCACAGAAGCTTGGCGGGGTCCACAATAATGTAGCAGAGTCATCAAGATGTGAATAGGAGCAAGAGAAGTATTTTTTAACAGTTAATTAGATAGCATTCGTGAAATAGCAATACAATGTACTATTATTTAAGGAACTAAGAAATTAGCCCCTTCTTGTCTCAACATATGATCAACATATGATCACAATTAGCCTCTTGGGGTGCACATGTGACCTGCTCAGGTGGCTAGGTGTCACTTTGAACCACACTCCACAGTTTCGAAGAGCAATGATCCCACTTAAATTAGTCACAAGCCCAAGAACCATAATGTTGCCATGGTAAAGAGCACTGCATCTTCTGTGCCACCATGGGAACAGAGATTGAGATACAGAGTTGTCACAAAACCAGAATTTCTATCTATACACAAACTCTCTGTACAAAGAGGAACTGGTGTTTACCTCAGAGTCAATTTAAAACAATTATAGCATCATTGTGAGGGATGAGTCATTATCAATAATTATGCCAATAAGGTGCAAAGAGTCTCATAAAGAATGCCGGTATCCTCATATAACTGAATGACTCACAGGCCTGCTACAAATAGCAAACGACACATTTGTCACACACACAGTAAATCTAAGGGTGTTCTTTTACAGGACAGACAGTGTAACATTCACTCAAAGGAACATGAAACATAGAAAACTCCGCTTCACTGACTAGACGCTACCACACTACAATTTCTGGGGTGCTGAAATGAAATTCAGAGAAGAGAATGCATCCATTGACTGGGTGGAAGATGGTGGATCATCTGCTCTATCACTTCCTCCTTACCTAAATACTAAAATTTTAATATCTTTTGATTTAAATTTGGAAACTAGTTTGCCCATGTTTATAATTTAAATTTAAGAGTTTGGCAATCATGTAACCACACACTCCTGACTTTATCTTCTTGAAAAATAAAGACTTCAAAAAAAAAAAAAAAAAAAAAAAAAAAAAAAAATTAATAAAATAAAAATATATCTAGCTATCTATATATATTATATCTATCTATCTATCTTTATATAGATATATATATATAAATACATACAAGCTTATATCGTAAGTTCATAACTCCTGTTGTCTCAATTGGGTAAGGTTATAAAGGAAAATCAGTAAATCACACACTTTCAGTTAAGTGATCAATTCTATAAGTTGAAGTTGAAATTAAACCGGTCCACTTCATACCATCCTTACCAAGTCCAAGGTGGTCATGGCTGCAGCCTCGTTGGACCTGATGCTGCGGGGACCCAACTCAAACACACCCCCACCAGGGGTATGTTCACTTCTTAACCATCCTCCTAATCTATCGCTGCTTTCAAACAGCACCACCTGGGCAGGAACCAGAGATCTAGCGATGTTCCAGGCAGCTGCGAGACCAGATATTCCACCACCTAAAACTGCTATTCTATTGTGCATGCTGAACACCCTTTACCTAAATTTTTTCGATTGAAGGAAAAGGGTGGAAAGAAAGCTGGGAACTGAAAGCTGGGAACGGTACAGGGTGGTAGTGCAACGATATAAGTATGCAGGTTCCTACTGACTCGTTTGAGTGGATGTTGAAGAAACTACTATTAGAGCAGGCTTGCTACTTTGGCCACCATAATGTTATACAACGTGAGTTCAGCTAGATACCACTAATTTATCTCCCTTGTGAAAGAGAGAGGGAGAGAAAAAAGGGTGTGGTTGTGGGTGTGAGTTTAAGGGGGGGGGGGGGTAGGTGTGAATAGTGGCATACCATAGATAGAAGCTGTTTTGAGCTGTAGCAGGAGGAGACATGGGAAGCTGGTTATTCCAAATAACTGGGACCAAAGAGTTTTCAGTAACTGTAAGTGTTAAGGGTCTGGAGTTGCAGGAGAATTAATTTTTACTGCCAACTAGTAGGAAACTAGAATGATTATATATACTAGCCAGAAAGGGTAGTCTGGCTTAGCTCCACCCTTTACCAAATTGCTACACTGGTAAAGGATCTGGGGATAAAGCTATACTGAAGTTGTTCTGCCCCCTCATATAGGGCAGCGGTCAATTGCGTGTATAAATTAACCTCAAATTCTGATCTAGGCTATATTAATAATAGTCACTTCTGATTTCCAGCAAAACAACTTTGATATTGCCATGTCCCCAGACACTTTCCACATGTAAAGGGTCTGGCTGCGGCAGATGACCCATATGGCTGGTTTCTTGCTAGTATTCATAATCTTTTTTGGTTGGCCTCCTGAAGTAATAAACTTGTTCACTTTGATTATTGGAATACACAGTACTATTAATAAATAATTTGGTGAAACAGTGATCTTCATCAAACTTCCTTGTAACCACCTCAGGGTGACCCCCATCAAATTCTGAAAATTTAAACCCTTGAGGCCCAATCATCTGTGAGGAGTTACCGGACAAATAAATGAATGAATTGGGAATTATAGTACGAAATACTGCAGAGCACAAACTTGATCTATCCACCATTATTGTCACAGGCCATTGTAGTCCCACCATCCTTGGCATGCTTCAGTCATCTGCCCCTCCTTCCCTGGATGACACTGGAGTTGTTCTTAGCACCACCTTCCAATATAGCTCAGTTTCACCACAATGGAATACCTGATATATATATATATATACACATATATGCATGAATACATGCATGCATGCATACATACATACATACATACATACATACATACATACATACATACATACATACATACATACATACATACATACATACATACATACATACATACATACATACATACATACATACATACATATATACATACATAATAGTCAAATACTTTCTTCCAGTTTCTTTCACCGAGCTTCGAAAAATTCAACAGTTCAGAATTTGCTGAGAGTATTTACTTCGTAAAACATGTTGTGTCTATTTCTGAACCTTCGCTAGTACGTACATATAATATAATATAATATAATATAATATAATATAATATAATATAATATAATATAATGTTTATATTCATCAGGTGATGTTATTGATGTTTGTGTAGACTTCCTGCCTGAGGACATCACCACCTTTGGCCTGCACCCCATCTTGCCTGCCATGGCCGCCCTGCACAGTATCATGCACAGCCACTACCATGACAGGGACATAGGCAAGGCTGTGCAGCTGCTCCAGTTCATCCACTCCCTCCTCCCCCAGCCCAGTACCAAGCTGCAGATGAGCTTCGTCGACATGCTCATCAGTCTCAAGTCCAAGGTTTGTCATACTACTTCCATATAAGGAAAAAAGCCATTGTTGGCATATTTTTCAGGTTTGATCATTTATTTATTTGAACTTCAAAAAAAAAAAAAAAAAAAAAAAAAATCAAAATAATTTTTCTCTCTTTTCATCATCCTACATCTTGTGGATACTTTGCTTGTTTAATTGCACTAGAAAAGTAGAAAAGTACCCATCCTACCAATGGAGACAATACCCCCCCCCCCCCCCCCCCCCCCCCAGTATATTTAGCATAGCATCCATCCTATGGACAGAGACAACAAAGACCTCTTCATATAATTGTAGATTTGTTGTTTGCTATCTCATCCCAGATGTTCGGGCCTGCAGAGCTAAAAATGAAGCTAAGAAAAAGAGCTGAAAATGATTTGAGCACAGTTTTGCTGACCTATGTGTTTACACAATTGTGGTTTGTAGCAAGTAGGGTGTTTTACTGAGGTATAGAGTTGTGACCACAACCAGCAAGTTTGGAAGGAAAAAAAAAGAAGTCCCACAGTCAGTGTTTTACTCTGATCTTCTTATACCCGTCCAAGGGTGACCCTCATTAAACCCTGCACATTTTTGCCCTTTTTGGCCCAATAGTCTGGGAGGAGTTAGGGAACAGACCAATCTTTGCCAAACTTTGTTATAACATCCCCAGTTGACCCCCATTAAACCCTGAAAATTTGAGCCCTTTAGGCCAATCATGTAGGAGTAGTTACTGAACAAACGAGCAAACGAAATGAGAACTCTAGTAAGATTAAAAACATAATTTCTGTGTGTTTTCTGTACAATTGTTGAAAAAGATTTTAAAAACAAAAATGAGCTTGGTTATAAGTGAAGGGTTATTTATTGGAAGGACTCTCTCTCTCTCTCTCTCTCTCTCTCTCTCTCTCTCTCTCTCTCTATTATTATTATTATTTTTTATTTTTTTTCCATGTCCCTCACATAGGCAGTGTTTTACGAGGTGTTCTCTTTGGATAACTCTTATGCTGATGAGCAGCAAAGGCAGGCCATTATGGACAAATACTTTGCAGCCAACTTGCTGGATGAGGTGAGACTAACCCAGTACCACAACTAGACCAAGCATGAAGTAGTCCATAGTCTCTCTGTGTCCTCCCATCAGGGGAAAGTGGGCACACTGCCTCAGTGTCTGTGCTGCATTAATATTACACTGTGTGGAGGGAGGTGTGTGCGCATGCGTATGCGGTTAGAACAATGTTTTTACGTTGGTACAGCCAGTCAATACTAAGTTGTACTTATATATAGCTGCTGTATCAGTGCAGTAGAACCTCTGTACAGTCAAACTCACTTTTCCAGATGCTTGGTTTAGGAATCATGGGGGAAGGGAAGGGGAGGGGAGGGGGGGGGGGAGGGAAAGGAAAGGAAAGGAAACATATATTTTGCCATGAGATATATTGATCCATGTCCATAGATGCATGTGTCTATAACCTAGGAAACAAATGTTGTTAGCATGTCAAACATTGTATTTGTAGGTTTGTGTGGGGACATAGCAAGATACAGCACTATTATTTATAGTCACATTTCAATGTCACATAATATAGGAGTGTATCATACTGTTCACACACACCCCTCCCCCCCAACACACACACACACACACACACACACACACGCATGCACACACACACACACACACACACACACACACACACACACACACACACACACACACACACACACACACACACACACACACACAGTCTGGCCCTATTCCTGAGGAGTTTAGGACTATGGAGGAGTACAACATGATTCAGCATACTAACACCTATCACATTGTCAAGGACCTCCTGGCCTCACAGGAGAGCCGCAAAGAGTTCCAGAGAGTCGTCCTCCTCAACTCGTCTGCCAGCAGAGACTTGTGGGAGACTCAAGTCAGCTCTGTGGAGGCTTATATCAACCACGTCAGGAAACTCTTACCTGTGCCCCAACTGGTTCAGGTTAGTGAGGTCACAATTTCATTCCCCAGTGAAGGAAATGGAGGGGAGAATGTGGGGAGTGCAAAGGCAATAAACCAGGTTGTATTCACGATTATTTCAAAGATAGAATGATGCAGAACTCCAAAGTTACAAACCATTGTGATGGAGTCCTTGTGTAGTGATATCCAGCTAGTAGGTGCAGAGGGCAATATGGGATGTGTTCTGGTTTGTTTTTTTTAAATTTTTTTTTAAGTTTTTTTTTTTTTAATGTCGTAATCTTTTTTTACTCTTCTCTGGAGGGGATCAGCATATTCTTCTTAACAACGAACAATGAAGTGGAAAATTAGTGGTGTGGTTGCTTGTGTTGTTAATTCTGTAAAAATTACCACTTTTGCTCATTGTTCATTCATTTTCTAATTATGTAACTCATTAAAATGTGTATGCACACACACACACACACACACCCTCCTCACACACACACCACACGCACATCATACACGCACACACACACCATGCACATCACACACACACACACACACACCATGCACATCACACACACACAACACACACACACACACACACACACACACACACACACACACACACACACACACACACACACACACACACACACACACACACACACACACACACAGAATTATTTGAGAGCAGAGGAGGCCATGTGTGGAGACAGGAGTGACTGCAGTGATGCTGACACAGCAGATGACAACTGTACCTCCTCCTCTTCCAACAGTCCCTCACCTAGTCCTGCTCCAGGTAAAGGGTCAGGGGAACATAGTATGTCGACTTGCAAACGAAACAATTTGAACATCTCAAAAGGTTGTAGGAATGTTGATAGATAAATATTGATTTGATATTTTAAAAAAATTAATCTTATAATCTTGTGTTCTACTCCCCCCCTCCCCTTCCTGCTTCTGCTTGTGGATTTGTAATGATCGCATTGCTTTCACATGTGTCACTTTGCAGCTGTCTCCCTTCAAGCTCAAGTGACTCTACGGCCACTCTGTGTTAGAGTCAAGAAGCTGCCCATTAGATCATCACCTGCAGATCCCACTGACCCCAGGCAGAGCAGTGATAATGACACTACATCCATCAGTTCTGATACAGAAGCAATGTTGTCTGAAACAGATGCTGATCAATACAATGTTGCTGGCACTGCCAGTCACTCTCAACTTAAGACAGGAAAGCCACTCATTCATGGATTCAAAACACCCCTCCTACCACCGGCAGCATCAGGGAAGTCAGACCCTAAGAAGGCAAGGGTGATAGCTTCCATTGCTCGAAAGAAGAAATTTTGACTGGTTCTCCAACAAGCAGTGACAACTCTTCA
>OZ017793.1:5438469-5475624 GCA_963969325.1 Lycopodina hypogea | reverse complement strand
ATGAACTCTCACCTTGCCACCCCTCACCTTGGAGGTAAGGTATGGAAAGTGTGGATTTTGAAAAGAGTTTTTGTAATATGGATGGTGAGTGGATGCTGAAGAGACTATTATTGGAGCAGGCGTGCTACTTTTGCCACCATAATGTTATACAATGTGAGTTAAATGCAACCAATTAGCATTTTTAGAGGGTCATGGGTGGTCGATGGTGAGTTCAATATTATAGCAACAGTAGCTAGCAGAGCAGAACTATTTTAGTACAACAGGTTTGATATGTTTTTATGTATCAAAGAAATTATTCTCCAAAACAGTTTTAAAAATGTTTTAATGTACAGTTTGACAGGCCTGGTGATTATATGAGTTATAATTGTGGAATGACAAATGGAAAAAAAAAATCATTTAGATAAAACTTATTTCTTCACAGCAATGATTGACTGATTGCTTCATATTTTTCTTCCAATAAAATATATTATCACTATTAAAACTAGCAGGCGATCACTGTGGGAGGCCTTGATTCCCTGCTAATGGTTAGAGAAAATAATATCAACCACGTGAGATTTGTATCAATTTCCCAATCATAGTTGTCCGACAAAATTTTGGTAATGTAACTATGGCCTCTGCAGGAATGTAATTGGTGCTCATGCAAATTGAGATTTATGTAGGCTTACCATATAGTCTGGCTTTACCGGACATCCTCCTTTTTGGTCATTATATTTCAGTCTGGGATGAGTTTTGAAATATCTGAAAATGACCTGGATTCTGGTCTTCTTTTTTGCTGAAAAATATTTGTTGCTGAAAAAGCCGCACTTTTTTTAAAACCAAATATTCCAGCTTAGCAACACTTAGGCAGTGAAGTGGTCTGGAAAGCTGAAACTGAAGTTAGCGTATTTATTTCTCTGTCCCCATTACCCGCTCACTATTTATGGTAAGTGGTAGGGGGGATTGTGGTGGGTATTTTTTTGAATATATTTCTATTCTGATAAAATATCCTGACGTGTGCAGTGCGCTATCATAAATCCTATGAAGGTTAATTTCTTGATTTAGTTATTCTATTGTAAAGCTCACAATGCCCAAGCATTAGTACAAATCCACTCCTAAACTGTAGACCAAATTTTTCATGTTTTGGTAGAACAGGAGAGGAATGAGAATCAGAGTGTTTGGAGAGTATTTTTGTGAAATTAGGTGACAATGCAATTAGTGTAGTAGAGTGAACATTCATTTCACACAGTGAGACATCATCAGGAATGTGCATCAGCTATGTTGACTAATAATCATTAACCAGAGTGAGTGAAGGTGGGATCTTTTCAATTCCAAATTTTTGATTTTCTTGCATTAAATTGATGATATGAATATTATATATATATATATATATATATATATATTTTTTTTTTTTTTTTTTTTTTACTGTAGTGAGGTAAATGGATAAAGATTGAACCCGTTCCTCTGTTATGGTGAATGAAAATGAGGGAGCCTGAGATTAGAGATGCTATTTTTTCCCCATTACATTTTATTAATGGTGCTCCTTCACATACTAAAAGTTCACCAGTAAAATATGATACCCCTCCCCCTCCCAAAGTTGTCCTTTTTTTTTGAATTTGCAAATGTGGTAGCCCAGAGATTTGTGTGTTTCAGACAGACAGACAGGGCAACAGGTGGACAGACAGTCTAATTTCTTAGTAAGGGTTGCCGGATGAAAATAAGATATGACCTCCCAGGGGTTTACTATGTGTTCAGGCCAAATTTCAGTTCGCTCTGGCCATGCATGAACACTAACAGGGAGATAGAGGACAATGGCTAGAATGGTAAAGGGTCATCACACCTGTGAACCACACAATGAATCAATCACACATTGCATTACTGTAGAGCCTCAGGGTAGATGATAGTCATTGTTTTTCATCCATAATATAAAATTTGCCATATGCTGAATAGTTAGTTTGAAACATGGCACAAAAGTAGAATCTTTAAATTATCCACAGTGCCATGAGTAACGTTGGGACTGTGTAATGTAATGTGCAGATGAATTGTTAATATACTAGAGAGGTCTGGCGTACCTCCTCCAGCTCAAGGTTGGATATCCCTTCAAGGTGCTGCACATGCTGGCATCATTAAACCACCACATTTTGTACCCTCCCACCTACAAGGATAAGATTGTACTGCTCCCCTGAACTCCACTTATCCTCTTTAATTTATAACTGCCATTTTTATTTTCAGCTTTTCCAGTATCCCTGATTGTTCATGACAGTCAACAGGTTGCATGTCCAGACATTCAAATCACACAGTGTGGACCTGACCATACTGTGCTTCAGGCACAGTACATGCTACAGAACTGCATCCAGAATAGAGTGTGCAGACAGGAGTACAGACCGCATGACTCAGTCTGTTCTCTTCTCCGGAGATTATCCTCCTTAAATGGATTGCCTTCCCTCCAATGGAGATAACAATGTAGCACATAATAACACATTCATTGTTTAATTGGTTAATTACAGGTACATATGTTTGCCTATTGATATCACTAATCTACATGTGATGTTGTTTATGTTTGTGTAGACTTCCTGCCTGAGGACATCACCACCTATGGCCTGCACCCCATCTTGCCTGCCATGGCCGCCCTGCACAGTATCATGCACAGCCACTACCATGACAGGGACATAGGCAAGGCTGTGCAGCTGCTCCAGTTCATCCACTCCCTCCTCCCCCAGCCCAGCAACAAGCTGCAGATGAGCTTCGTCGACATGCTCATCAGTCTCAAGTCCAAGGTTTGTGTGGGCTGTGGAGGTGGTGGGGTTCAAGGTTCACGTGGGCTTTTGAGGTGGAGGGATCCAAGGTTCATGTAGGCTATGGAGGTGGTGGGGTTCAAAGTTCATGTTGGCTATGGAGTTGATGGGGTCCAATGTTTGTGTGGGATGTGGAGGTGGTGGGGTTCAAGGTTCATGTGAAATATTCGTGTGGTTGGGTCTAAAGATTGTATGGGATCTGGAGGTGTTAAGGTACGGGATTTGTTTTGGCTCTGGTGGTGATTGGGTTGAAAGGACAGTACACAATGACACACAAAGTTAGCGCAATGTGATGTTATATCTCTTTCTTGGAATACTGTATATAATAGATGGAGATTCAGTCTATAGTGGACCTTCATAAGTGTGTGTGTGTGTGTGTGTGTGGCTGTGGAGATGATGTGTGTGTAGTACACTTATCCGGAGCATATGTATCATGGATATCCTATGCTATTAATTCTCAATGTGTATACGTGTGGGTTCCTTGGCTGGCCTAATTATTGAACCAATCTGACTGAAACTGTGTGCATGTCAGGGGTGCTGACCCTGGCCACAACTCACTGTGTGTGAGGCTGGCCTGACTGTAGGGGACTGGATCTCACTGCAAACATATGGTTTTGTGTTTGAGTGTGATAGGTGATCCATTTGTACGAGATTTACAAGGTTCCTGCTTTTCTTTTGGGAATTTGGTTTCTTGGCGTTAGCTCTCCTGAAACTTCTAGTTTCTCCTGCAGCTCTGAAATTGCTTGTGTGGGTGTGTGCTCCCTTGACACAGATGATTGATGAATGTGTTGTGTGAGTGCATTAAGGCAACTCACCAAAGTCACTGGCAGTCTTAGTTGCAGGGAACCAAGGATCTGATCTTATCTGTTGTTATATCCTTTTGAGCCTGCATTTTAACAAGTTCATTACCATAAAATAAATTAATGTACAATGCAATAATTCTCGATATCCTCCAATGTGTGAATAGAAAATGCATTTGCATTTTTTGGATTGAAATATGAATGAGTGTGTTCTTGTATTGCTGGACCACATACTGTAGTTATAGATTCATGGAGTAGTGTATACGTTATCATTGATTTAATAGTTTGTTTTTTTTTAAATCTATATATATTTTTTCCATGTCCCTCATGTAGGCAGTGTTTTACGAGGTGTTCTCTTTGGATAACTCTTATGCTGATGAGCAACAAAGGCAGGCCATTATGGACAAATACTTTGCAGCCAACTTGCTGGATGAGGTGAGACCAACCCAGTACCACCACCAGATTTATGTAAAGTAGTCCATACCCTCTATCTTCTCCCATCAGGGGAAGGTGGGGCAAACACCTCAGTGTCTATGTGCTGCATTAATATTAATATTACATTGTGTGTGTGCGTGCGTGTGTGTGTGGTGTGAGTGGGTGTGTATATTTGTGTGCGTGTGTACGCTCATGCATTTGTACAGAATATATATATATATATATCAATCATCTGTTTGCCTGAGCTGGTGCAGTGTTTATAAGATGCCATCTGTTATTGCACACAGCAGCACAGACAGATAGACAGTGTTTCCCCCCCCCCCCCCCCCCCCCCCACACACACACACACAGTGCAGTCCCATCCCCGAGGAGTGCACTAGCAGTGAGCAGTACAGCTTGGCCATGCACACAACAGTCCACAATACCATCAAGACCTTCCTGGCCTCAGAGAATAGCCGCAAGCAGTTGCAGAGAAATTTTCTCCTAAACTCTTCTTCCAGTAGAGAGTTATGGGAGACCCAAGCCAATCGTGTGGAGGCTTATATTCACAACGTCAGGAAACTTTTGGCTGTACCCCAACTGGTTCAGGTTAGTCAAAGCTTCTTTCATATGTGATGAGGAGAGTGGATGTGTATGTGTTTTTTTAATTTGTTTTTTGTTGTTTTATAAAAAAAAGTTTTTGTTGAATTTTTAAATTTATAATTTCTTATTCCTTATATATTTATAGAGAAGGTGGAGGCAGGCATTTTGTAATTTGTGTGTGCTTTAGTATCGTCTCCAAAGTGGGACAAAATGTATATACATACACATACATACATATACACAAACATACACATATATACTTATGAAACCAACTGTTAAGTTACCAAATAGCATGAAATAATCAACAAAGATGGGCATAACATATTGCTCCTTTTTTATCTCAGTGACCCTTTACCTAAAATTAGCATACTTTTCTTGAAGTCCATGTCCCATTTTGTTGAATAATTGAAGCTTTATGTGAAGGCAATGAAGGGAATGTGGTGGAAGTCCTGGTTCACAATATTGCACCAGAGTTTGTAAAATTAATGTTACACGATAATGGTATCCCTTTCCTGGCCCTAGTAATGTTGTGTCACATGCTGTCAGTACAGTTGAATACTGGGTAAGAACTTAACCGAGGTGACTATTTAATCTTTGTTGCTGTATTGATTTGGAAACTTGTGCTTACCAGAAAACTCATGAAGCACAGTACATAGCAGTGTCCATTGACCTTCTCTTGTTGTTTTTATTATTGTTGTTGTTATTGTTGAAATGAAGAATGCTCTGCCATCCAATGACAATGCAAGTTCTTATATAAAGCCTCTCTATTGTTTGAATGAGAAACTCTGTTTGATTATTGTTGGGAGTATAAAGTGTGGCACTAATCTCATTTTAATATGTAGTAGCAAATAACCTGCACTATTCACTTTTGGCTGATCTTTAGCTGATCTTCGGCTTCCTGTAGTTACGAACATGTTCAACGTGTTTAAAGTCTAATATATAGGGGTTGTGACTGCACCTCCTTTAGAACTCACTAAGGCAATAAAAAAAAATTTTTTTTTACAACTTTGTGGTTACTTATGAATGAAATTTGTTTACAGTCTTGTTTTATTTCTTTTTTAAAATAATTTCAATACATGTCTCATTTGATTAGTACTAATAATATTAATAAAACTTTTACTCTTGTATTTTCATCAGACAGAAATATGAGAGGGGTGTGGTTGAATGTGTTGTTCTGTATGCACACTAAACTTGCCATCTAAATATCAATTTGTACACACACACACACACACACACACACACACACACACACACACACACACACACACACACACACACACACACACACACACACACACACACACACACACACACACACACACACAGAATTATTTGAGAGCAGAGGAGGCCATGTGTGGAGACAGGAGTGACTGCAGTGATGCTGACACAGCAGATGACAACTGTACCTCCTCCTCTTCCAACAGTCCCTCACCTAGTCCTGCTCCAGGTAAAGGGTCAGGGAAGAATGGGGAGCAAAGAGACAGTACTGGATCTTTCCTCCCCCCCTCTCCCCCCCCTCCAATGAACAAGAATAAGCTGTCATGTAGGATACAACAGCAGCCTAAAATATATATATAGTGCACAAACTAGTTGTAGTCGGTTGGCTGCCCAAAACCTACCAGAGTACTTAGTTTTCAAAATTTTTCTGGGGGAGGGCATGCCCCAGACCTCCTAAGATGTACTCTATAAAAATGCTGTGTCATTTAGTTGTCATAATGATTTTTATAGAGGGGAGGGATGCGGGGAATTGCACCAATTCTACACTTTACCCATTCCAAGGTAAATATTATGAAAACCCTTGTCCATTTGAAATTGAGAGGGCTGGGCTGTAATGGAATGACAACAATGGATGCACCTCAGTGATTAGTGTCCTTTGAACTCATTTGGGTAATACTATTTTGTGTGTGAACTGACGATGGTTGAATTTCCGTTGTCCATGTATATTCCCAGAAAATATTCACCCACTTGCTCAAACTGAAATGCTATGAATGAGTTAAAGTTAGAAATTTCAAGTACTGTGAAGTACTAACTTCTTACTCACTCCTCTACAACCCAAAGGACCATGACAGTTTCACATTGGGATGGTGGAACTCTGGAAGCAACCCGGACCTAGCCTTTGCTAAGGCCAACCCAGGGCAGCCCACATCAGATCGCAAAGTGTGCAACAGGTTTCCAAAATCGCAACACCGAGCATCGATTATCTAACCTACCTCACTTTTTCTCCCCACACTGAGCAAGCCAGTGAGGAGGTGGAACTTTTGAAAAGCGCAATAGAAACAGTTCCGTGAAACAACCGACCTACTGTCCATAACTTTGCCACGCCCGGACCATAAGAACTCCAATACTGCATACCTGGCATTCTGTAAAATGTTAATTCATGCTGCAAAGAAAGTGATCCCGCACGGTCATTGTAAGAACTGCATTCCATGCTGGGACAAAGAATGTGAGAAACTATATGACCGTCTCAAACATTCTATCACTGCTGAAGACACTAAGACAGCTGCTGATGCCCTACTAGACCACCTTGGCCGGAAACGTAAGGCCTGCTGGATTGAGACAGTGCAATCTATCGATTTCACCCATTCTAGCAGACAGGCTTGGCAAACCATCAACTGTCTGACTGTCGAGGTAGAATGGCTCCCGGTAAGTGCCCAGTCTCAGCCAACGCGATTGTCTCTCAGCTGGTTAAGAATGGTCGACATAAACATCGTGATCGATTTTTCCAGAGGAAACTGACGAAACAAATGTCAGAAAAGTGGAAATCCCCTAGCATCGATGCAGATATATCATCTGATTTTACAACGTCAGAACTCTAGAAGCTATTCGCTGAACCAAAAGTGGCAAAACACCAGGTCCAGACCTTATTCATCCGGAATTCATCCTTCATGCTGGAAAAGTTGCTATCACCTGGCTCCAAGAATTCTACTCCACTTGCTTAGGTGACTCAGGATCCCGAAGATATGGAGAAGAGCAGTTGTTATTGCAATCCTGAAACCGAACAAGCCAATCGACGATCCTAAAAGCTACAGACTGACTTCCCTACTATGTGTCCCATTTAAAATCTTGGAGTGTATAATTCATACCCGTCTGGAGCCTATCATCGACCCTCAATTACCACCAGAGCAAGCTGGCTTCTGTCGTGGCAGATCCACTGTGGACCAAGTAACTCTGATGACACAAAATATTGAGGACAGTTTCCAGTCCAAGCATAAAACAGGAGCAGTGTTCCTAGATCTCACTGCAGCCTATGATACTGTGTGGCATCAAGGCTTAGCATACAAGCTGCTTGAAACAGTCCCTGATAAACGAATTGTACGTTTATTATGGAGCTAATTTCAAACAGAAGTTTCATCCTAGTACGAGCAACGGGCAATAAAGCTGCTTAAGATGCTTAAGGAATGGTGTCCCACAAGGCTCCATGTTAACACCTATGCTTTTTAACATCTACCTCTATGACATACCACCTACCAACGCAACATAATACACATATGCAGATGACATTGCAATAAGATCATCAGCAAGAAGTGGGAAGTTGTGGAAAGCAATCTAAACCAGGATGTTGCTACACTGGCCACCTACCTTTATAACTGGAGGCTCGTCCTCAGCCAAGCTAAATCTGTCGCATCCGCTTTCCACTTAAGCAACAAGGAAGCTTCCCGCAAACTAAACATTAAGCTGAATGGAAACAGACTTCCGTTTGAACCCAGTCCCACCTACCTGGGAGTCAAACTGGACTGCTCTCTCACCTTCAGAAAACGCCTAGAAGGACTCAGAGGGAAAGTGTCATCACGCTCTGCACTTCTCAGGTGCTTAGCCGGCACCACTGGCTGGGGTGCAAGTACCAAAGTACTATGCACCACAGCTCTGGCATTAGTGATGCACCAGTTGAGTACTGTGCTACTTCATGGTGCCCAAGTGCACATACGCGACTCGTTGATATGCCTATAAACAACTGCCTCTGAACTATCACAGGCTGCTTGTGTGCAACACCTGCAGACCAGCTCCCAGTCGTTGCAGGTATCCAGCCAAGCTCCTTTCGTCGAGAGGAGGCAACACTGTCGCTATGTCGCCGTGCACTTGCCTTGACTGACCACACCCCCTACACACTAGTGTAACGAGTGAGGAAGAGGAACCGCAGCGGTTAAGATCCCGCAGACCTCTCCTGCCATACGAGGACTTGTAGAGTCCATTGGTGAAGGAGAGAGAGTGAAGAAGAGGAACCGCAGCGGTTAAGATCCCGCAGACCTTTCCTGCCATACGAGGACTTGTAGGGCAATCATGGATGCAAAAGAAGTGGGAGGACACATGGGCAGCCAAACCAACGCCACTTCATAATTTTGTCCCATCTCCATCAGACAACCCCCCCCCCGTCTGAAGCTTAAAAGAATGGAGGCTGTTCGCCTGAATCACCTACTCACGTGGATAGGTAGACATGCACACTGCATGCACCAATGGGTGGGGGCTGGCCACATCTCCTCTGTGTGAGTGTGGGCATGTGCAAACTGCAGACCACATCCTGGACAACTGCCCCATTTTCGCACCACCAAACGGCTGCCATGGACTACTACGGAAATTAGATCTTACCAGTAGATCATGGCTGGCAAATGGCTGCCCGGATGTATAGGACAATACGAGAGAAGAAGAAGCTGTATATACATTTATTTATCACCAACACACAAACTTAGCTAACTGTTTAATAATTTCATGCAATATTCTGTATTGCTGGATGCACTATGCTTCTTCTGGTACTCAATCACGGCCACAGGCAGCTTGGTTGGCTGTAGTCCCACTACATGAAGGTAAAGGCATTTCAATGTTACTTTCTATCTTCCGTTTTACTACGGAGAAACTGTACTACAAATGTGCAGACAATTAAGATGCTATCTCTGTGTATTTATATTTCAATGGAGTGTTTGAAACTTCGAAATTTCATTAGAAACACAATAGACAATGAAAGTTCCAGAGTTATCTTTGTAATAAAATAAAGTGCCCTGATTTATAAGTTTCTCTATTTCCCATTTATGATGCTTTTTTGAGCAGATAGATAATAAACAAAGAGTGAAAAAGTAGCAGCAGCAAGCCCTGCTAAGAAATAGCTGCTGCAGCAAGGCCACTTAGGAAAAGGAAAAAAAAGGGGGGGGGGGGGGGGGAAGGAGAGGGAAGAAAGAAAATCAAAAAAAAAAAGAAAGGAAAAATGCAGCAGCAACAGCAGCAATACAAAACCATGTATGAAGCAATGTAGCTCTGAGCTATACGTACATGCTACCCTCATACATGAAGAAACACTTTTCCCTTAATGTATAATGTTGTTTTCTTCATTATTATTTTTGGTATGATCAATATATAGTTTATGAGTAAATCTGTCATGGTGCATGTGGGAAAGCTGTGTTGATATATACAGTGTGTGTTGCAGTGATTTAGTGCTGCATTGTGGTATGAGAGTGTTATTTGAATTGCATGTGTGGGGGTATTTTCAAACCACTTAATTTTACTACTTTAGCCAGGGATTCCAGGCTCCTAGTTTGGAGTGCTATTGAAGAAAATATGAATTGAAGTCATCAACTATGCAACTACATTATAATGTACGTATTATGAGTTTTAGTGAACAAATTTGGACATAAGCTTTTTAAAATATTTTAAAAACCTGATAATTTCAACAATAGCCACTGGAGCCAGAGTGATAAAAAAAGAGAGAAAGAAATCGGCTAGTTCTTGAGGTAAGGATTACAGTGTTTGATCTCTGAACTCTGTCATTCATGGATAAATTTGGGGTTGCAGACAAGAACACATAATAACCATGACCTAATCACAAGAATGTTTTTGAAAGAAAATGTGATTGAAGTTCATTCAAACAGTACACCGCCTCTATTTAGCGTTAAATTGGTCAATTCTGGTAAATTTAAGTAATTATTCCCTTACATGGGCAGGGCAAATTGATCCCGTCATAGATATTCCTGATAATTTCGGAGAATCTTATAACATTTCGATGTATTTGGTTCAGAGATATAACCTGGTAGAATAAACGAATGGACAAACATGGGCTGTGTGGTGTAGCTGAATAAACATTATATCTTAAGGATAGGGGAATACTAAGCAACAAATGTCGCATTCTTCACTTCCTCCTACCAATCACACTTCCATGGTATTGCTAGCCACAATTCTGCTCTGCAACCACTCATCCATGAACTTATGTTATTATTTTACCCCAAGCTTGCTCAACAAAATCGAAAAACCATCGTCACTTTGATTTTCCTCTATTTTTCCCTCCTAAATTAATGGGTGTGGTTGAAATAACCTCTATGCCTTGGGTTTATGGTGATAATCCTATGGCCAGGGGTTTATTATATAAAAATAATTTTTTTTTGGTTTTTTTTAAGCTTGATTGCAGCTTCAATGATTAAGTGAATGAATGAGCTGCACATCTATTACTTAATATGTGTTACGCCCCTGCCTGTGTAAAAAAAAAACCCAATAAAAGGTATGATGATATAATGACTATGTCATGAGGGAAGTAACACACATGGACAGCAACAGGGCACATGTATGTATTGCAAGCTGCACATTATAATTGATGCAATTATATTCCTTACATTCAGTTTAGTACATATTATGTTGAACTTAATGTTATCACTGTACACATAATTTAAATTAGAAAATCCGGTGTCACTATGTATAACTATGAGAATCTAGTTATGACAATACATGTACAATACCTTCACAACCCACCACAAGTAAGGAGTGAAAATATTGCACTTATTGCCTATCATAAACAGCTAAGGTAAACATAACTTTTTAACATTATTTTTATCATCTAATGGAACTTCCTTTTATATCTATAGACTCATCTATCGGCATCTACAGTATAGCATGATCCCTTGTTGGTTCCTTGTGTTTCTCCTCCATAGTCATTAATACTGTGTGTAGTTAGTTTTTTTTTTTTTTTTTTTTTTTTTTTTTTTAATGATTAAAGAAAATCCCTTAATGCTTTCTCTTTATTGTCCTGGGAGTATTACTACTGATTCTTTTACTCGCGTAGACAAACTGGCTCATAGCAAGCCTTATAAGTGGAACTATTATCAGTAGTAAATATTTCATGTGTGTGCACCATTTAGTCATGATCTCTTGGCCTGACCAAGAAGGAAAAAGGGAAGTGCATGGCTGTAAACTGGAACAGTTAATTAAATTAATTAGATTTTTTGTATGATTAAAAAATAGTAATTTAATATTTCCCTACCTGTTTAGTGTTGCATGCGCCACATAGCTCTCATCAACTGGAAGAAATATTGCCTGTTAAAAAAAAACTTGTGTACTTCCCTCCAGCCTAAAAAAATTGTTCACCTCTGCTTGTGGGTCTTGTATTGATTGCATTGCTTTCATGTGTGTCACTTTGCAGCTGTCTCCCTTCAAGCTCAAGTGACTCTACGGCCACTCTGTGTTAGAGTCAAGAAGCTGCCCATTAGATCATCACCTGCAGATCCCACTGACCCCAGGCAGAGCAGTGATAATGACACTACATCCATCAGTTCTGATACAGAAGCAATGTTGTCTGAAACAGATGCTGATCAATACAATGTTGCTGGCACTGCCAGTCACTCTCAACTACGTTGCCAGAAGGAAGGACTTAAGACAGGAAAGCCACTCACTCATGGATTCCAAACACCCCTCCTACCACCGGCAGCATCAGGCAAGTCAGATCCTAAGAAGGCAAGGGTGATAGCTTCCATTGCTCGAAAGAAGAAGTTTTTGACTGGTTCTCCAACAAGCAGTGACAACTCTTCATGTAGCTTTCTCTCTTCAGTCACATCGCCTGAAATACCACTTGCAATTTCTAAGTCCATCTCACCTGAAAGCCAAAGTACAACCCCTCCCTCAAAACACTCCATTCCTGTCACCAAAAGTTTCTCCTCGAAACAATTCACCTCTGTCATTAGTGGTTGTGGTGCCTCAGCATCTTTATCTTCTAACCATCAAGGGAGGGCGAAAAAGAGATCAAGGGCAGCTGCTAAGCTAGAGTGTGATGTTGTGTCGGACACAGACAGTGAATCTCCACTGATAAAGAAGTCTTACCCTTTACATGGTCTTGACAGGATATTACAAAGGACTAGTGATATTTCAACATAGTTTTATACCAACATTTCACTATTTCACTATTTCACTATTTCACTGATGCTGACACATTGTATTGCCTTATTGGTCGACAAATACTTGTGGGCTTGAATGTATCATTATTGTTAATTGAATTTTATAGCAGCACACTTTGGCAGTGAGTATTGGTACATGAGATGAGTAAATTATGGGAGATAAAGTGAAATGTGCAAGCATTATTATGGTCAAAGATAAATGTGAATTTTAAAAACATGCCCTAATGTATTTCATTGCATTAGTATAGCACAAAAGTAATATATATTTTTTCAGCCTTTAACAAACAAGTACTTCACATTAGTTATCCATTTAAGGCTATCAGGTTGTTCCACTTCTGCTCTCTTAAGTAGAAACATTTCTAGCCAAGAGCTTATATTTCAAATAGAAAATTTAAGAACCCACAAACTTTTTGAAGAACTTTTGGATAAAGACTACATCCATGTTGACATTCACCACCAAAGAATATGCTAAAGCATCAGTACGTGGTTGGGGTTAGCTGAAATAGCTATCTTACCAATCCAAAAAGTCACCCACACACAGCCCTCATCATCCCTATCCGGTTTATAGTTAGTAAAAGGCAGTAGTTATTTTGTCCTCAGTCAGTTTTGTGTCCAATAACAAATGCGTAGCTGTCTCCCAGTGCTGAGATTATTTAATTTACAGTTAAGGTGTAACTATTTTCTTACATGCTGGGAGATAGAGATGGCACGTAATATTTACCTGGTGCTACTGCTTGTGACCATTATATTACAGCTGCATTGCAATCAAGGTATAGCAGCTTTAAAAATGCTTTTTCTTTTGCAGACAGAGAGTGAAAGGAAAGAGCCTTAATAGCTATTATTAGTTATAGCTGCATTCACTGATGGATTCCACATGCAGATTTGTATGAGATAAACAAGTAAGAACATAATTCAATATATAAAGGGTCTCAATTTTGGAAATCTTTTTCTCTCCCCCATTTCCCCAGGGCAACCTATTCTCCTTTGCCTTTAGTATTTATTATATAAGCTATATATTATAAATTATATTGCATTTGTTAATAGCACATTTTATTGGTTCCATTCAAGGAGCAAAATATTCTATGCTTTTTTGTGTTACTAATTTGTCCCCAAGTTCATGATAGGCTAAGGCCCTGAATTATTTAAATACATTGTGTTTTTGTGTTAATTATGATCTCAATCTCCCAATTACCAAAGGTTGATCAATTTTTTTTTTTAATCCTGTGAAGCGTGAAACTACGATGTGCTTATCTGTACTGATTACTCTGATATGTACAGTACTGATATACTAGTATACAGTTACTAGCTATCAGCTCTTGGTACTGTGTAAGTGTCAGAAGAAGTTGGGTTCAAATTTTTCCCAAGATCTTAAAAGTGGAAAAATTTTAATGTACTAAATGGTGTATTGTCAGACAGTTTAGCAACCCTGAAATTTTCAACATAGTTGACATTATTCTCCATAAGTTAACAGCGGAAATAGTGTGGTTCTAGTTCTGGCAAGACCATAAAAGTGGGACGTAAAAATTACCCTTACAATGATGAGAGTACCGCCATTAAAAATTTTTTTGATATTATTAAATAAGTATCAATACTTGCACTTCATCCAAACTTGGATATTTTTAGTTGTTGTTAGAATTACTTAAGATGACACAATCTTTATTATATGCAATGGGTGTGGTTAGTGGTGGCATGGGTGTACCCAGAGCCAATTTTAAAGAGTTGCTATTATGTTACATTAAGTTTTGTTCAATTAGAGTTCACCATGCTTTGATGTGGATTACCTATTACCCAGTGCATTGCCAAGGACTACCAGGCCTTCCACCAGCCAGCATGGTTGAAATTCTGGCTGAAACTTACAAGGACAATATCTCTCTGCAGTACAGACAGCAACAACTGTTCCCATCACTCAAGTTTAGCTTCAATGGAAGAATCACTGGCTGGACAATTGCTGCCATTGATAATGAAGGTTGTGGTCATGCAAATCTCAGTGTGTGGTCCGTAAATGATGACATACCAGAGGCCCATTTGCAGCTTCGCTTGCAATGATCAAAACACTTTATCCAACAAACATTATCCTAGATATTATTGAAAAGGTAATTAGAAGAAATTCAATTTAACTCTTCTGCTTGGCAGTGATTGAAATTGTTGGATAAATGACTTCCACAACATTGCTTCCTCAGATATTGTGAATGTCTCCAGTTTGCTCTGTTTCAGTTATTGATTTTCTAGTGTCTCATGCCCTAGACCCTGGTCATGACGGTGTAGGGTTTTTTCTTAAATTTCTTTGTTGTTTTTTTCTAAATGTTTTCAAATTCTTGGTCTAATTGGTGTGTAGGAAGGGACCTTTTCTTCAATAATACCCCCATGCATTCATTCATGGGAGAGGTCACTGTCCATACTGCTTCCTACCCCTATTTCCCATGCCCTGGTTGTTTCTTTCTTCTTTTTTTAAAGAAGTAGTTGCATACATAGAGGCCCATTTGCAGCTTTGCATGCTATATTCAAGACACATTATCTAACAAACATTATCCTAGACATTATTGAAAAGGGCATTGGAAGAGTTTCAAGTTTATTCTTCTGCTTGGCAGTGATTAGATAAATCACTTCCACAACAGTGCTGCCTCAGCAATTATGAATATCCCCAGTTTGCTTTGTTATCATTTATTGATTTTCTACTGTATTCAGCCCCGAACACTGCTCATGGTGGTGTAGGGAGGTTTTTTGTTGTTGTTTTTTCCTCCCAATATTTTCAAATTTCTGGTCTAATATGTGTCCAGTAACAGATATATTTGAAATAATACCTCAATGCATTCATTCATGGGAGGGGTCACTGCCCACATAGCTCCCCATCCCCATCCCCACTTCCCATGCCAGGTTGTTGTTTGCTTGTTATTTTTTTTTAATTTTTTAATTTTTTAATTTTAGTAATTGCATAGCTGATGGTAAAATGAAGTTGAAATTTGTCTTGCGTGTTCTCCTACTTTGACCTAATTTCTGGACAGTTATAAATGGGTGTAGTTACATCCTTACATCCTTAACATAGTTACTTTCAATATTTTTCATTCATTTTTTAAATTTGTAATTTTATTTGGAGTCAGTGTAGTTATACACACCCCTCATAACTACATTTTTCATTTATTATTTTTTTCTATTTATTTGTTATTTTTCATTTTTATAAATATTATCACTGGTTTAAAATTTATTTATTGGTGGTAATGATCTAATACTATTCTGGTCAACATTCTATGAATTGGTGGAAGAAGACATTTAAATTATTTTTTTATCTTTCATCTTTTAAATAGGACTATTTTTTTTAAATTTTCAAGTATATTCTGCCAACTTCATAATTTTACATTAATTTTAGACATGCCCACAATACAGAATTGGGGCTTGTAACTTGAGGTACTCAGCTGTTTTAGCTAAGCTTCAGCTCACTAAAGAATCTTCCATTATCAGGCACTGGCAAGCTAGATTTAATTTTCTTTCACTAATTTTTTTTTCATATTTATCAGCCATTTTGGATACAATGTCGACCTTTTACCTACTTTAGGAACACAATTGGCTTAAAAGAAAGACTTTAGTTTACCTCTAATTTTTAGTTGGACATTTTAAAGAATTCAAGGCCTTCTGCACCCCTAGGACCATGTAGGAGCAGAATGAAGTTTAATTCAGCTGTCCCAGGACCCACAGTTCAAAAGTTTTTCTTGCCAGTTAGGCAGGCAGGCAGGCAGGCAGGCACTTAGGGAGGTCACACTCAACAATGGAACAACAGTGTTCTCGAAGGTGGGCCTTCTGCTCCAGGAATAAACTTTCAGCCTGGAGACATCCTGGGTTTATTCTTGAGGCATCAGAGTGTATCCAACTATGTGATGTACTTTTATGATGGAAATCTCCAGTCAACAATTAATGCAGAGAATGATTACTTCAGTTACTTTTTAAAGGCTCATGGGCCAAGGTTTTCTTCAGTCAATTTAAGTAGCATTCCTACTGATAATAGGGATCAACATCTGCCACTAATATCTCTGCAATTATGTAAGTGGAATGGTTTGAACTGATCTACATTATTGATTCATGCTTTTATTATGAAAGGTTCAATAGAAAGTTCTATCAGAGTAATTTCATTTGCAGGTAGGCAAGCGACAATTTATGTGCCCTTTTACCTACTTAAATCAAATACACTAATCATTTACTGATTTCCCATGATCACCATTTGAATTGTGGTTAGCTCCGTAGCTTGCAGTGCCACCACAGGTATCTTAGAATTTCCAAAACAGGCATGCACAAAAAAAAACAACTAAAATATTTACGGAGACAAGCAAACCAAAATTTTTTTTAAAAAATGGACTTGAATGTGTTCAGCTGATGATGACACTTATATCCCCCACAAAATGTACACTTATGGTGATAAAAATTGCAAAGGACTGCCAATAACTTCATGTGATTGCTCAGAGGTGAGCAAAAAAAGTTGGCATGAATACTTTTACACAAATCTTGTTGGTACCTATGAATAATATTAGTAGTAGAAACAAAATGATAAAACCTTCCCCTCCATGTTATAGTATTGTAGTGAACTGAACCTTGATTTAATTATTATTATTTCCAGCATGACATCATGCATTACATCATTGACTTCTATATAACTTGCTCATTCCATGTGACACATGTCAGTTGTTGAACTGTTCGTTGTCCTGGAGTTGATAAGTTCTTAAGTTATAGAAGTAGTAAAATACTTAGTTTGTAGATAAGTTCTGGAGTATTATAGAAGAAGTAGCTAAATGCTACATTGGTAACCTGTCTGAACATTATTCGAAACCCCTTCTGTATGCTATTTACTCTAGCTATTTACCTTGCTATGGCTGATGACCACACTGCTGCGGAAGCTCCCTGAGTCCAGAGTTTGCTATGGAAATTCGAGACCTTTTACTCAGGCCTCCTGCTGAGAACCCTTATGATGCTCTCAAAGCGCAACTCATACAGAGCACTGCTGCATCAGAGCAACTAAAACTTCAGCAATTAATTAGTGGGGAGGAATTAGGGGACAGAAAACCTTCACAACTGCTAAGGCGTATGCAACAACTCCTTACTTGGTATGTCAGATGATGCTATGCCTTTCCTTCGTGAACTTTTTATGCAACGCTTACCTCCCAATGTAAGGATGGTGCTGGCCTCTGCTGATGCCACCATAGATCTCTACAAGCTAGCTGACATGGCAGACAAGGTAATGGAAGTAATTACGCCCACTGTTCCAGCAATCTGTGACACTTCCACTGATGTTCTTGGAGTCAAGCAACTCCGTGAAGAAGTCGCACACCTTACTGACTTCATATCTTCCTTGTCCTCTCAAACTCATCATCACAGTTCATCTAGAAGTTCATCTAGAAGCCAACAATGCCACAGCCCAGCCCCACCTCGTCTCCCTTCAAGTGATTCACTCTGCTGGTATCATGATAGGTTCAGAGAAGCGGCATGCAAGTGCAAAGACCCTTGCACCTGGGGAAATGCCCAGGCAAGTCACTAGCAGCGACAGGTGTTATCGGCCCAGTTTTCAGTCACCTCTTTTATGTAAGTGACGTACGTACACACACATCATTTTTACTTGATACAGGATCAGAAGTGAGTGCAATCCCACCCTCTGCTTCTGACCGTCGATGTTCCCCAGATGCTCTCACCCTTTCAGCAGTTAATAACACTCCTATGCGTACCTATGGGAAGCGGTCCCTTACCCTCAATGTTGGCCTCAGACGACCACTACCTTGGATTTTTATCATTGCCGATGTTCAGAAGCCCATCATTGGTGCTGATTTTTTTATAAATTTTAGCCTACTTGTTGACATTAAGCAACACCAATTGATTGATGCAACCACATGTTTGCACATCCAGGGTATCCTTTCTACCGACCCCTCACCGACCCCATCTATCTGTCCAAAGGACACCAGTCACCTCTACTACACTCTTCTGTCAGAGTTTCCAGCACTCACGCAAGTTTCTACACATGACACACCTGTTAAGCATGATATAGTTCATCATATTGAGACCACAGGTGCATGAGTTTCAGTTCGTCCCCGACATCTGGCACCTGACCGACTTCATGCAGCCAAACAGGAATTTGAGCACATGCTCCAGCTCGGTATCATCCGTCCTTCCTCCAGTGCCTGGTCTTCACCTTTACACATGGTCCCAAAGAAGATGCCTGGTGATTGGCATCCCTGTGATGACTACCATACCCTCAACTGTGTGACTGCACCAGATCGCTACCCGGTCCCTCATATTCATGACTTCTCTTCATCACTGCAAGGTGCCACCATCTTTTTGAAACTCGATCTAGTGCGTGCATACCACCAAATCCCAGTTTCCCCTTCTGACATCATTAAAACAGCTGTCACAACTCCATTCGGGTTGTTTGAATTCGTGAAGATGCCTTTTGGACTCAGGAATGCTGCACAGACATTCCAACGGTTCATGGACCAAGTCCTCCGTGGTGTACCCTCAGCCTACACCTACATTGATGATGTCCTCATTGCTAGTTCCAACCCAGAGCAACACCTCCAGGATTTGTGAACTGTTTTTGATCATCTTACCATGCATGGCATTGTCATTAATCCCAATAAGTGCCTACTTGGTGTCACAGAACTCAATTTTCTCGGTCATTACATTGATCGACAGGGTATCACTCCTCTTCCTGAGAAAGTTGAAGCTGTTAGAGATTTCCCTCAACCCTAGTCTCAGCGACAGTTGCATCAGTTTATAGGACTGGTGAACTTTTATCATCGTTTTCTTCCTCATTGCACTACCCTGATGCAACCTCTGCATGCTCTCCTGTCATCAACAAAGCTGAAGTCTCAGACTGTCACCTGGACTGACTCAGCTCTTGCTGCTTTCATTGCCACAAAGGAAGCCCTTGCTAAAGTCTCTCTCCTGTCCTATCCAGACTCTGAAGCGCCTACTTGCCTCATGACTGATGCATCTGACACAGCTGTAGGAGCAGTTCTACAACAGTACATCAATGATACCTGGCATCCAATCTCATTTTTCTCCAGGAAGGTGACACCTGCCGAGACTCGCTACAGTACCTTCGACAGGGAACTACTAGCTGTGTACCTTGCCATTAAACACTTTTGGCATTTCCTGGAAGGTTGACTATTTCATGTTCTAACCGACCATAAACCACCGACATTCGCTCTGAACACTCGATCTGATCGTCATTCACCTCATCAAGCTCGCCATCTTAGTTACATCTCTCAGTTCACATCCACTATCCATTTAGAACACAGATTGGACAATGTAGTTGCTGATACTCTCATGCATTGAAACCAACGCTGTCCTCTCTGGTCAACCACCCATTGTAGACTTTGCTACTATTGCCAGAATCAAGTCACTGACTCTCAAATCCGTGCTCTTCAGTCCTCTTCATCCTCTACCCTAGTAGTGGAAGCTGTCCCACTGGCTAACTCTAGTGACCCACTCTATTGTGATACTTCCACTGGCACACAACGACCACTGGTACCACTGGTACCACTGGATTGGCGACACACTGTGTTCGATTCTCTCCATGATCTTTCACACCCTGTCATCTGAGTAACACAGAAACTCGTCACTGCTAGGTTTGTATGGCCTGGCATAAACACTGATGTTTGCCTCTGGGCTCGTTCGTGTGTACAATGCCAACGTGCTAAGATCCAGAGACATTCATACACTCCTCTCTCATCTTTTCCAGTCCCTGATGCTCGTTTCAATGTCATTCATATTGACTTGGTTGGACCACTTCCAACAGCCAGAGGTTTCACATACCTGCTGACCTGTGTGGACCATTTCACCAGGTGCCAGAAGCTTTCCCACCCTTGCACATCACTGCAGAAGCGGTAGCTCAACCTTTCCTCAGTGGCTGGATTTCTCGCTTTGGCATCCCTTCTACTACTGTCACCGACCATGGTCACCAATTTGAATCTGAACTCTGGCACACCCTGATGTCATTATTAGGATCAAAGAGAGCACGCACTATGGCGTATCACCCCCAAACCAACGGTATGGTTGAGAGATTTCATCATCAGTTGAAAGCCGCTCTGAAGGCTCAGCCTAATCCTCATTCCTGGATGGATGCTTTACCTTTGGTTCTCCTCGGCATTCGAACGTCACTCAAGGAGGACATATCTACAACTGCAGCAGAGATGGTATATGGCACCACTCTTCGACTCCCTGGAGAATTTTTAACCCCTCTCCAGTAGCTTCTGTGCCTGATCCTTCTGACTATGTGTCCCGACTCAGAGCTTCTATGCAACACATTCATCCTATCTCTCCTCATCTTACTCAGACACACAGTAAAGTTGTTAATGGTTTGTCAACTGCCACACATGTATTCCTCCGACATGACGCTGTACGTAAACCACTCCAGCCTCCTTATGACGGACCTTACCAAGTGCTCAAATGCACAGACAAACATTTCACACTCTCCATTAAAGGTCGTCATGATACTGTCTCAGTTGATCGCCTCAAGCCTGCACACCTTGATAACGATCTTCCACATGTCACACCACCAATTGCAACTTCCACCACTACACCTCCTCGAACAACCAGATCCAGTCGACATGTTCATTTCCCAAAGTACCTCTCATCATTCGTGTAGGAACACACTGGGGGAGGAGTGATGTAGTGAACTTAACCTTGATTTAATTATTATTATTTCCAGTATGACATCATGCATTACATCATTGACTTCTATATAACTTGCTCATCCCACGTGACTCATGTCAGTTGTTGAATTGTTCATTGTCCTGGAGTTGATAAGTTCTTAAGTTATAGAAGTAGTAAAACGCTTAGTTTGTAGATAAGTTCTGGGGTATTATAGAAGAAGTAGCTAAATGCTACAGTATGTATCTATCTATCTATCTGTCTGTCTGTCTGTCTATCTGTCTGTCTGTCTGTCTGTCTGTCTGTCTGTCTGTCTGTCTGTCTGTCCATCTTTCTGTCCGTCTGCCCGTCTGTCTGTCTGCCCATCCGTCCGTCCATCCGCCCATCCATCCATCCATCCATCCATCCATCCATCCATCCATCCATCCATCCATCCGTCCATCTACTAGCAGAGGTTTCCATACCCTGTGAGGGATCCTTACTTAACAGCCTCAGGGTAGACAATATTCCCAGAGTTGTTCTGCACTGCAACTGTAGGAGGCTTCCACATACAACATCCCATGTGTGAAGCTTGGTAGTATTGTCTTTGTTTAACACCTTGATAGAGCTGACACATATTTGAAGAAACTGAATTAAGTGACAGAATCCTGACTAGATTGTCGGGAGTCAAAAAAAGCAGGAACATTTGCTTTTTTGTAATTTGATCCACAAAGCCAAATCAGGTATTCCGGTTGTTTATTTGTATTTTGTAAACCATTTATTTATGAAGAATAATAGTTCTGTGCCACAAACACAGACTCTACACTTTAGAAAACCTGGAAATAAAACCAAAATTATATACTTTATAAAAATTAAAAAAATTCTTTGAAAAAAATTTCAAGCTCCATTTCAATTTTCAGTCTATAGTGGGATGCTGCTTATGAAGGAATATTTTCTCCTTTAAAAAAATGCTAAATTTCTATTTACCCTTTAACTATATCTTTTGTGAGTAATATTTGTTGTATATATATATGAAACTGGAAGTGAAGGTGCTCAGAGCTTCCATAAAGCTAGCCACTCAACCCTTCCTCTCCCTTTCCTACCCAAATCTTTAAAAAAAATGTATCCGCTGCTTTAATACAGTTGTATTTCAATAGTTGTTGGTTTATCCTTCTGAACATAAAAATTATACTTTCAAAATGAATTAAGGAACCCATGTCTGAAAACGTATTTTTCTTTCTCCTGATACCTACTTAGACTGTGTAGATTGTATAGATTTAAAATTGAGCCTATTGGCCACAGTAGTAGCCGGACTTGTGTACATGTATAGTACTTTCAACCTGTTTCAATTGAGAAAAAAAATGAGGAAGAAAAAAATAAGAAAAAAGAAAGAATAATGGAACATGGGGGAAAAAAGAATGGGGAGAAAAAACAGGGGAAAAAAAACTTGGAAAAAAAATGGAGTCTTGGGGGAATAGAATCTAGAACTTTCAGTTTGGAAACCACTACTTTGACCATCCAGCCTTAATTTTTCAAGCTCTTTTTACTCACGGACTCTAACAAGTTCACTGAGTTTAAATGTTACCTTGTTGAGAATCTTGTCATTCTTGTTGTGAAACTTCCTCTGACCACAAATGCTGAGGTCCCAGGTTTTCATATCCTTGTCTTGCTTGAACTTTTTCTTTTCCTTCCTTCCTTCCTTCCTTCCTTCCTTCCTTCCTTCCTTCCTTCCTTCCTTCCTTCCTTCCTTCCTTCCTTCCTTCCTTCCTTCCTTCCTTCCTTCCTTCCTTCCTTCCTTCCTTCCTTCCTTCCTTCCTTCCTTCCTTCCTTCCTTCCTTCCTTCCTCCTTCCTTCCTTCCTCCTTCCTTCCTTCCTTCCTTCCTTCCTTCCTTCCTCCCTCCCTCCCTCCCTTCCTTCTTTCCTCTTTTTTTTCTTCCATTTCTTCTTCTTCCCATTCCCCCCCTTTTACCCACAATTAAGTAAAACATGAAATCATGAGTGAGCAGGTTTTTGGCTGGAAATTTCCTGTCTTGTTCATATTGAAACTTGATTTCTTTTCCCTCACCAGGGGATCCAATTTTTTAAAATGTTTCTGATGAATAACTTCATGCCGAACTCTCTGAATATCCACACCAAATTTTTTCCTGTGACAGTACTGGTGTAGACAAAATAAATGGTTACTACTACTACAGGGATCTTTTAGTCATCCACTAAAAGAGGAGCAAAAAAATGTTCTCTGGTCTTAATTATATTTTGATTCTGATTCAGGGCTTCTTGAATCAAATTATGCATGTTATCTCTGGTTTACTTAGGAAATGAACATAGCAACTCTTGGGGTGCTCTAATTTCTTTCAAAGTAGTCAGTGGTTGGCCCACATCTACTTTTCAGGACTTTTACCATTATTTATTTTTTCCTTTTCCTTCTTTACAAACCACATTTAAAATTTCTTCCAGTCTTCCAGTCTAATAGCTTAAAATTGAAATATACAGAGACACCAGCTTCTTTTAACTGCTGATGGTACATTCACTCAGGATTGAGAATAGAGGCTACCCACCCCCTGGATAAACAATATGCAGTTCCAGTTAGTAAACTCATCTCTAGCTGCCATTCTGAAAATGGGCATTCTTAACCCATGAAAACAAGAATATATTTTTGGTACTTTATAAACTTTTCTTCCAGTTAGGGGTGGGGTTGAGAGGTCTTATCAGTTTATCAACTCTGGGGTTCTACTCTATATATAATGCCTATGTGGGAATATCCATCTGTCTCTCTACCTGTCTGTTTGAGAGCTATCTCCTCTAAAATCACTTGAGCTAAAGCAACGAAAGTGAAAACCTTTGGGTGTTAACAGGCTATTGACTATATTGTAAATAGCCAAGATAACAATTTTTCTAGTATATCTAGCTATATAATATATATTGAATCAATGCATGTGTGTCTTCACATGTATATATGTATATATGTTTGTGCATGAGGCCAAACCCTTGGGTAGAAAGGAGCAAAACTTTCAGCATTTGGACCTAGCACAGAAGAGATGATTTAAGACTGAACTTTTTTTTTTTTTTTTTTTTTTTTTTTTTAAATAAGCACTCTTTCTGGTAAAAAGGGAATTTGTATACCAAAAAAAAAACAAATATACAAGAACATGGCCCAATTGGGCATAGGCTTTAAGCTTGAAATCCTGAGCCCAGATTGAAGATCTGGGCTCATTTTTGTTATGAAATAATAAAAAAAAAGTTTTTTGGTTTTTTTTAAATATGCAATATCTTATTTTCCTAATTCAATTGCACAAAGGATATTACATTTGCTGCCTTGTGTGTAATGCACATATTATGCAAGTGACATCGGTACCATATTTTTTGTTGTTGTTGTTGCTGTCTCTATGGTGGTGGTGGTTCATTAAAACCGATCATGGCTATCTACATTGGGTAGATCATATATTTTATAAAATTGATTAAGTCACCAGGAAAAACATTGGCCTAGTGCTCTCCTTACTAGGCATTCATGAAGTATATAGGCTATATTTTGTTAGGACAAACATGAATTTTATTGAGCTAGCAAAAATATCCCCTATGGACAGTTTTTAATTCAGTCATCTGCAGTAACAAACATGTTTAATCTGCATAATGTAGCAAGTAAAATGGGTCGGCCTGGGCCAATGACAGCATGAAACAGATTGAAGCAACTCTAGCACTATTTCTAAATTTTGTGGTTTAAATAAACCAGCAGACGCTCATAAGTAGCATTCAATCAGCATTCCCCGATGACATTAAACATTTAAAAATCCTGTACTGCAGGTCCTCCTGCTTTTCCTCTTCTCTAGGGAGTTTAACACAGCCCAGGTTACTCTCTGGGTCAGGTTTGATACAAATCTATGTTGCTCAAGCCAAAGGCAACATGAGACATGATTGAAGACACAACACTATTTCTAGACCATGTTATTTCCACATTCAGTGGATTATTATATGGATGGACATCCAGCAAAAAATTCTCTGTGTGGCCTGTGTCCCAGGCCAGTTCATTGATCATGGGGCACTTCTCCCTTGGATGAAGCATTTTACAGGAATAATGATGAACAAAACAGGGATACTCTCTCTTTAGGAGTAGTTAAAAAAAATAATATCAATTGGAATTGATCTGTCCTGTCGAGGAGCTTGATTCTTTCTGCAACCCTATGAATACCATCCTGAGAACCTAAATGATATCTCTTTCAGTCCCTTCAATGGCAGCTGGCTCTGATTAAACCTTGTCTTGAATTTGTGACTCATGCTGAAATTCATTATATTTTGTTTGGGCATTAGCATCCCCCAATCAAATCTTTTCCTCTCCCAATTTGTTTCCAAAAATATATGCTTATGAGAAAAATTTAGTTCTGGCAACACTACTCAAGACTACAGAGTAATTCTCTGTCTTTCTAGCTCTGTCTTTCTATCTCTGTCTTTCTATCTCTGTCTTTCTATCTCTGTCTTTCTATCTCTGTTTGTCCATCTGTCTGTCCGCCCTTTCGTCCCTCCCTCTGTCTGTCTGTCTGTCTGTCTGTCTGTCTGTCTGTCTGTCTGTCTGTCTGTCTGTCTGTCTGTCTGTCTGTCTGTCTGTCTGTCTGTCTGTCTGTCTGTCTGTCTGTCTGTCTGTCTGTCTGTCTGTCTGTCTGTCTGTCTGTCTGTCTGTCTGTCTGTCTGTCCATCTATGTGTGTGGATTCTAACTCCTCTCAAGCTGCTGGAGGGTTATTCACGTAATTTTCAGGGATTAATAGAGCACATCACAGCATATCTTCATAAAATTTTCATTTAGATGGGGTGGCTCTGTGTGTGGTTTTGTCAATGGCATGATTTGGTGTTATGGAACACCTAAAGTATATATGAAATTTGTCATGTTTATCGATTGATCATATTTGTTTAATTAATGAGTTTCCTGTCAACAATCTAGTATTTTCATATTATATTCACAAGTTTCTATGAAGGTTTTGTCAAATTTCTTGTTCAAGGTGTCCCTCAAAAGGAAGCAGGGGGAAAAAAAGAAGAATTTATCTGAATGTGAGGGGCTTCCTTTGTTGAATAGCTAAGACTGATCTTGCTAATCGTCCTTCTGTTAATGGTAGAAGCTGCCACCAAAGTGATTCCCCAATAAATATTCTCTCATAATGATCCGCTAGAGTAATTTAGGTATTTGCTAACAGAGAATGCAATCTATGTTAAAGACAGGACTAAATCTAAATTGATGAGGGGGACATATATATATATATATATATATATAGAAAGCATGACCTCATATATCTGTAATACACACACATGAGTCCAAATATACAGACACACCATAGACCTGCATATGACTATATAAATTATAATGATTTCATCAACATAAAATTGATATGTCAGGTGTGTTCTGGCTAATCAGATCATGTTGACAGACCTACAATATTGACATCAATATATAATTAACAATCAATGGGAGGTGTTTTCTAGTTTATGATACTTGTTGAGGGACCCTCAACAACATGTTGAACAACCCTTAACATCCTAATTCTGCATCAACATTCTCCATATGAGCCAGGCTATGGATGTACACACATGCATGCATATATAGATACATGCATACATATATGCATGTGGGTATGTGTACTCGCATACATATGTAAATACATACATATATATGCATGCATACATACATCATACATACATACATACATACATGCGTTAGTGCATGCATGCATACATACATACATACATATGTACGACCGACCGACCCACCCACCCACCCACCCACCCACCCACCGACCGACCGACCGACCGACCGACCGACCGACCGACCGACCGACCGACCGACCGACCGACCGACCGACCGACCGACCGACCGACTGACTGACCGACCGACCAACCGACCGACCGACCAACCGATCGACCTACATATATATGCATGTATTCATGCATATATACATACATTCATTCATACATACATACTGTATGTGTGTGTATGGATGTATGCAAGCATGCATGCATGCAGATAGGTAGAAAAGTTGGTAAATAGGTAGGTGGGTAGGTAGATAGGTAGGTTGGTAGGTAAGTAGGTAGGTATTTGTGTTTGTGTGTTTGTGTGTATGCGCATGTGATTACATGTGTGTTACTATATATGTATGTAAACACACACTCAATCACGTGCACACACACACACACACACACACACACTTACTTAGAACTTAGAAGCTGCCCATGGTACGAAGTACCATGATGGCAGTGTCCTGGATGAATCCAGGACCAATGGCAATAAACTTAGCTTATGATGGCATCACACAGAAATGTTGGTGTCTGGTCAGATCTCCTTGTCTTCGAAATTTCCTTCCACAGGCACAACTAAGTGTTCTTAATTCAGATTGCTTGTTAGCTGAACAGGTGTTCCATCGCCTGGATGTTGAAATTTTCTCTACACCATCTAAACACAGATGAAACCACCCCTTCCTGTCCTGGCACAACTCATACCATCTATCATACACACCAATTGCCTGCAAATCCACTTTCAGAACATCCCTCCACCTCTTCTTTGCCCCGTGGCATGGTCTCTTCATGTTAAGCTCCCCAAACAACAATCTATTTGGAAGCCTTTCTTCATCCATGCGACCCACATGACCCAGCCATCTTAAACGCTGCTCCAGAATGATATCAGAGATGGAGTGCTGCAAGCCAAACCTATGTGATAGGCTTTGAGATGTTAATCTTTCATTCCATTGTTGGTACCTCGTCACACCCAGGATTGTCCGAATACAACGGTTATGAAAAGAATTCAAACGTCTTGTATGCACAGCCTTCATTGTCCAAGTTTCAGCTCCATACAGTAATACAGCTAGAACAACTGCCCTATACACTGCTCTCTTTGTGGCCAATGAGAGGTCTTTGTTCTTAAATACTGGCACCCTCAAACATCCAAATGCTCTAGCTGCTCTAGCAATTCTTCTAGTCACCTCACTAGTGATCTCCCCATCTCTTGAGATGTTAGCACCCAAGTATGTGAAGTCCTGGACTACATCTACAGAGCCACCCTCCACCTGCACTGGTCTGACATCACTCTCATTCAATCCCTCACCAACAACCATCCCTTTTGTCTTCTCAGTACTCACAGTCAGCCCCCATTCACTTGCCACTTTTACAAACTCTGCTGCTACTGACTCAAAACTATCCCGAGAGGTTGCATACAATGCCACATCATCAGCAAACTGGGACTCAGTTACTCTCATCTCACTCAATCTAGACTTAGCTGTGCGGTCCCCAACCAACTTCCTACCATGCTTATATAACACACTCACTCCTGCACCACTACTCCTATTGCGCCAATCAGCCACCATAGCACTAAAGTAGATATTAAATAATGTGGGTGCCAGGGTACATCCCTGCCGTAAACCATTCCGGACCTCAAACCTATCAGTTACAGTCGAACCCACTCTAACCTCAGCATGCATCCCCTCATGGAAAGACTTCACAACATTCAACATTTTTTCTGGCACACCATACTTCTCTAGGACCTTCCATAGGGCTTGCCTGGGCACTGAATCATAAGCCTTCCTCAAGTCTACAAACAACACATACAATGATTCACCATGTTCCCTCGCTTTCTCCACAAGCTGTCTAGCAACAAAAATCATGTCTGCACAACCACGTCCTTTCCTGAACCCACTCTGTGACTCTGGCAGAATTTTTTCAGCAATCACTTGCAATCTTCCCTGTACAATTCTGCCTAGTACCTTCCCTACCACATCCAACAAACTTATTCCACGCCAATGGTCACACTGCTTCAGGTCACCTTTCTTTGGGATTGGAACAACTACTGCGTCCTGCCAGTCTCTCACCACTTTACCTTCTTCCCACACCTTCTGCATCACCTCCAGCATTCTATCCCACAGATCTACACCACCATGGAGGATTAGTTCAGGAAGGACACCAGACTTTCCTTCTGCCTTTCTCATCTTCAATTTGGTTAGAGCCTGCATCAATTCCTCTTCAGTTGGTGGCATATCCAAATCCAAGTGTGGTGGGAGTAGTGGCAGAGTGTCAATCACTTCATCATTGAATGCGCAGGGTATGTTAAGTATCTTTACAAAATGCTGATGCCATCTGGCTCTTACCTCCTCGGGACCCTGAGTCAAACTTCCATTTTCTTTCATGACAGCAGTGGGTCTTGTTGGTCTTCTTCCAGCATGAGCCAGCTGCAACTTCCTGATACTCTTCCACCTTGTGCAACCATCCTTTTTTGCAGCTTCCCCCTCCTTGGCAACCCTGCATATCCATTCTTCCTTAGTATTGTCCACTGCAACCTTTACCTTTCTCTGATGTCTCCTAAACTCTTTCCGGTTGGCTGAAGTATTGCACTGTATCATCCTCAGGTGAGCATCATCCTTGGCTTTGATCAGAGGTGACAACAACTCCTCACTATCCTCAAACCAGTCTGGTTGCTTCCTCTTCCCTCTACCAACTACTTCCTCTGCAGCTGACACAATACAAGACTTCAGAGCATCCCAGTTGCACTCGATGGAATCTCCAGCTCTGAATGGTCTAGCCAGCAAATGTTGCTCCAACACTTCACGGTATTCATCCCTCTTGGCAGGGGTTTTCAGTTTATGGATGGCAAAAGGCAAAGAAATCTTCTCTTTTCTTTTGGCAGAATGAGGAACAGTAACCTTTAGCTTAGCTCTTACAAGCTTATGGTCAGTCCAGCAGTTTGCTCCCCTCATCACCTGCACATCTCTGCAAACAACTCTCTGTTCAGCCCTCATCATGACACACACACACACACACACACACACACACACACACACACACACACACACACACACACACACACACACACACACACACACACACACACACACACACACACACACACACACACACACACACACACACACACACACACGAAGTACTGCTAAAGATATGTTCCATCCAATTTATAAATTTGCCCAATCTAATATATAGTACTGCACATTCTTAGAATGTGGGTTAAACAGTAGATGAGATAAACAGTCGACATTATGATATGTTACAGTCAAAATTGAGAACTTTCTCTATTAAAAAAATAATACTCTAAATTAATACTGTTTAACAAGAACAAACACTGTGAGAGTAAATTTATGATAAGAAAGACTACTTATAAGTATTATGCTTGAGTGGCAGAAGCGGAAGTCATGGTGTAAAGAATAGAGCATCAATATTTGGAACCAGGTGATGCATAAAACTCGGTGGAATTTAACCAATTGGGTGTCATCTCAACATAATACTTTTTCTGTTGAGTTGTTTAATAACTACGTTATTATTGCACTACAGAACCTTCACAAATCAAATTTGATACAGTAAATCTGTTTCAGCTTCCCCATCTTACACGGAATTTATTATGTCAATTTATACAAATATTCAACATCAAAAGCAATCTCTGGATAGCAACATCGATCATTTATAAACATCCTAATTACATCAACACATACGATAGCTTTCACACAGTCATTCTATTTTCATTGGAAAAAGTGATCGCAGACATTCTAATGAGCAAGAAAATGGTATAAAATCCACTACAGCAGGGGAGAGAACTGAATGTAAAACTTCGTAATTTCATTTATAAAATCCTTGTGCAATGAAGAGGATCCAGAAAATTATTAGCTATATATGATTAATCACAATTTTTTTTCAAATTACTATGTCTATTGAAATGTAAACAAACTCCTTTATCGTAATGATTAACTCATAGGATGATGAAAGTGTCTTTTATAACAAAATTTAGTCATGAACTACATTTTTTGACTCCCTGATGAATATGCAGAGATATAAGGCACAGTAGTCTGCGAAATTTTTCAAAAAGGATACACTGTATCAGCATTTATGATCATGTTTATATTCAATGTTGGAAGTAAGGTAAGATGTAACGAAAGATCAGTTAGCCATAAATCATAACAATTTTGATGTATCAACATAAGTGTAAAAATAATGCCAGTACTTTCATCATGTTTTATCCAATCTGCTACCAGCCAATCTAGCTACAGTTTCTAATACCATTTTCCTACATATTTGCATCAATACTTTGAAGATAAACAAGCAGGGCAACAGCATATTTTTTTGATGTGCTGGCTGGCCAGAGCAAGCATGATATGAAAGGTGTACCTATAATCTTTAGTTCCCCAACAAAAGAGAAAGGTTGTCAACAAAAGCAGTCTAATTAGAGCAATCCCATTATGCTATGGTCTGTCCAATATAGCAGTCCAGGAATGGAATGACCAGTTATGCAACAGGTAATCCACTTGTGTAAGGGATTCACTGATCTGTTGTATGGTGGGTATGGTTTTGGTGTTAGCCTGCTTGAATTGTCACACATAATCTCGCATATGCAGTTGTAATGTGCACATGTAAAAAAAACAACAAACAAACAAAAATGATATCAGAACTGGTTATTGGCTTTAGCTAATAATACCTTCCTTATTCAAAGGGTAAAGTAAACACTTTACTTGATGAAATCTCCTTCTACTTCCACCACTAAAATATTGCTGTGACTTCTTGAGATGTACATGTTATCTATGACACTATCTGGTCATCCTCACAATAATTTTAACATTAAGTTAAATTTTTCTTCAACAGAGCCTTATCATCCACAATGTTGACTTAGTGGAGGAGCACTGCAAGGGGTATGCCACCCCCATCCCTTTTAAAAAAGAAAAGCTTAAAACTGTTAAATACCTAAATTTATATTTGATAATATGTTTCATAAATTAAGTATAATTATCACATAGTGTCACATTGCTCAATAATTATAAATTCATAAACTTTCATTTTGTATCATTGATGTAAACTTCTAGAATAAATCAATTGTTTCACCTCCTTTTTCTCTCCTTCATTTTGTATTAGAACCCACATAAATTACAATATATTGATAGTCTTATATAGCATCTATAATTAAGATAATTAATGCTTTTAAGTATAGTAAATAAATCTTCCATAAATGATTATTGATAATTTATATGCTTTTAAATACTTTTTATATTCATTTAAATATATTCCAATATTGAACAACCGTACTCCTTCTTTCATAGCCCTGCTAAATGGATACTCTACCAGGATCAGGCTATCAGCTGTGATGTTGTGAAAGAGTGAAGTACGGAGGGGCACAAGTACCTAAAAGCTTCAGGGCTCGATCCATGGGTTAATCCAGACAGCACTGCACACCAACCTTGAACATGCATCTTTTCTTGTACATCTATTTTTTCTTTCAATACAATTATTCAAGCTGAGAAAAAACAAACAATAGATTAAAAGATTTTTTATACCTGACTCTCACAATAGTTTTATATGGCCAACAACCATTAGTCTTGTTCCCAGCTAGTACAATACAATAAACATCATCATAGCTAATACTGAACATTAATCACTCACTGTATATAAATGTAATTCTCTCCAACAACCCTCTGCATTAATCTTGTTTCACTTCAAATAATTGTTAGAATAACATATATAAAAAGATAGAAAGAGTTACTTTCCAACAAGACTTGAATTTACTGTCTGAGAAATATTCTGTACAAGATGTAGAGGAGTGAGTAACTTTCTTTCCTTGAAAAAAAAAAGCAGGAAAGGAAGGTGAATACAGTGGGATAAACTGATTTTTCTGGACTAGCTTAAAGTTATCTTGCTGACAAGGAATGAATCACCAACTTCAACAAAATGTACTCCATGATTCTTTATAGAAAACTAAAGGCTTAAGCTGTGGTTATTCCCTTTTCGTAATGCTGCTACATTATTGTTTTCTGCTACATTATTGTTTTCTGCTACATTATTGTTTTCTGCAACATTGCTTTTTCACTGCCAGGACCCTCAAACTTGCTTACATTCTTGCTATATTTACACACACAAGAATCCTGTTAAGTTCATTAAACACATGTGTAACATCTTTTTGTTTCTTCCCTTTGTGAAGAAAAACTTCATCAGAGACATCATTGTTTATGGCAGTACCTCATTGCTCACCGTATAACTATTACCTGAATGTGGTGAATAGAGAGGTGGGTTAAATATTTCAGGTAGGAAGAACATTTGGGAAAATTAATAAAGGTGGTGTGATTAGTGGAATAATCATCTTTAAAGGATAAATTGATACAAACATGAACTACATAAAATTCTTGCGGTGTCCCTAATTTGTACAAGAGCTGCTGAGTTTATTTCAGATTAGATGGAGTTGACAGTATCTATGTATGCATTTTAAAATTACAAGATCATTATACCTCATAGCTTCTCTCATTTCTATTGACTGAAAGATATCCCTCTGATGAAGGTGTCTGGAAATCCTCCTTCTTTCTTTGAGCAGTGTATAGAATAAACATAAATATGTTAAAAATATGATTGCATTATTGTGCTAATGACCTTTTGAAAACACTGGCTTTTATGACCAATTCTGTTCCTCCATCTGCAGTCATCCCTCACACATGCTCTCCAGGTCCTTAGTAATATAACATGATATTGTTGCCTATAGCTTTTTGCTCTCCTTTTGATATCAGTACAAACTTGTGGTCCGAATACTAGGATATCTAGTTTTGGTAGCATAGTCTGGAATTCAGTAGCTAACTTCTAAATGCTAGTATGCAATTTACATAGATCCTTATGCTGTCTGCATGAATGCACCAATGTCTCAAGAATTCGCAAACTAATTCTTGCACTTTAACCAGCCTGATGCATTGCTATTTCAAACGTATGCATGCATCAATCAACCAAAAAGTACAAGTCTGCATAATTTTAGTATAATAATTATGCCTTGTAATTATGGATATCATGTCGCAGAATATCTCTCCTTTTTGTTTGCAAGGCCATTCCAAATGGTATTAATTCTATGCTGGACTGACTCTGAGTACTTCAGATACCTTTGGTGAGCTTCCTGAAGATATGATTTGATCAAGAGTGAAACTAAAGTAGTCATACATATTGTCTTTTTACATGGAGGAAAACTGCACTTCAGAGCATTATTTAAAAATTTAGCTCCATTATTGGTCTTGAAGGTAACATAGCATTCTTGAGTACAGAATCATGTGCACATATCTATTAACTAGATGTGCAAGTTTTCTGTACACTGATAATAATAACCAAACCTCCCCCAACCCCCAGTATATCTCCTATATCTCCCTGCATGCCATTCAAGAATAGCTCAAAGCATGAGGGGAAATAATAATCATGCTATTATAACTAAGCTAATGTCTCTTAGTCTGTCTGTAATCTATACACTTTCCTTATTATCCAGATGGCTTGTGCGATGGCTTGTGCGATGGCTGAGTAGTTAAGTTCTTGGACTAACAACCTGTGGGTTGTGAGTTCAAACCCAGCACTGACAGGAAAACTTTCCTGTCCTTCAACATCTTCCCACACCAGTTCACCCAGCTCATGTTGACAACCGCCTTGTGGTGAGCCCTGGAAAACTGACACATACAATCAGGCAAAAGTCAAAAAATAGAGAAGAAATTCCATACGCATATTTTTTTAAAATTATTTGGATCATTGTCCCCATTCTTCAAGAGGACATTCAGAGGCCCATGGTGGGTGATAAGGGTGGGTTCTTTTTTTGGCCATTTTTGGTATAATTTTAACAATGGCGATGAATGGGGTTTTTGGGTGGACACATCCACATAATTGATGAGGAAAGCGTCCACGCCATGTTGGGAATAAACTTATTAGAGACTACAAAGAGAGAAAATTGTTTAAAGAAACAATGCACACTAATTTTCAGTTTAATTAAGTTCACTCTGGACAAATATGAATTTATCAAAAAATTGTGAGGCTGCCTTGGAGCAACACATGGAGATATGATGTTCTCTGCGCCCCCCCCCCCCCCCCCCCCTGCCCTCCACCCACTCATCTTCAATCTGGACATCAAAATTAAGGGATATAAGAAATGGTAAAAAAGAAGACAATTTAGTAACCACAGTCTACTGCCGGTCATCTTAGCAAGCGGCACAGCCCTAGGCAACAATTGTGTGCTAGTCCAATAATAATTTTTTTATGGAAAAAGAGTGAAAGAAAAGAAAGAAGAATAACCAGGAATTGAACATGAGAATTTTCATCTTGGAAGACCTAAGCCTTTACAACTCCACCATTTATTTTTCACAGCTATTTTGGCATGAAAATATTGATTTCTTTTTTCCCCTCTCTGGTGCTGCCATTTTTCCAATTACGATCAGTGGAGGTTATTTTGACACCCTTCCAGCGTATCCCCACCAATTTGTAGCCAAATCCACCTAGCAATTTCAGAGGAGTTAGCAGACTCAATTTTATGACAGGCTGACAACAAATTTTCTAAATGAACTAGATTCCTCACTTCGCTCACAATTAATAAAATTAATGTCTACTGATGATAGGTAATGCCAGCAAGACATTACTAGTAATTGACGTCCACAGGAAAGAGTCAGGTTCGCAAATACTTTCCCGTGAAACGGTGTTTCATGAATAACCTAACCAACCATCTAACTATTGGACATCATACCAGTTTAAATTTTGGAGGATTTGAACGGATGTTGATTACATGTAATTAACTGACTGATTGTTCGTTATATTTTTATATTAAAAATGTTTCCTCCCAGCCTGCTTACCAAAGCAAAATCACACCTCCAACTTAAATTTTCCATCTCACTACATTAAAGAAGTGTAATATTGGTACAAGCAATTGAATGCAAGTAAATGAATTGGTCAACATGACAAATGTGAAATGATAAAGCTCAATCTTTTCACGGAGTGGGGGGGGGGGGGGGGGGGGGTGGTGGTTGTTACAGACCTTGATCCCTCAGTAAAAAAAATGAAATTATTGAATTCAAAATTAATTGTGATAATAAATATCTGGTACCCGTGGGGAAAAAACTTTTCTTGATGACAACATTGAGCCAAAAGAACACAACTTGCAAACAATTTTGGGTTCATGAAGTTTTACATTATTTGACATTGTAGAACATTAAAATTTCCCATCCCAATGAATAAACTTTCTAAGGAGTGATGAGTAGTATTTAGTAATTGCATATTCAGTCAGGAAAATTTGACAGAATAGAAATACATACTTACCCTAATTGGAAGTTTCCTCACAATGAGGTTCAGAGGTTTTTCCTTCAAATTACACACCCCCACGTAGTGGGCTGTGCATGGACCAGTTTTCACTTTGAAATCATTATAATGAAAAACAGAAGATTAAAGGATAAACGATACAAGGAAAAGATAGAAGTTTAAAATAGTAAGAAAAAATGGAAGTTGAAAAACATAGGGGAAAAAAGGCTAATTAAAGGAGGGGGAAATGTAGAAGGAAAATGATAGGTGAAAGATAGAAGAAAAATATATTTTAATTTTCACAAGGTTTCTTCAAAAGTTGCCATAGAAATAGACATAATACCATAAAGTGTCATATTTAGATATATATGTGAATATCCCTGTTTTAGCAGTGTCACAATTATACATTCAGGGATATGCACACAAGATTAACTCAACACGAAATATAATTTATAACCATATATGCAGCCATAAGCTATAATGTAATTGCTTAAAGATGTTCATAGATATTTTGCCTGAGGAACTGAAAACCACTCGGATTCTAACCACTCTTGGACTTGCAGATTCTTTGTCATAATGGCTGATTTCTACAACTTGTTCACTTGCTACTGATAGTGATATCTCAATGATCAACATGTCTCAATATGCTTAGGAGCCCAAGCACAGCATCTAAAAAGAACAAGGAACACTACAGTATCTGATGAAAATAGGCCATGCTTTCTCTCTTTCCCTCAGCGTTCCCAGCACTGCGCTTTATAAAAATCACAGAGATACACTTTGCACTCTGGGTAGAC